>VXBA01000881.1:3313533-3346550 GCA_013399895.1 Serilophus lunatus | reverse complement strand
AAAAAAAAAAAAAGAACAAAATTAATAATCCTTTTAAAATTCATTCCCATGATCACAGTTGTACAGAACACCTCAATGCTAAAGATTAAACCAAGGGAAATGTGGCAGCAGGGAGGAAAAAGAAAAGCAGAATTTCCCACATTATGGACTTATTTAACGTCAACTGAAGAAGTGAGAAACCTCGTGTTAAATTGTCTAGATTTGAGTGATGTCCATCCCACACCCTCCTGACTCCTGGTCTGCCAGGAAAGATACAACCTGGCTATTAGAGCCAAACCCTCCAAGCTCTGCACCGATAATGAGGTTCAAACCGTGGTGATAAATATCTATTTGCTACAGTACCTCCAAGTCACTGCTTTCCCTCCACCTGAATAACTAATGAAACTCAATTGAGCATATTAATTATTTTCCCCTGGGGGTGAGGAGAAGGAGGATAGGCAGCAACATCTCCAGAGGGTTTCCTGCTCTCCAGCAGTTCATCTGTGGTTTAGAGGGCAGAGTGACCCATCCTCGGGAAGATGTGTAGGTTGCAGGTGTGCTAATTTCATGAAGAAGAAAGGCATTGCCAAATAATGAACAGATGGCTCCAGTCACTAGTTATTTATTTCTATAATTAGTTGCAAGCTGTGATCTTAGAACTTAAAGAAATTGTAGATTTCTATGAAATTCCTTTCTGTGTCAGGCAGGGTGGAAGTGCTGGCCTCGACTGTGGCAACTTGCAGGCTACGAGTACCCAGCTGGGATCATGCTGCTTTTGGCTCTTTAAAGAACTTCAATGTGTTAAAAATCTTCCAGGCACTTCTCTCTGGCTAGTGGAGCCCATAAGAACATCAAGGCCACGATAGTCTTGCTATGTAGGAGAGCATTTAAGTCTGAGTTAAACTTGACTCTGTTATAATCTTATGATGGTTTCATCATCTTGTGGTGGTTTTAGTACCTTATGGTAGTTTTTCCCCATCATCTTATTTTTCCTCTGATTATTTCCCTGGCTTCTCCTGTCCTTTCCTGTCCTGTACTCTCCTCTCTTCTCCTCTCCTCTCCCTCTTTCCCTCTTTCCTGTGTTGTTACAGTCCCTGTTATCTGAAGCCTCACAGAACCTGGCTTTGCTCACTCCTGGCCATATCTATTAAGCCTATCTGTTCTCAGAGGTGGGATCAACAGATCAGGGGGGGAATATTTTATTTCCTTCTGGAAGCATCAGGTGGGAAAGGTATTTGCCAGCTCATCTAGGCATATCTAGTCTAATTTTTTTTAGATGAAAGCTGCTAAGCTGGAGTTGTTAGTAAATGCAGGTCTGTAAGAGAATAATTTGCTGTGTCTCTTATAAATGTGCCAAAAGCATCTCATGACAATACTTTTTAATGACACAGGACATTCAATAAATAGCAAGAATAATAGAAAGGAATTATGGAGTGGCCTTGTGTATACAAAACTTGTGCTTTTGACTTTAAAAAGGCATGTTCTTTATTATTGTTTGAATAGCTTCATACAGACAAATATTAGAATTTATTTTTCAGCTATTTAACCATAGTAACAAAACAACCTCAAACCCCAGACAAGCCTAGAAACTTAAACCTGAAGAAAATTATCTGCCTCTATGGGAAAGAATCTAATGAAATCCAATCAAACCTCAGCTGGAGGAACAAAGAATGGTGGCTTTGGGCATAAATCAGACATGGAATTAATTTTGAACTTTATTACATGCCTTAAAAATAAAAAGAGGGCACTCTACACTTGGGAGTGCTGAACAGATTGGAATGGTGTCCATGGCCTGCCAGCTCCAGAGTTCAAGCAGACAAGGCTGGTCCAAAATCAATAGGAATCCTACTGGTGATAAAATTGCCCCCCAAAGCACTGAGGGGAGAGAAGCCTTTTGCATTTCTCACCATTCCCAGAGTGAGAAAAGGGATGTGTGTGATACGTGAGGGACCAGGTGTTGAAGATGGGGGTGTCCAGGTTTCCTCTGGGGTCACCAAGTGTGATGGAGAAGCATTTTTCCAGCACATCTTTAAATGCATCAGACCCACAGCCCATAGGAATCACTGGATTGGGCCAGACTTTTATCCCACCGCTGTGGGCACTTGACGGAAATGCCCAAACTTCCATAAAGACAGAGATGGAGCCTGGGCACAGCTAAAGTTTCATGCTGCTCTTTGCTAGGCAGGACTGTCTTTGTGCTGCTTTTGTTCTTAGATTAAACAGTGGCAATCCCTTCTTTGTACCTGCCCAAAACTGCTAAGTTCATTACTGTGACTCCACCATGATCAATATGTGGAAAAGTCTTTCTGCTGGATCTTCATTTTCTGTCATCATAAAAGGCAGCACGGAGTTACATTTGGAATTTCTACCCCAGGTTTTTCTCCTAGCTTGCAATAAAAACTTTAATTAGACATTTATTATGGATGAGGAAATTAAAAAAAAAATCCAAAGTCAAAAGACACTGAAATTTTAATATTTGCATTGAAAATACTTCAAATTCTGAAAAATTAACTGAAAAGGAAAAAAAAAGAAAACTAAACAAAGCAGAATCAAACGGGAAAAAATATTTTGGTGTGATTTACTGAATTTCCTTGAAACTTTTCAGATCAGTTCACTATCCCTGTCAGTATTAGATAGTATTAAACATGTTTTTGACTTTAGTGATATGTTCCTTTCTGGAGTTGTAGAAGGGCCAACTTGCAACAAAAATAGGAATCACAGAATTCCAAAAAGCATATCCAAAAATAACCTGGAGTCTTGCAATGAGCCTGATGCACCACAAATTAAAATTACAAGAGGAATTCCTCTTCATAGAGCCTGTCTGGTACAGGAGAATAGGTGTCCAGCTTCCAGTTTTTATGAGGTAAAGTGTAACCTGTCATAAGTAAAAGATATTTATTATTTATGTTTTATTATTTATTTTATTTTGTTCGATTGCTTTCAAGAAAAACATTTAGAAAACTGAAACATTTGAGCCACGATTCTATTTTTAATCAATTTGGATTGTTTTTCTGGCTAAAATTATATGTATTGCATGTTGATTTTCCAGACAAATGAATTTTTCCTTTGAGAAACTGTATTTTCCATTGTGTATTTCCAATTCATCCCAATGGAAAGTGCCTGAATAATTTAATAATACATAACTGAATGTAAAGGAATAGAATTGATGCCTGAATGTTATTTGGCCATTGCCCAAAATTAGGCTGGAAGCAGAAAGATTAGCATGAAGTGATGCAAACCCTCTTAAGTGAGGCCTAATGATTCAAAAATGACAAGAAATGCATAGGTGGAGTCATTTGCATCCCACATGCAGGCAGCAAGGGATTGGAAAAGTGCAGGAAAAGAGTTATTTGCCTTGTTAGAAAAAGGGCCAAAGTCTCTTCTGTTCTATTTAATGTGAATCTGGTGGAATGTGGCAGGAGCTGGAAAAAGGTCTCACCCTGGAGGTGACCCTGACTCCTCCTCAAGGTGTGGGGCTGAGAGGGGGGATGGAAGCTGTTGGTGCCTTCCTGGGCAGGGAATCAGTACAGAAGGGAATTTAAAGGTAAAATCTCTTTTGAGACTCTCAACTTTGGAGGCTTTTAATTGAGTTTCAAAGTATGGAGCTCCTAGAAAAAACAGCTGTACCATGTGCCCATTGCAATGCAGAGAAGTGAGGGGAAGGGAATAAGATGATGCACAGGCACAGTTTGATCTCTTCCCTCCTGCTCTTGAATTCTCCACACTTCAAATTAATTTTCTAAGACAAGGAGAAGATGCTGCCTTACCTTTGTCCTTGTGAACAGCAGATCTTTCCTTGATTGAAGGAATATTTTTATAGCCTAAATGTGCAGGTTAGTGTCACTTTTTTTGACAGGTGTGTCACTTCATACGGCCCCCAGTCAATCTCTCCCCCTCTCTACTCTGACCTCTGATTGTGCCCTGCAAATATCTCTGTGCTTTTGCCTCACCAGGAGGTCAGAGCTGCTCTGTAACCACTTCACCTGCCAGCAGCCAGCACTTCCAGCTCTGCAGGGATGAAATCCTGGACAGGCAGAGGAGAACTTGGGGAAACTTCTTTAAAGCTGCCCCAGAAGAGAGCAAACAAGGATGGAGCAACTCCTCCTAAACTCCTGGACACCTTTCTTGCCCATGTTCTCAAGAGCAAGCTCCCAAATGCTACTGCTATGGAGGTCTCTCTGAGCCCCATCTGCCAAATCCCTCCAAAACACAAGGGGAAAACTGGAAAACAAAAGAGCTGTGATGTCTCTACTTGCAAATAAAGGTGTATATAATTTACTGTGAGCCAATCTTTGCTCCCTGACTAATTCTTGAGGAGGTGAGAGGGATCCTGGGCAGAGGAGGCTTGTCCTATGCCACAGAAAGAATCTCGTGGGAGAAAATGTAAAGGACAAGACCAATATGCCACTATTATCATATAACTGCCAGAAAACTGGAGCCCTCCAAATTACTTGAGCGACATCAGCTTTGTTACCTGCTTAGTCTGAGACAAAGCAGGTGGAGGCGAGACCAAGATCATAGTTTATTTTAGCAAGGAAGTACTAAACTGAACTAGAAAAATCACATAACCTCCCTTTATCTTTGTGCCAGCTTTTGAGAGGCAAATCTGCCAGCACTCATGCTCATGTGTCAGTGGAGGAACACTGTTATCTTCTTATCAGGAGATGACAACCACAAATACCTTGGCCTGAAAGACTGCTCTGCTATCACCAGGGGTGAACATCAACTGGCTTCACAAATAATCTAATTTATGTGGATAACAGAGGACTTGAATGAGAGAGGTGAAATTCAGAACTCTGCTCAGTTATGAAAAGGACAAAAAAATTTCTCACGTTTAAGTAAACCTGGTGCAGCAAAAACACACAAATATTTTTTTCTCTACTTGCACATCTGATGTGATTGAGGCAGGGAGGGAATAGGTCATCAAGCTGGTTCCTATGCAAGAGAGACATTAATCATTAATGGAGTATTAGTATTTAAAGTTCCCAAATCTTCCTCTAACATGCAAAATAATCTCTCCTGCCATGGATGGTTTGTTTCACCAAGTAATCCACTCATCCTCTGCTGTAATCACAGCAGGCACAACTTCCACAGGGACTTTTCAGTGTCAACATACTTTGGACTGTGATGTCTTTGAGCCAGAGAATTTTCTTTCTGCTGTGTTTGTACATCTCTAGGTAAGTTGGGGAGGGGCAGCTTTTAGAAATACCATGTACTGAGTAACTGCAGTTAGTCACTCCTCCATCCTTCTCTCTCCCTGGAGCATTCAGTGTCCTTGTGTCTCTCCCAGACACATTTAAAAGAACAATTTTTCTTGTGACAAGTAAGGCAAGAAGTGTGAGTTTGTGTCTGACAGGTTCAGGGAGAAGCTCAGAATGAGGCAATTAGACAAGGAAAGTGCTGATTAGAAGCGCCATCACCCATAGCAAGGAAAGAAACGAATTCTAAGTAGCAGGAGGAAAAGGGGAAGGGGGATGAAGAAAAGATAAAATGAAGCATTTGATGAAACATGTTATTATAAAAAGTCTGTGACTGACAAGGTCTGATACCAGGCACTCGGATTGCTTAAGCCTTCTCCAGAGGGAGCTGAGTCTGTTACCACTGGAGGCAGAAGGCTACCCTTGTTGGGCAAAACAGCTTAACAGCTTTTCATTTCCACACTGGGGTTGCCATTCACTAGCTCCTTGGAGACCTCCCCTCTAGACCAGCCCAACCTATTTCTGTAGCACTCTCCATCCCTCCCTCTGGCAGGAGCAGTGACTGTGCTGCTTTCCACATGGTCCCAGCCAGCCCAGGGTACCAGGTTTTCTCAGTGGAGGTGCTCTTTGGGGGATTGCTGAGAAGTCAGGAAAGAAAGATTTTATGCAAATCCACTCTATGTCTATTTGACTGCCTCCTGTCACTGTAACCACTGCAAAAGGTCATCAAAGAGCAGAGATGAGCCTGGAGAAGAGGAAGATTGCTGGGATGTACAGGCAGCACAACTCCAGACATCCTAATTTCAAGGAGGGTTTTTTAAAAGGCTTCTTGCATACCCTGTAATTCACCCTGAGCTGAGAAGGGAGGGAAGGTGGGTAGAAAATTTCAAAACCCAAACCTCCATTTGTCCATTCCTTTTGAAATCTATCCACTTTTGTCTCTCTGGTAATTTTATGCAACAACAGCAGTAGCATGAGCCCAGTGTACCTTCCAGGGAAGGTACAAAGTACTGTAGACCATTCAGAGCAGACATATGTGTAGCTGGATCTGCCTCGTAGAGTGTTGACAAAAAGCAGTAAAATATTAACAACAACACAGTAATATCGTTATAAAACATTAATCTCTAGGACTGACACTGCACTGGAGAGCCTGGATACAGCAGATTTCAGCCAAGACTTGTTCCAGGTACAGAATCCTCTGATCTCCAGCTCAAGGAGATGCCTACAAAATGGTTTTGGTGACCAATAGTGGGGTCAAAAGGCACTAACTCTGTGTGTACTGTATATAAAATAGATTCTTCCAAGTACCTGAAGGGAGCCTACAAGAAATGTGGAGAGAGACTCCATCTTACAAGGGCCTGAAGTGTCAGGACAAGGGGAAATGGCTTCACACTTAGAAAGAGCAGGTTTAGATTCTGTATTAGGAAGAAATTCATGGCTATGATGGTAGGGAGGCCCTGGCACAGGTTGCCCAGAGAAGCTGTGGCTGCCCCATCCCTGGAGTGTCCAAGGCCAGGTTGGAGAAACCTGGGATAGTGGGAAGTGTCCTTTACCATGGAATGAGATGGTCCTTAAGGTTCTTTCCAACCCAGATGATGCTGTGATTTGTCTTACTATTACTTGACAATGTTTTGTCCTTTTGCTTTGTGATATTCCCGACCTTTGCTGACTTCTTGGGAAGAGCTGAATGCATGTTACTGGAAGTTATCCATTTCAGGGGAATTGGGTTCTTACAGGAACACAGGACAGTGAACAGCAACACACAACAGCTGTTTAAGGACACAGTGTGAGTAAATGCTCTGCCTTTTATGGAATTTAGGTGAACGGACTGTAATTACCCAAATATTTATGGGTTCTCTTTATTGTATGAGTCACTGAGGGCTTTTGAGGGGGCAGACAATTTCCATTTTGTTTAGGGCAGAAATATCCCTGGAGACCAGGGTGATCTATGAAGCTGCCATATCAAACCCTCCTAGGAAAGGAAAAAAAAAGATAATGCATTTATTAGTCAGCTCACATTGAGCTTCTGTGTGTAGAAAAGGAGAGAACTCAACTGAAAAATGCTTTTAAAACCACAATTCCATAAGCATCTGTCTCATTTCAAGTACGGCTGGGGCCTTTCTGTCTCCTGAAAGGGAAGGAGAGGGTGAATTCAAATGATCTGTAGCTCTGGAGTGCTGAAGGGGAAGAAAAGTAATTTCCAAATAGCACAGCATCCCTGCAGTCAGTGGCCAGACACAGATAACCTCCTCCAGCGAGCCGCACTTCCCCAGTGTCCCTCCCAAGATGACTTGCTCTGCTGTCCCTCTGCTCTCCCTGAGGCTGAGATCAAAACTGTAGGAAGTATCCAGAAAAGAAATAATCATTCTCGGGTATCAGACAAATGGAGATAGAGGGGGGAAAGGGGAAGGTGGGTGAGCGATGTTTATCTCCATTCGCGTCCTGTTTGTTGCATTTTAGCCCCCAGTCACTTTCTTCACAATTGTCACGATTTCTGCAGGACACCCTGACCCACACAGCACGTCTGGGGAGCTGTGGTGGATCCCAGCATCAGCAGGGAATGGAGGAGGTGCAGCACAGGGAGCGAAAATGCTCCTTCCTGTGCTGCAACCCCTGGTAGGCTGTGACCTGGTGAGAGGAGCAGCCTTCCTGTGCACCCTGGAGCTGTGTCTGCTCCAGACCCCACGGCTCCTGTGTCTGTGCTTCTGTAAAAAGGGAGGGAATGAAGGCGAAGAGGAGCTGCAGAGAAAGCAGGAGCAGAAACTGCCCTGAAAATTCCTCTTTGTCCTTTGGATCAGCACAGCTTCTCAGAGACCGTCCAAAATGGAGCTGTCCAGCAGCAGCATTCCGAGAGGAGCAGTCCCTCCTCTGATCTGCTGGCAGTAATGATAGAGAAGGACAGTCCTTTCACAGAGAAGCTCTTGGTGCTTCACTGAGGTTGTCTCTAAGTGAGTTTGGCCAGGGAGCAGAAGCAATCCAGGCGTGGATGAGAACACATCTCAGGACAGGCTCATTCTCCTGCCCAGGAACATCCCCAGGCCTGAGCTGTCACTCAGTGGTGCCATCCCCCAGCCTGAGTGGCTCTGGGCAGGATAGGGGAGGAAGAGGGGCTTTAGACATGGGTATGGGAGGAAGAGGAGCACACAGGGCCCACCACGGAGCCAGCAGGACCCTGCGTGGGCGAGGCGTGAGGAACTGCAAGTCTGGCGCTGTTGAATCTGAGGATCAACATGAGAGGGAAATGGAGAATAAAGAGAAGTAAATGAGCTGGATTAGAGGAGCTGTTTTACATAGCCCTTCATTTAATCCTTTACTTTCCTTTCATTGTTTAATTGGTTTAGCTCTTGTACTTTTAATGCTGCAGTCAGAGAGAGCCAACCTCCTCTTCTCCTTCTCTTTTCCTGCCTTTCCTTTCCTCTCTTTGCATCTCACTATCTAATCCCATTTCTCTCTTTCTCTCTTCATTTCTATCCCTATCCCTGTTCTCATTCCTCCACCTTCTTTCTCTCTCTCTTCAGGCCCCATATTTCTCAAGCAGCTTTTGTTAGTCCTGTCAGCTGCATCAGTGTGTAAGTGAAATTGTACTGTAAGTGAAGTTAAAAGTATTTCTATGGTGGGATATTTAATCATTTGAATCCTTGATAGGAGCAGCTCTTTTTATTTTCACTAGCTATAAATCCAGGCTCTATCTAATCTCTGATCTCGACGAGGAGAGAATTAACCAACGGAGTGTGTGACTAGAAAGGAGAAGGCTGGAGAGAAGGGACCACTTTATCTGAGTGTGGAGTGGAGCAGCATAGGAATAAGGCAAGAAGCCGTTCCCAGCTCCTTGCCATTCTTCTCATTGCCTTTCCCTGAGTCTACCTTTGTTCCCCTCCCCAGACACTCCAGCAGATTGAAAATGCCATTTTCCATTTACAGTTCTTTCTTTTCCCCCTTTAGCGATTCACTCAGCCCAGGATGGTGGGGAGGAGATGTGTTTCAGGCCAGAGAGCCCTGGATTTTAGTCCATCTCCAGCTTGTGCCGGGCTGGATTCGACGGACTCCAGGTTCGGATGGAACCTGGGGGCTTAACCCTACTCCAAGGGAGCATGTGCCAAGTTTGGGATCTCGAGGTGTCCCTTCCTCTGCTCTCTGTACAAATGGAGCCAGTAATTGTTCCTCTTCTCCTCTTCACTTGAGTCTAATTAAAGCAGGTAAGAGCCTCACATGGTGTTATCTCTCCAAAGCACAGTACCAAGTGTCTTTTTTCTCCTTTGTGCAGTGAGGTGACTCATCCTACTGCTCTAAAGTGCTGAATGAAGGTATGAGAGTCATAGCTCAACATCTTTCCTTCTTTAGCCCCATGTTTCACCTCAAGGCATGTGGAATATAGGCAGCTCTACAGCTCAGTACTGCCTCCATAATCTTGTTGCTTGTACACAATGCATCTCCAAGGAGTAGAATGGAGAGATGGGCTGAAGTGTTCTGGCTGATTTAGGACTCTCATATTTTTCCTCTCAGAATATGCTGATTTGGTGAAAATGTTCTACTGAGATGGGGTAACTGCAATGAAGCCCCTGTCAGACCGTGGTCATATCTGGAAATTTTCCTGCTGGCTTACAGGGATTATTAGGAAAATGGGTAGATCTGTAAGTATGGGATTCTGCTTGGAAGGAAAGAAGTCCAATGTCAGGAGTGCATAGAGAAGAACAAAATATTTCCTTCTATCTAGGACTGAGATCAGACACAAGTGAAGGCAGCAGTCATGCACATCAGGGGAGACATGAAACGCAGAATCCCAGAATCCTAGAATGTTTTGGGTTGGAAGGGACTTTAAAAATTCCAATCCTTTGTCATAGGCAGGAACACTTTCCACTAGTCCAGGCTGCTCCAAGCCCTGTCCAACCTGTCCTTGACACGTCCAGGGGTTGGACAGCCACAGCTTCCCTGGTCAGAAACAGCAAGGAAAGGAGCCTGAATTGGTTGTCCATACATTGCCTAAGTCTTGCCAGCAATTTGAGCTCTTCTTAAACCCCCTAGATCAAGAGCTCTATGCAGAGAACTGCAATCTGATTACACAGAAGGCATCAATATTTACCTTGACAATTTTTCTAAAGCATGAGAAGTGCTACAGGGTGCTCAACACCTTGGCTGCAGTTCCTTGCAAGAAAAAGCCAGGCTACCCCTTCTCCTCCCCTCCTCTCACTTCCATGTCACCAGCACTTCTTATTTCTCTCTTGTTTGCAAAGTCATCACAGGAAATAAGGCTTGCCAAGGAAATACAACAACTCTGATGACTCGAGGGTTAGGTTGCCCCCCTCCTCCCTTTCAGGAGGTGCTGGGAGCCATGCATGGTGCTGGGCAGTGCTCTGTAAAAGTGGACAATCAGTCACTGTCAGCACTCGGTTGGGGGAGGAAGCAGGGGGGATGCCGAGTTTGCAGAGAGTACTCATTGCACAGGGAGATTCACACAGCTGTGCTGCTCCCACTGTAAATATGGACAGCCCCATTCATCACTGGCCTTACTTCCTCAGCACACGTCCAGGGGAGAGGGATGATTTAGTACCTGCAGCTGGAACAAGCACTAAGTTTCTCTAAACCAGCAACATTTAAAAATTGGAGATGTTTTGCATGTGTGTTTTGTGATTCTGGAGAGGAGGGAGAAGGAAATGTTGGGAGCTGTGAGCTGCAGAAGAAGGAGAGGCCTTGCAGGGAATCATCATCCTTCTCTGTTCTGCTCCTTTCACACCTTCCATTCACAGGGATCTGCATGGCTAGCACTGGAGGTCTTCCCTTGTGGAGCAGGGTTACCCTAGGATGATTGGAATCTGTAGGTGAGATGTATCCCAAGTTAATGATGATGTGGATGGAAGAAGAGGAGCCATCATGAATGGAGTTATCAACACGCATGGAAGGACCCACTGAGACTGAGGAGTGCGAGACAATGGTCCCATGAAATGAGCTGTGTGAGCAGTGATGGACACTTCCACAGGGAAGACCTGCCCCCTGGCAGTGACATTTCCCTCTATAAGCTGGTCACTGTTGGTATCTGCCTCAGTCTTCCCTGCCAAAAGGATTGATTCTCCTAAAGCAGAGCTGTCATCATCCTGAGGGATGGGAATATGAAACCTGCATTACAAGGAGGGAGGCAGGATCTGGAGTGCTGGCTGGAAAGGTGTGGGGAACTCAGGGCTTGGCAGGGCTGCAGACGTGGCAGGGAGGGAGGAGATGTTCTACTTTGTGATGGAGAAGGGTCCCATTAGGATCTGATACCTTGGTAACTGAATGAAGGAGAAAGATTGTGTCCTCTGAGCATCAAGAGTCTGGAAATACTGGAGGTCTGAGTCCACTGGGTGCAATGAATAGAAACTGAGGAAGACTTTCCTTCACCACCAAGGTGCTCCTATTTTTTTCATCCTTCCAGAGAGTGAATTTGTTCTCCTTGATGCGGCCTCTCATCCACGCCCTGCAGACCACAAACAGAGCAAATGGAGAAGGGGCAGCCTTTATCTTTCCCTCCAGCAGCTCAGGTTTGCTCCTGCTGTACCTGGTCACCTGCACCAAGGCTCACTGTCCCTGCTGATGCCTGGCTTTCACTTGTGTCCATCTTGCAGGCACGTTTCCATCCTGTGTGTGGTTTGCTCAGCCTGTGCTAATTATGCCCTTGACATATGCAGCAGAACTGCCTGTGTCTATAACAGCACGGAGGTGAGGGAGGTTAATTAACTCGGAGGAAGGAAGCTGAGTGGCCCTACATAACACCCCCTTCCATATGCATTAGTTTTGAAGCCTGAAGACACTGTTTAACCAAACACAGCCCACGACTTACTAACTTTCTTGATTCCAGCCTTTCTTCCCTGTATCACTAATGCTGCCTGGGATGGATGGCACTAAAGCTAATGGAAAGCCTCGCAGAAACAGTGGCCTCTCCAGGGAAGATAGCGCCACATTTGCAGGTGATCCACCTTTTCCCAGGGAGTGCAGACAGGATACTCCTGGGAACTAGGCACTGACATGCTTTGCTGCCTGCTCTGGCTGGGAATCATCCTGACTGCACCCCCTACTATGGAATTTGTACCCTCAGCCTTTTGGGTTTCTCCTCCACTGTGCTCCAAGACTGTGTTAGCATCCTCTAGCGCTGTCAGCCACAGACCTCCTAAATTTGCCTTTGAATTGCTGATCAGGTGCAAGACCTCCATATCATGCAACTGCAGTGCAGAGCATCTGCCCTTCCCCTGCCCCAGCTCTGGGAATGCCTCCTTGGAGCTGTGCTTGGTGCATGGGAATATTCTGTACTGGAGTCTGTTCTAAATATGCATCACTTAAGGGATTCCTACAGTCAGATGGCACCTGATAGATACCAAAAACCACAGCTGCAGCTACAAGGCCTCACTTCTGCACAAATATAACATGGATGTGCCTGAGTCAAGCCACGTGTCTGTTTCTTGGAGATTAAATTTGAGAGGCTGAGAGTGGCAGCTGCTTGGCCTCTGACTTTTTTTTCCTGTTAACGCACAACCTTGAAGGACTTGATGTCCTTCTTCCTCCTCTCTCCTCTCCACAGCCCCCCACCCCCGCCCAGCACACTTTATCTCTCATGGCTGTAAATCCTTTGCAGCAAACCTGCTGTCTCTCTGTTTGCACAGCACCTTGTGCAGTGGGCCTTTCAGGTGCTGCTGGAATATAAACAGCAATACAGCTTTAATTATAAACCCTGACAGGAGATGGACAGCACAAGCCTACAGGTTTGTGTCTCAATCAAAGGACTCCACGGGGGCCACCTTCTCAGTTCGGCCCATTTTAGTGTCCATTGGGCACCTGGTAAGAGAGGCTGGTTATGCTCCTTTTTTTTCCACTCCCAATAATTATAGGTCTCACAGGAAAACTGGCCTTCAAGTGGAAATTTTATAAAGGTTTTAAAAGATTTTATTAGAAAGGATTTGGTTCCTGTGCAATTATTAGTTTAACAAGGCACTTTGCTCACCACCTGCACTAGAACTGTTATTGATCACACTGCATTTATAGAGAGAGCAGCATGCTCTCTCTGTATTTATATATAATGGATACACTGACGTATATTTATATGTAGACACTGGAAAGGTCCTGAATGTGTGCACAGATGTGTCTAGCTCTATATATGCACACATACACACAGCCCATGGGTGGAAAAGGCTAACAGGGATTGATTATATAGGTGTGCTTTTCCTAGGAGTGTATTCATCTTATTCATTGGTGGTAATTGAGTAACATGGTCTGAGAGTCTGAAAAAAAAAATGTACCTGCAGACACTAGACAGGCCTTGCCTCAAACAGCAGGTAACAGCTGCTTTGTATCCTGTTCACAGTTTTGGGAAAGGCTTGAGTGACACAGTCTGGCGTTAGGTCTGGAGTCCTACAGAGGGAAAGGCTCAAGTCTGTGGCCAGTAATTAGCCCCAAAGCAGGGAAAGTAGAACTGTAAAGATCCAGAGGGTAAGATGTCACATACAGCAATTACTATTTATTTGTTTTCACTTGCAAATTTTGCTGCTGCTTGTGACCTGGAATTTCATCAGAAAGGATTCTGGAGCAAAGTTTCAGTTCAAGCAGGATCCTGAAAATTACTTTAAACATCCTTGCCCTGGCTGTAAAGCCTTGCTCCAGTTTCCTCCCTAGAGCCTTTTGTATGTCTTCCCCACACAGTGAGTGCCTGGTACTCCCAGCACCGTGTCTTTCCCCTCTGGATGGCAGCCTGGTACAAGCAGCCCATCTCAAAGCCTGCACCAAGCAACTGCATGGTAAAGACAGGAGGGGAAAAGCAACTTAAGATAAAATTCTCAGCTTCTGACTGATACCAAACCAGCTCCATTTGCAAAGCAGCAGGACTGGTCCGGGGAGAATATATGAGCACTATGCCCCTTCTCATATGAAACCTGAGGAATGGAGAGATTTGTCTACTGAGCCTGTGCTGTGCCCTGGCCATCCCTGGGATGAGCTGGTGCAGAGTGGGAAAGGGAAAGCTGCAGCACTCTCCACTCCCCAGGTCAATCTCCCTTTTCACATATGCCACCCCCAGCTCATGAGGCACAGGCAGGTTTAAATTTGCACTTCCCCAGCCCTGCTGCAGTCCAAAGGCTGGACTAAGGAATATGAAATACAGAGTGATACCAGCAAATACAGATTAAAATGGAACGGAGAACAACAAGCTGAAGTTGCTGGTGCCCTGATGCACAGCCAAATGTTGAGATATGCTTAACTTAAAGACTTGCTGCCTTTGACTTCCATATGTAGTGATGCGGTTGTGTGAGTCCACACGCTTCCCCATGCCAGGATCACAAAATTAGAGATCCTGGACTGTCCCTGCTATGCTGGACCAGAGCCAGATCCTGCCTCTCATTATATTGGCACCTTGGCGGTTTCATGGTGTGCACGTAGATCACAAGGTTCATGGGAACCCATTGCACTCCAATAACCACAGGGAGCAGGTTTGGTATGAATCAACTGGGAATGAACCGAGGAAAGATAGTTTAATTCACAAATTCACCAATATAAGATTTCTATTGGGTGGCTCTGCAGCTCTGATTTGCTCTGTGACAGATTGGTCAAGAAAAAACAGGCACCCTTCATATTTAGTTTAGCAGTGCAAGAGACCTTTCAAATTCATGTTACTGTTGGGCTGAAACCTGCAGCTGATCTTGTCTGTACAGACCCAGGAATGGGGATGGAGGCAGCACTTTACACAGCCAATCCATTTTCCTCCCTTTGCGTGGCAGTGGGATTTCTCTTTCCACCCGTGTGCCTTTTCCTCCCTGTGCTCACACCCCTCTCCTGCAGCAAATGACTCAGTGTGTTTACAGAGCAGGAAAGCTAATAGAAACCAGGCAGAATTCGAGCCTCTCTGGGACTGCTTTACACACTGACAAAATCATTCTTTCCTCCCACGTTAAATATTCATGACACTCAGATTTTTAGATACAAAGGTACATTTTATTTCTAAATGTGTTGATCCAGAATAGGCTTCTTAGCACTGGAGTTTTCTTTTCCACCCATTTTCAGAGGGGAAAAAAAAACCCCACCAGGGTGTGTGCCCCGAAAGCAATGCAGTCTGACTTCATTTCGATCATGTCTCTTTTGGGGCTTGTTTTGATTTGGGAGCAATTTTGCTGTGATATTTATGGCCTGAACCTGCTATTTGTACAATGTTGGGCTTTTGTGTACACGTGAGTGTGTGTCCCTTGTACAAATAACACATCAACATCTCTGTGCTTCCCAGCCTGTGGTTAAGCCCATAAAACAAGATGCTTTAACAAAAGCCCCATATATTACTGCCATTCTGAATATTTGTAATTTTCAGACAATATTTACATAGCCTGTTCAGACTAAGCTCCTGGGCCTGCTGACAGATCACAGGCTGCTGAAAGCACAATGCGTGTGCTGCAGTTTAGTACTAAGCAGGGAAAGGGGGAAAAAAAAGCCAAAAATTACAAGCAAGATAAAAAATAACAGACTTATGTATTAACAGACACATAAAGCAAAGAGCAGAGAGAGAAACAAGTGGAAAATTTTATTGTACAAAGCAATGATGGAAGGGAACTCAATTTGGATTGGAGCTTCCAAAGAAGTGTTTGGAAGTGGGGCATCATCTGTGCTCACTTCTTCACCTTTTTATTGCAAGCTAAGAGCAAGGTTTTTCAAAGAACTCAACTCCAGGGTTGATTCAAGATCAATTTTTCCCTTATGAAAATGTCACTAAAGATAAAAAAAAAAAAACCATGGAAATTTGGTTTTCTGCTATTTTCTGTTAAGCTTGTTCTTGTTTAAAAGCACAGCAATGTTACAAGTTCACTTTGGTTTCATACTGTGGAATTGATCTTTGTGTACACTGGGAACAAATCAAGATACAGCAAAAACCTGGAACAAGATGTCTATAGTTCCCTTTTTCAGGAAGAAAGCTGTGTGGGGATAGAGCTGTGGCAGAAAGCTGGTTGCACGGCAGTGCTGTGTGCCACATGCCAGATCGTGTCTCCCCCTCCCTGCTTAGAAGAGCTGGTTCCATGCAAGGAAGGGCAGCTCCTGTGGTGGCAATGCCAGGATCCACCTTGACCTCTCTTGCACAGATGGTAAGAGCTTACATGATCACTGAGAAGCCTCCTTAGATACTAAAACAACCCTCACTGATTGTCCTCTCCCTTGAGCGTGTTCAACAACTGGTTACTGAGCCATTCATGCAATGAATTGGACCAGAAGGTGCCTCCTCAGCCACCCAGAGCTATGACATCCCACTCCTAAATCACAGCTCTTCTCTAAGTGTCCCTTACTGTTTCATGGGATTTATCCTTTCCTTTGTACCAGTTTATAGTTTTGTGGCCTTGCTTTGGTGTCACCTGACACAGGCAGTGCACATTTAAGATATGGAGCCAAGAATAAGGATGTGGCTTTGGGATCTGGAAACAGAAGTGATGAGTGGGCTGATGTAAGTTTTAACATCTTCAGAGCCAGCCTAACCAGTAGTTGGGGCTAAGCAAAACATTTAAATAGGAGTAATGTGGTGGGGGCAGAAGCTCAAATTATCTACTGTCCATTGGGAAAGATCCACCAAATTGCAGTGCCAGATCAGCTGAGTATAAAAGGTTGTCATGATCTACACCACAGAAACCACAATCAAATTAGCACTAATTGGAAATTGCAGCTGAGAGACCAAGGACTGAATGGGCCATGAAGACTGAACTCCACATTCTCCTCGGAGTTCTCAAATCAGCACTAAAATCACTTGTATTAAAAAGAGAATGACTATTCCCTCCAAGTTCTTACATATTTTAAAATCTGTGATTCAGTCACATCACACTCCCATGAAAGAACAGCATCTCAGCAATATTATGCATTTGCAGCATGGTGGAAAGCCCCAGTCTGAAGTCTTATTGAAGGAGATGCTGCACAGATTCCTAATTTCTTTCAAAATAAGCCCAGAACCCACAGGCACTGCTGGCTGTACCACACATTAGCAATGCGTTTTTTTATGGTTTCCATCAAATGTGGTTTAAAGGAGAATGTTCCCAACCAGGGAAAGCTACAAAAAGAATTCCTCAGTTCATGACTGACCTCCACTTCATAGTACCTGGGTTTATGAAAGGAAGGTGAGACCCCTGTGAAAGAAAGACAAAAGAATTTTGAGGACACAGCTATTGCATGTGAGCTGACTTTCTGCTCAATACAGTCCATACCAATTTACTGGGTTATTTATGGCTGTAAAACATTACCCCGTGTTTGAGGCTCACCTTGCAGGAGGTTCTGAGTCTCAGTGTGATTTCCATCTACATATGACCTTGCTGAAAGCCTCACTGAGCATTTTTTTCCAGTGGGCTGCCATTGCTGGCAAAAATGTGGACCTTATTTCTCCTTAGACTTTGTCTGGCTTTCTCTTCTAACCCTGAATTCTTTGTGTGGCTTTTTTTAAGACACCAAGGACCTTGGCCATTTGCCAGTCTGGATTTGTCCCTATGTGCTCCCACACCAAAATCTACAATGTCCCTTTCTCCACATTTCAGATCTGTCCTGTAGGAGACTATATTCCTTCGAACATGTATAGCTTCCATGGCCCTCATCCCAGACTGTCTTGTCAAACTTAATGCCAACTTCATCTCAAACCTTGGGAGAGGTTTCCAGTATTGTTTCCTTTCTTCCTTGCCCTGATAAAACGTTGGTTCTGCAGTAGCACCATTCTCATCCTTCCTCTGAAGACTCTGCTGTTATTCTCATGTCCTGGGAACTGCCTTTCTGTACTAATGTCAGAGCTGTTAAACTGCAAGTTACTCCCATGAACATCATTGATGGGTCCATTTCCGGAGGGAAAAGGAGTAGATCTATTGTAACCTACAGAGATAGCAATGAAACTGGCTTCTGGATGAGGAAGGTTTCATGGTAAGAGGGAGTAGAGACAAAATGAACTCATTATTGCTTTCACCCAGTGCCAGGCATTAAAAGAATTTAACTGGTTTAGTGCAATTGGCCTTTTTTGTTATGTATACGGGCTTCGTGATGGACGAGTCGTTAAAAAATAAATACAGAAGTAATGATGGTAGCAATCACAGAAAGCAATTCTCAGATATAATAAAGAGTCTCCTGGATGTGTACAGCCTGTGCTACACTATTGATTTCTTCCTTTCTTTATTGCACTTCACTCCTCTCAGTTCACCCAAGCCCCAGCCCTCGTGCTGCACAGCCTGGCAGCCACCACTCCGACAAGCAGCCATGAATTATTAACATGCAGGAGCCTTTTAATTGGATGAGCTGCAATTAATAATTCATTGGAGGTGCTTGCAGAGAGGGGGAGGGAGGGAGGGAGGAAAGGAAAGGAAAGTGGGTGAGATGCTGATGCTGAGAATTGGGCCCACAGCATGGGGGCAACTGGGAACCTGAGATGTTCCAGCTGGAGCCTTCAGAACTATTGCTGTGTGCCTGACTGCAAGAGCAATGAGGTACAGCTTGGCAAGACCTGCCCAGGAGAATGAGAGATGCTTTTGGAAGTGTGACCTGCCATATGCAGACAGTGTTCCCAGAGCGTCAAGCACATGGCACCGTGCCCAGAGCTGGCAGCACGAGGAGCCCACAGTAGGGCACAGAGCTCAGCAATGAGCCTGTCTCCCACTTGTGTCTCCAGTGTTCTTTGAAACAGTCCCAGCATCCCATCCCAGTGGAAATGACCCAGAAGCAGAGCAGGGTGGGCACATGGGAGTGAAACCACTCTGTTCATCATACACCAAACTCTGCTTTCAGGGCTCCAACAGCAAATTAACATATACAGCCACACATAGGCTTGCTGGCTTCCAGCTGACAGGCAAGGCCACAGACCATTAATGTTAATTAATATTTACATTACGGTTGTGCCTGGAGGGCTCAATTCAAGTCTCTGTGGTGTGGTGCATCCTGCAAGCATTGAGGATTGGGTCCCCTTTTGTGCTACTCAGTCCAAAAACATACACGTTCTTCTGCCTAGAAACAGCCTTTTTTTTTTTTTTTTTTGCTTTTTATAACTTTTTTTTTTTTTTTTATGGCTTCAGTAAAGAAGCCTGGATGGCTATTAAAAAAATGAAGAAAGGAAAATAGGAAAAACAAAGCAAGATTTAGTGCTTGTTGAAGGAGTAGGAATGACAATTTCATACCAATTTCTTTCAGTTGAGCCTCTAACACGTGGATAGAAGAGACATAGCAGCCCTGGCATACAGAGACCACTAGTGTATTTGAGAAATGGACAAGTTTTTGGGTCGTTCAGTCTGACTCCTTCACTATACATTGCTAAATTTCCAGTGATTGTCCCTGTCCTGACCCAACAAACAGAAAGTGTGTGACCGAAGCCTGTCTTCCAGAAACACACCCTGTGCCTTCTTGATTTCACTCTGTCAAAATGCTGGAAAACTGCTTCACCATTTCTGGAAAATGAGACTCTTTGCCCTCTGGGACTCATTAGCAGGCTGTGCATGACTGAATAGGAAGACACAGAATCACAGACCCATAGAATATCTCAACTTGGAAGGGACTCATAGAACACACAAAAATTTATCCCAGTTTTCCCATGCTTCTGAAGTTATGGGGATAATCAGAATCAACAGTGATCATTCCACTTTTGCATGAGCTCTGCTCAGTGTTTTGATGCCCTGCTTTCCCTCTCATATTTAAAAAAAAAAAAAAAAATACAAAGCTGGTTTGTGATGTCAATTCTCTCTCTAGGAATCAATTTGGGACTTTTTCCTCAGTCTTAGCCACAACACTATTGCTTTGTCCAATCTGTGCATCTTCTCCATGCTCTCCTGTGTCTTTAATTAACCTATATCGTACCTCCAAGCTCAGGCTTGAAGCCAGAGTAATAAGTCATTTGAATAGTCCTGTGAGTATAGACATGCTCTAAATCTCCAACCTCCTCCTACTCCTGGCTTCCTCCGTGAAACAGAGGCAAGTGTGGCAACATCTGTATTCCAGCTCAGCTGCTCCATTAGCAAGTTGGGAAGGTGGGGCCAAGTTTTTACCTCTCCCATCTGCTGCAAGGATGTAACAAGGCTTTGATTCACTGAGGGGCTCATTCTTCAATGAAAAATACTGGAGAGTTTGTGCATCTACCAGGAGCCTTAAAGATAAACAGGGATTAAAATCCTCTTCTGAACTACAATGTAAACAATTCCATGGCCCTGCCAGGCTCTAAGGATCAAGTCTGGTGCAGAGTTCTTATCTGTCCCAAATGGGTTAAGGAATAACACAGCTCTTAATTTATAAACTGCCCCCAGGGATAGGTCAGCCCTTATGCCATGAATACAAACATGAGAAACACCTTGCTCTTTATTGCTCTTTATTTTCCTATTACTTCCAGTATCAAAGATAAGTTCATTTCAATTCTTTTAGAATTCCTGACCATACAGCTCAACAATTTAGTCAGAAGAGATCCAGTATCCATAGAGTTTCCCAGTTCCATGCTTTTTTGGATATTACAAAAAAATACTGTGTAGAAACCTGCCTGAAGATTGGAATGAGAGGCTGAGAATTAGCAATTTGAGACTGATTTTTTTTTTTTTTAATTAAAAGAATTTAATCTCCTTGTGTCTCAGTTTCCCCAGTTGTTTGATGCCATAAGAAAGTCAGGACCCACTTTAAAGTGGGAGTTGGAGTCTTAATGAAGAGGTTCAACACACTGCAATTGGGAGGCCCTGTATGGCCACTTGGAACATTAATGTTATTATAGGAGTTCCATGGGGAACCATTCAGGATGGAGAATCATCTTTAAGGGAGAGCTGTGGAGTCTCTTTGTTTCTACAGGTCAGCAGCTGACCTTTTAATGCTACATCTGCACAGTTTGATACAGTGCAAATGATTTGATCATTTAATATGGTAAACATAGAAAGAGTTTGATAGAAAATTATGTTCTTTTAGCTGTAACACAATGTTTATTTCCCGTTTGACTTAAGTCCTTTTCCTTTTCTTGGTAAGCAGGCTCAGGCTATGCAAGTCTGGGTTAAGGATTCCCCTGAGCTAAAAGTGTGGACATACAAACCCTTTTTCCAGTGTAAAAGCTAATTAAAAAATTCCTGCCTCTGGCTGCCCTTGTGTTGCAGCTCTTCACCCCCTCACCTGTGCCTCTGTCTGGGGGTTATGCTGCAAACCACATCACAGAAATGATCCATGTTTAAAAACTACCAAACACCCGCCTCTCACATCCCTCTTGATGATTTCAGGAGAGGGACCTTTTTGAAAATGTCATTGCCAATGCACAGCAAGGACCTCCACACCATCACACTCTGCACTGCTCTGGAGTCCTGCTCACCTCTTGTTCAACTCCTGACAGGGAAATTTGCTCAGCCAAAGCAGATTTTCTTGATATGTTTGTGTGCAGGAAAGAAGCACATCTCCAGAAGTGAATTACAGGCAGCTCATGGAAAAAGATGATGAACAGGCAAAGGAGCAGCAGGAGATGAGTGCCCCAGGAATGGCTCTGCTCTGGGGGGTGATATGCTTTCTATTACACAGGCTCCTTCCATGGACATTTTCCCCATCCCAGTAGAATGCTGGTGTTTCTCAATAGCTTATGACTGCGAGGAGATAAGAGATGGAGTGTTCCTGTGGGTGACAATGTACAGGAACTATTCCTGCTATCCAAAGATATGTGTTATACTGAATGGGTCCATCACTCAACAGTGTGGCACTGGGCTCTGGGGCAGCCCTCAGTCTAAGGCAGGTGAACTTGAGAGGTCTGGGCTGTAGGACAGACCTAATCACTTATGTTTAGCTTATGGATGAGATTCCCAATGCCATCTAAAGAAGATGGGGTAAACTGTCCTTGAAACAAACCTGTCATTCCTGAATTGCAAGTTCCAGAGGACAGGCCTGAAGCACAGCCTTACACAGCACACCCTTTTGGCAAGGAGACCAAACCCTGAGCTCAGGCTGCTCTAAATCACATCAGTTCTTGGAGCAGAAACTTTCTGAGTTCTCCTGTCTTTGGGGCACCATGTCTGGAGCCTGATACCATTGAGGTGGATTGACGGAAGATCCACTTGTTCTCAATGTTTCTGATTTTTGTCCTACACAAATACTCGAGATGAACAAGTCAGTGCCAAAGAGGAAGGTGCTTTCCACCATCAAATTCCTGTCACTAGTAATACCACAGTACATCTGTGCTCCATTGGTTCCAGGTTTAAGCAGAGCTTGAAGAAGGCTGCAACAATCAGCAGGCAGAGAGGGAAAGAGACAAAGAAAGACAGCAAAACCTTCCAGAAAGGTCCCTTTCCCACTCAGAAACCAGGACCATGGGGAGAGGTCTCCCATCCACTTGCAAAGGGCAGCAGGAAACAGAGTCTGCAGATGACTCAGTGGTCCCATAAGCAGCTTTAACTGAGCTATGACAAGATGAACAAATCCTTAAGGAAAACCATTTGTGTAAATTCTGGTCTAGATGACCCTCTGTCTAAGTTCCAACCAGCTTGGTTCTCATCCTGGGAGACCACTTTCAAAGGGAAGTAAAGTAGTCCCCAAACACTCCCTAGAAATGGGGTGTGAATTGTACATACACATGCAAATGTGGAAGAAGTTTCAGCGGTACATCATAATGCTGAATATGGAAAGGAAAAAGGAAAAAAGAAGTATTCTATCCAGTGAGGCTTCTGCAGCAGGAACAGAGTTCATTTCTCTCCAGCTCTGGGGAGTGAAATGTATTCAGCTCACATAGGCCACTTCAGCATCTTTCTTTGTTTTTTATCTTTCCAATGTAGGAGAACAAATTTAACAATGAGATTCCGTTTCTGTTTCCTACATGTGGAATAATTAAATTTGCATCTCACTCTGTAGTTGGATCTGGTGTTTGAAGAGGAATGTATCAATTGGACATGAGCCCAATGTGTTCTGCTCTGCAAATAAGGCAGTTTGCAAAAAAACAAGGCATAATCTCTCACCCAGGCAATAATCACAGGAAAATCATCCCTCACTGACAGCTCTCTTCAGGGCTTGATTCATATTCCTGCTGGTGAAAGAGCAGGAGGGAGGGGGTGTAAGGAGAGCAGACTTTTGGCATCTCCTTGTGGCAAAATCCATCAGAAACGATGTGGATTTGGTACAGGACTGAGTGTTGCTGCTGCAGTCATCAGTGGCAGAGCTCTCTGGTTTTCTGAAGGCAGGTTTCACAATCAGAAATTGTACATCTGCTGACTTGAGACCTTTGCAAAGCCCACCTAAACCACAGGAAACATTCCTATTGACTTTGATAGCTTCATGTGAGGCCCATAGAAAAGAATTCAATGAAATTACAAGTCTTGCTCTCAGGGGTTTTGTTACTTGGAACAGAACTGGTTGCTCAGCAATCCGCATGCTAAATCCTTCAGAAAAATCTTCCCCTTCCAGCTTTGTTTGGCTGGGTGGATATCCCTCACTTCCCTGACCATCAAATCAGTTCTGATAGCTTTCAAGAAACAGCATCCCTCTCTCTGCTTTCCTTGCCTGTAAGTATTGAAATTCCTTTGCCTTCTCCACTCTGGTATTCCCTGCCTGTGACATTTAGTTCAACCATTTTCAGAAACTGCTGCCCCATTTGAATCCCATCCACCATTATTATGTCCAGAAGGAGAGAAAGAAAATGTGCCAGGCAGAAGGAACAGAAGATGAACACTGTTGAAGAATTTTTGGATCTGGCATGGCTGGAAATGAATAGAAGTTTAATTCAATCAATCAGGGAGTCAAACTGCACCTGCCCCTGTTAATCTAAAACTCTTCAGATTAAATACTTTATTCCAAGTGGAAATTAATTGAGTTTGTCAAATGGTTCCTACTGCATTAAACACACTTTAAGTCAGGAAAACAGTGGAAATGAAGAGAATACAAGTTTGGGGGTTTTTTTTGTAACTGAAAGGCTTTTAGTGGAGCTGGCTGAAGCTTTTGATTTTTCTCTTTCCAGTTCCCCTTCCATTGAAACCTCCTTTTGAATGGCATCTTCCTGATCTGATTTGGCCATTCCAAGGGATTGCAGACATAAGCCCACTGCTCTGAACATACAAAGTAAGTTAAAAAATTATTTTTGTTGCTTTCAGATTGGAGTTCTCTCTCATACTTTCTCCCCTGTGTGCTCTTGCACACTTACACTTCCTTCTCCCTCCTTCCTCCCTGCTTCCCCCCCTTTCCTTTCCACACCTGAGCTGAATCTAATGAAGATGCATAAAAAATGTTTCCATTCCATGAAATGCAATCCATCAACACACACTTCATATATATTGTGCAGAAATGAATCCATTTCAGCCAGGAAAGCTGATAAATCAATTTAAGTGGAAGACTTTTGACAGTTTAATTCAAATTAAGTCCACTTTGTTCAATTAGAGGGTAGCTGGAGGGTTGGTGGCAGGAAACAAACAGGATTGCTAGAACAAAAGCTGCATTTTTTTATCAGTCTGAAGCCATCTGTGGATCATTTTTCTTAAAAGAGGGACAGAAAGATACTAATTAACACACAATCATTGACCAGCGAATTACTTGTTTTTAAAACCTAACCATGTTTAGCACAACATTCCTGCCTACCTTTGTGTGAGCTACAACAGCTCTGGGAATATTTTAAAATGCATGGTGAGGAGGAAATGGAAGAGGTGGCCAAGGTCTTTCTGCATTTAGAGGTGGTATTTGCTGCAATGCCCCTGAAGTTCTGCTGTGGGTGTCAAGTACATTGGAACAACTACTCTGAGAAGAACTTCCCCAGTGTCAGACCACACCAAAGCACATTCCCATGGGGTCGAACTTTCACACAGCTTTTGTTTGGCTCACAGGCAGGGCTGGGACAGACGACCACTGAGAAGTGCCAATTCTTTGGTTGCCCACACCATTCCCCCCCTCATTGCCACAGACAAGACTGGAAACACAGTTTGTTTGGATGTTCAGGCTGTTCTGTGGTATGTTCCTGCAAAACATCGACTTTCTCTGTGCATACAAAGGAGATGATTGCTGACAGCTCAGATCTAGGAGGCAAAGCTGCTGAAACGTGGACCTTCAGCTAATGGGATTACATTCAGCCCAGTTACCTGTTCTGTTCTGTGAAACTTGGTGAATCAATTCAGAATTCCCAGTGATCTGAGTTAAGAGAGATGTTGGCTCCCAGATGTTTTAACACCTGAGAAAGATGCGTTTTAGCCATTATTGAGCAATACATTTAAAAAGTGAATGACAGACCTGGAAAGCAGCATCTGCTTTTTCACTTTCTAACATATTTTCTCAGCCAAACTGAGGTTTTCAAGTTCACAGTGCAAAATGTAACTGAATTTCATCCAAGTCTGCAGACTCACTTTCTAAGCTCGGATTGGCAAAGAACGACCAATTCTTTTTTTTTTTTATTTTTTCCCCAACAGTTTTGCAAAACCGAGTCCTTGTCACTGACAGATGGAAAAACAATGACTTTTTCAATTAGCAGGATAATGTAATTCATGGGATTTTGGGTGAGTTTTACTTTCTTGCTCAGAGATGGTGAGCAGCACAGAAAATGGGCTTTTTCTTTTCCTTCTGACAGACAGATTTCTTCAAAAAATAAGAATTCTTTGTGCAGGTAGCACAAGTGGAGTCCAGAAAGAACAGCCAGTAGATACATCAGCACTAAGAGAAATGGTGGAACTTTGCTTCCTGTTACCCTCTGACTGGTACCTAACTAATCCAGGCCTCAGAAAATCAAGGCTTTTCATTTAGGCTTGTGTAAGAATAACAGAAGATATTTGTGGAGACAAATATTTTAGTTCAAAATAACCACCACAGCAAGATGCTTTCCCTGGGCAATGACTGCCTGGTGAAACTCCTAAGTTTAACAAACCCCATTGGTGCCTCCAAGTGCTGGATGGTAATTTTAGAAAATCTGCTTCTTCAAGCTGCCAAGGGAACAAAGGGAGGAGAAAACAAGAGGATGACCAAAATGTTTTTGATTAAGCATTTTCCCCCACTTTCCCCCCCCACAAAACTAGATTGTTTGCAAAATAGACTTTACTATGTTTATTTTTCTTGTCTGTGTGTGATGGAGGGGAAATAGGTGATCAAAGCATGGTAATTTAAACCATTTCCCAGAAAGAACAACAAACAAACAACCACTGAAATGAGTCCTCAGTAAAGAACTGCTTTAAGAAAAGAAAATTTGTTGTCAGATAGAAAACTGTCTTGGTGGAACGACGGTCAGGGAAGATAGTTGGGAGAGTGTGTAAGAGAGAGCAACATGAAAAAGAGCAGAGGGATTTCTGGCAGATGGGCAGAACCTTTATTTCAGTGTACACGTGTCTTTCATGCACTTTCAGCTCTGCTTGGCAGCCTGGGGAGGACGGAGACGTGTTGAGATCCTGCTGGAGTGGAGGAGATTATGCTCTACTGCAGATTACATGTCTCTGCCCAACGGGCTCCACATCTCAGCCCCTTGGAGAGGAGCCAGTCCAAAGTCTTCGGCTTCAATCTCAAAACTCTGCAGCACATCCCCAGCCTGGACATGCTATACCTCTATCAAATGAATTTATGGCTCCATAAATGGTGAATCATTGTGTATAATAAAGAGCAGAACAGATTTGAGTGGTATCCAATTTAATAATTACTTGAGTAACTCAATCATTTTCAGATATGTGGTTTCAATATCTGCAGACCTTGAAGACCTGCTTGGAGCATTTGACAGGCAAGACGGCACTTTTAACTGCTGTGTTACTAAACTAGTCCTTCAGAGACCTTGTACATTCCTCATCTATGTTCTCAAAACATTGGAAAGACTGAGTGCAGGTGTGGAGGATTTTTCTGAGTCTGGAATTGGAGGAGGAAGTACAGAGGACTTGTACCTGCATTCCCCATATTTGAGGACCAGTCCTCAAGCCAATTATGAGAATTGTCTCCCTCTGCTCTCTGATAAATGATTAATTCAGAACCTCCAGTTAGCAATGTTTAAAACCAAGCAGCCCAGCTCCTAAAATTTTTAGGGTCTGTCATGTTTCTTGATAGGCACTGAAAATAGGTCCCCTCTTGTTCATATTCCTACATCAGGTTTCAACAAGGCTGTGCAGAGCTGTGGATCCACAAATACAAAACAGGACTCAAAGGTTATTTTTCCCTGTCTACAAGATGAGCAACAGTCAGATCCCAGTGGATCATCCTCACTGCTGCAGGTGGGTCCTTTCACTAGATGGTAAAGTTTCAAATCTGCAGCAAAGCTGAATTGAAGCTGAGCAAGTGCAGTAGATGATTAGACCCTAAATACAGTCTCTTCTGGAGTCTTCTTGCCTCAGAATAAAATAGAGGATTGTGAGGACTCTGTAAATCAAACTGTTTCTGTGACCCCAAGGAAGCAGCGTCCTACTCAGCACTCTGGGCATCAGGGAACACGACTGTCACATCCTGTAACCCAAGGACAGCAAAGGCTGCTGAGAAGTCACTGTAAAACCCACCTCTGCTCTCAGTGCCCGGGACAAGTGACAGCTCCCATCTGAACCAGCCCCACCACCTGTGTGACAGCACCCTCACACCTGCACCAGAACCTGCAGTGCAAATTCCAGTTTCTCATCACAGGGCTGTCGAAATTTGCTCTGTCTTGAAATTCCTTATGTGAGATATTAGCTCTAGGATGAGGTTGGGAACTTGGTTATTCACAGCAGTTTGCAGCCTGCCCAGGGGCATCCCCTGAGAAGGGCAATTTCCCCTTTGAAGGCTGAGTTTGTTGGTGCTGAATTCACACCTGCACTGAGGACTCTGCAGCTGAATGACAGTTATTTAAATGTGATTTTTTTTTCTTAATAAGCTGACAGAGGTTAAAAGTGGGTAACTGAAAACAAATGGGTCCCCATTCTTTTCTAGCAACAAGTTAAACCACAGATTTTGGTGGAATAAATGTTGATTTCTAGTGGTCTGAGAGACCATAAGTCCCTGAGCTGATTTGACACATGAATATTCCTGAGGTTCAAGGAAGCAAATATTACCCTTCCCTAAAATTAGCCTTAGGAATCAAACCCTTCTGTTCCTAGTGCTTCCTCCTACAATGAGAGAATGCTGCCAGTGTCCCTTTAACACCAGACCTTAATTTTTTTTAAATGGATACATTGTCACCCTTTATTATATAATGAAGGCTAATATTTTAGGTGAATAAATTTCAAAGAAGTATTTTTTTCTGAAAAATGCTCTTTTCTGTATTTATCTACTGAGTTCCAGGCTGTGATAAATGACCAAGTGGTTCTTATCTGTGCACAGATCTTTTTGTTGGAAGAATGAACTGTGTAGTGGTAGTATCTGTTATCTGTTGTGAATACAATCAGAGAATGCCAGTTTATATCCTTGTATTAAATCTTCAATCTTTAGTAACCATAAATTCTAATAAAAATAAAGTCAAAAGGAAAATAACTATGGCCTACAATGAGTACATGATTTGTTTAACTAAGCAACAGGAAGAATTTTTTTTAGCAGATAGAATTGAATTCTCTGCTATACCTGGGAAAAGCACAAGTATAACATAAAATGTTTGAGTCATCACATTGCCAATCACTGGAAAAAAACCCCCATGAAGTCTTTCTGCTATGAACTCTTACGAAGCCCAAGGACATTGAGAATTGCCCTTTCCTGTATGAAAAATAACACCCAATTCAGGGCAGATTATGTGCCCGTAAGGGTGGGCTTCGTACACAAATGATGAAGAGAATTTTAGCTGGTCAGAGTTTGTGCAGGTATTAGTTGATAGCAGATGAGGGAGCTGGGACTGTTTAGGCTCAGGGGAGACCTTCTCTGTACAATTCTCTGAAAGAAGGTTGTATCCATGTGAAGGTCAGTCTCTTCTCCCTAGTAAAAGTGCTGGGACAAAAGGAAATGGCTTCCAGTTGCAGCGGGGGAGATTTAGATTGGATAGCAGGAAAATTGTCTTCATGGAAATGGTGATCAGGCATTGGAACAGGCTGCCCAGAGCAGTGGTGGAGTCTCCATCGCTGGAGGGATTTAAATGCCCTGTGGATGTGGCTTCTGGGGTCATGGGTTAGTGGTGAACCTGGCAATGCTGGGGAGTGGTTGGGCTCAATCTCAAAAGGCTTTTCCAACCTTAACGATTCTGTGATCGTTATATTTGTGGTGTTTTAGGGGATGTGAGGATGAAACTCAGGGGCTCGTGATCATTTTTAGGGTGATCTGCCCAGTGAAAAAATTGTGAAGTCAGCTTTGCATCATATTAGGAATCCACTGGCTTTCAAAGCAGCACCACCTGAGTGTGCAGCATAAATCAAGACAGGCACGTGGGTTATCAGTACATGCACTGAGCTATTTCACCTTGTCAAAGATACATTGGACACCTGCAGGGCAAGGCTTGGTGGGAGGCACTGATGGTGGAGGTGGGGAGAGGGCTTTCCATAGGGAATATTTTTCACAGTGTAAGGACTTTGGAGAAAATTAATGTGAAACATTAAAAATGTTCCTTTTTAAAAGGGAATCCATTTTTTAGGCACAATGAGACACTTCAGGTGGTGTGGCAGTGTTGAGTAATGCGCATTGGAGTTATTTAACTTCATCTCATGCCTCACTATTCCCCAGGGGCACCCATTAATCAGCATTTCCAGGCAGTTTGTCATGTCCTTTTGCTTAAATAATATCCATACCAAAATACAAGCAATGCATGCACCTGGAAATCAGTGGGGGATCTGCCTGTGTCAGGTCAGAAGGATCTGCTCTGGAGGACACAGGAAAGCTGAAGGACTCCAGTTGTCTTCCATGCGTTTTGAATGGACTGTAGCAGATTGAGTTAACATGAATATCCCATTGGGAAAATGTGCTGGCCACCACTGCTGAACCAGGATCAGCCTGGCAAATAAAGGTAGAAATAAATTTGCGACATGTAAGCACAGCCTGCAAACATCACATTACCTCTGTGTGCAAGCTTCAACTTTTCTGCCAGATGAGGAGGGATTTCAGGTGTGTGAGGATGTGGAATTACAGTTCATGTGAGACAAGAGCAGTATATCATCCCTGTCTGCCCATTGGGCCAAAACACATGGGAGGATAGCTGTTCTTGGGCAGATAATTAATTTTGGGTTTTGGTGCTCATGGCTGAGACCTGCTGACCAGGGTGCAGACTCACAGTATAGCAAGTGAAGAGGTTGTGAGCTGGATGTGTGCCTTCTGGGAGCCTGAGTCCTAGAGGGAAAGCCCATCCCTGGAGGGATTTAGAAGATATGTGGATGTGTTGCTTATGGACATGGTTTAGTGGTGACCTCAGCAGTGCTGGGTAAACAGTTGGACTCAATGATCTTAAAGGTTTCTCCCAACCTAAATGATTTCATGATTCTGTACTCCACTAGAAACTGAAACCATTTCTGATTTTACCAATGAACTCATATAATACTAGAACTAATGTATTTTAACTGGGATACAAAAGCCCACATTCTGCTAATAATGAATGCCATCACCCCTTGAGGATGGTGTGTTTCTGTACATAAGGATCTGTTGGGGAATCTCTCCTGTCTGCCTACACACAGCCTGCCTACTCCAGAGAGCCCAGCTTTCCAAAGAAAAGCCTAGGAGATCTTTACCCAGTTTCCTCTCTTGTTTGTCAGATTTGTGTTTAAACTGGACACCTGAAGGTTAAATCACTGCAGGGCCTCATCAAACCAGTAAATTACCTAATTCCCTACCTCCCCCAGCCAAAGGTTTTCTCCAACTTGTTAAGCAAAATACAGACAGCATGGTCTGCCATTCCTGCAGAACTCACCGGCCTTCCAGTGCCTGAAATAACTGGCAGACCTGTCAAAAATGACCTTCTTCCAACAACATCTCTCTCTTTTTTTATTCCCTCCCCTCCAGGTAAGGGGTGGAAGAGGTTGGAAAACTGTAAAGATCAAGCCACAGCTGCATGTGGTACCTAATTAAACAAGTGTAAGAAAGCAGAGAAAGGTCAGGTTGTCAAAAATCATTGCTGTATCTTTACTGGATTGTATTTAGAGACTGATAGCAGCAAAGAAAATAACTCAATAAAGTGAATGAGACCGGAATAACAAACTGACTCCAGGGACAGAGTAGTTTTGAAATGCAAAAGGCTTTGGCTACAAGATTTATGTATATATATAAATATATATGTGCATCAGTATGTGTGTATATATACACAGAGACACAAATCGAAGGGAAACAAGTGCTGGGAATGAAAGGAAAAGTGTTTGCAAGGAGTAAACAGATAACATTAACATGGGAAAGGAGGTGGGACAAGAGTATTTCAAACAGGACGTGTGGTAGAAATTAGAGGCTGAAAATACACAGGCACGAACAGGTAATTTAGGAAGAAATTCTTCCCTATGAGAGTGGTGAGGCCTTGGCACAGGTTGCCCAGAGAAGCTGTGTCTGTCCCATCCCTGGAAATGTCCAAGGCCAGGTTGGATGGGGCTTGGAGCAACCTGGGATACTGGAAGGTGTCTTCCCATGGCAGGGGCTGGAATGAGATGGGCTTTAATATCCCTTCCAACTCAAACCAGTATGTGATTCTATAATGACCCTATGATAAAAGGAGAAGAAAATCAGTAAATAAATTAAGGAGTGGATAGGAAGGGGAAAAACAGAAGAAAACAGAAAGAATGGTAAAAAAGTCAGAGGAGGAGGGTGATATTGTGAGGAGAGGGAGAGAATTCAGACTGGGAGTATAAGTGCTACAAGAAATGGCTGTGATGGCTGTGCTCTCAGAATGCTGGGCAAAGTTTGGAGTCACCAGCCCATTCAGACAAGACTCCTTTCCACCCACTTTCCCTTTCCTTCCTTGTTCTTACTGTCTCTTTCTTATATAACCACCAAGGTGAGACGTGCTAGTGTGGGCAGGATTCTGGTGAATCCTGTGCTTGTGTCTCATTGACCACCGTGACATGTGGCCTTTTGCCTGATGATCAGTCAGTACCATGATTTTGGCACCCCTGCTGATCAATCAATGCCACGACTTTGGCACTGTGCAGGGAGGAGAACGTTAGGAAGGGAAGAGGGAGAAAGGGAAGAAAATTGTGTCTGTATGGAAGAGGAAAACAGAGCACAAATGTCACACTACCGTGTTACTTGGTGATATGGTTTCACACTAGTCTAAAATAGGTAAAAAGATCAGAAGGGTGTGAATGCTTTCTGTTATTAAACACATCTCTTCATTTGTTCTGCCTGGGATGGGCTCCAACCATTTGCTCCTCCTAGTTACATCTGCTTTCCTATGACAGCATTTAAATGTTTTATAAAGCCTGCTCTGCCAGCATCTGTAGGCTGGAAGAAGCTCTACAAGGGGGAAAGGGAGGAGAAGAAGGGTTTTTTTCCTTTTGACAGAAAAGATTTTTGGCCGTTCTATTCCCCCATAAAGAGCTTGGAAAAAACCCCTCATGGTGCCTTGCATTGAACAAATTGACAATACATTTAAATAGTGTACCACTGCAAGTATAATTGCAATTTGTTGTAATTTCTCCTCCAAATTCCACCCTGACACAGTTGATTTATTTTGCAAATCAGTGCATCTGGAGCGTGTGCTGTGTCACATTATGGGCCTTTGATACAGAACCTTTGTTTTATAACAGGGAAAATAATTAGCTTTCGGACAAGCTTGAGCTGTGATGTCAGGAGCTATCCATGGCTGCTGAAAGAAGTTATTAGTGCTGGGCTGATGAAGGCTTCCTGGCAAAGCTCTGCCTCTTTACTAATTTGTCTCTCTGGGATTTTAGCAAAATTAAAAAAAAAATGAGGTAAGTGTAAAAAAATACACTTATTTATGTATTAAAAAGATCTGTATTTGTGTAGCATGAATGCCAGTAACATTGCTGCTGAGATCTACAGACAGCTGAGAAATAAACAAAACAAAAGGCATTACTTGGTTCCAGTATAAACAACACTTTCCTCCGAGGAGGGAAATGTTTGGGCATTTTTTTAATTAACTTCTTTTCTCTC
>VXBA01000881.1:3230710-3312038 GCA_013399895.1 Serilophus lunatus | reverse complement strand
TCCTCTCCTCTCCCCTCCTCTCCTCTCCTCTCTCTCTAAAGGTGTTATACAACAATGAAAGCTCAGCTGGGCTTTCTGTGGAGCCCCACTATACTGAGGGAGGGGAGCCTCATGCTGCTCCACTCCCTCAGGGAACCACAAGTGACCCCTGGACTACTCTAGCTCACCCTTTGTGGCTGATTCTAGCGACCAGACCCAGAGTATTTCCTGAGTTTTTGTAAAACAGAGGTGAAATGCAAAAAAAAAAAAAAAAAAAAAAAAGACTCGGGCCTGCCCCAGGATGGATCTGTAAAGNAAAGCTCGGGCTTTTGGAACTGCTTTAATTTGAGTTTCCCCAGAAATACAGAGGAATCTGTGCACAGAGGATTTGGCAGAGTCACCGTTCACGTGTTCTAATAGAAAGAAGGAGCAATAGCGAGAGACAGCTGTTGGAGAAGCTGCAAGGGCTCAGGAGAGACAGGTGAGTAACTGACCTGTATTTTTAGGTGTTCCTCGAGGGTCTAGGAGTCACCGATCATCTAAACTCCAAAGCATGAGATGTAGATCGAATTCAGAACCTTGTTCATTAAAAGATACAATTAACCTTCTACTATTTCACCATTTTTTATCTATAGGGATATTTCCAGTTACAGTCAGAAATGGGTCCTCCATGAGAATAAGTAAGAAATGTTCCACTGAAACCAGTAACTACAAAAAATTGGTAAGATTTTGCTTCTTTTTTTCCCAGGGTGAATCTGTTGCATATAAAACATTGTTACAGAGTACTTGTTACTCATTCAAGCATGAGAATTTGAGTGACAGGGGAAAGCATGCCCTGTTTGTATTGCATCCTTCTTTTCACCTTTGGGTTTGGCTGTGCTTTCTCACTTGCCAAGGAAATTGCACATGTGTGGAGGAAAGAAGGAAGGAATTTGACACATTTAATGGACATTTATAAGGGGTGCAAAGCATTTATTATAGTAGCAAATGAATTAACTAATTATAGATGACCATTAAATTGTGGCTGTACTCAGAGAAGAAATCCTGTAAAATTAGCTCAGTTTTATTCCACTGATCTGCTCTCTTGACCAAACCGTGTTCCCAATCCTGTTGATGTAAACCCAGAGTAATTACTCTGACTTGGTGAAATTAGTCTTCTTGTACTTTGGGGTAACCAAGAGTCCAATCTGGCTTCTTCCATGTCTTCAGATCCCAAATGCTTACTTCCCAGGGAAAACAAGTGGTTGTTCTCTTAATGCCACGCAGCCAATGAAGTTGTGGGCAAGGAACTGGAGATAGGCTGTCTTTTTAATCAGCAATAAAGTTATCAATTATGTTCTAGTTGTAAAAGCTTAATTACTGAGGATTATGAAAGAGGCAGGAGAGCCCCAGTTCAGTGAGCACATTCCAGATGGAGAAGGCTGCACTGGACCTAAGGGGAAAAACAATGATGTTTTTAGCTTGGAAATGGTATCCAAAGACTAAGTAGGAAGTGCTCATGGCATCAGGTGTGTTTGGTGTCTTTCCATAGTTTTCACAGCTCTTTACTGCAAGTGGTAGTATGTTTTTCAGGCTGGAGCTGTAAAGCAGCTACAGATTGAAAAGTAGAAATTGAAGATGCTTGGATTTTTAAGGAGATTTGGATCTGGAACTTTTACAACTATTACAGTGAGTTTTCCTCTTATTGAAGCCAAAGAACAAACTCCACACACTGACTGTGGTAAGTCTACAAGCCTTTGATACAGGGGAGCTGTAGTAGGAAACACAGAATCCTGCTTTGCTCTCATGCGTTGCAGATAACATAAAAAACTATTGCTGAGTAAGAATAACACAGTATGGGGACTGGAAACAAAGCAAGGGGGTTTGCATGGACCATTTTCTCTTTGGAGCTTTGCTCACATTTGCAGCCAGCCTGGCATAGCCTTGCTCATGCAGGGATTCTCTGGGCACAGCCCTCACAATGTAGGAGCCTGGGCTTAGTTATCCCCCTCCTTCTGCTTGAGTACAAATCAAAACGAGGTGATAAAAATCGTTATAAAAGCACATTCTAAAAAAACCTCTTAAAATTACAGAATCTGTAAAGAACAACATGGCAAAAACACAAACAAGAAGGGCATGGGTTTATCTGAGACAGAGTATGTGAACAGCAAGGAAAAACGGAAATACACAGTGGAACTAGGAATGGGAATTAATAAAATTGGCTTTAAATGAGTTCTTCAGTTCAACAAGTCTATGGTTCTGAGTAGGAACAACTTGCTATAGCCTTACCCAAGGCTAAATCCCAGCAAAGCCTATGAAGTTGCTTCCATGGGAATGATGCAAGTGCTATTGATGAAAAGTGTTGGGAATTATTTGGAAAAGGGCCTCTGAAGTCAGCAGAGCTCATGTTTGGAGAGGAATATGTGTCTGCCATAACACTATGAAGCCACTTCCTTGGAGCAGGGTTGTCTGTTCAGAAACAGAACTAAAAAGGGGATCGGTGAGGGGAGGGAAATACCCACCACCTCTGATTGAAATCTATTTTTATCTTGTGAAAAATATCTCAATTTTCACTTATATTCCATGCCTGTAGCTAAGGGCCATTAAAACTAATAAAAGTAAATCATTTGTGACAGATCTTAGAAAACGGTTTCTGCAATGCACCGCACTCTCAAATGCTCATTAGAAATAGTGGTTTTCTTTTCAGAAGAATGCCTGCTGAATGCTTAAAACGTGGTGCCTCCAACTTTTGACAACTAGCACAGGCTATGAGAAGCTTTGAAGCAAATGTTTGACATAAAAAAGATGGTCTGATGCTATATCAAATAAGATTGGGGAGGAAGCATCAAAGCAGAAACATTAGGATGAAATGCAGTTTGAGGAAAGAAAATCAACACACTCATTTCTGATTTTACATTTTCTGGCATCACTATAAACAACTGATTTGCATTTTCTGAGGACACTACATTCGGTTCTTAACAAATTAGCATTAAACAGAGTCTCCTCCCCAAAAGACTATCTAGTAACATAAGGCAAGGCCAGAAAAAAATTGTTGCTTACACAGTGATGGCTTCCAGGAAGAAAAGCAAGTGTCTTGTAATGGGATGACACCTGTTGTCCTTCTTCAGCTTCCACCTTGAAGGAAAACCAAGGAAATTTCTGTATAACACATCTCACGGTCCATTCTGAACAAAATCCCTGCTGGAAACCAACAGGGTTGAAAAAAAAACCCCACTACACTGTAAAATAACAAATATCTTAACTCCTTAGGGGGTTAGTAAAATGAATGTTTCATTTGTTTTTCATGGCGTTTTTGTTAAATGCACTTTGAAGTATCTTGTACGTTGATCTAACCAGAGCAGTGTGATCTTGACCTCCAGAACGGAGATGAGGCCCTGTCAATAAAAACTGGATTATCTGAAATACCTTTGATTCCTGTCAGTGAGACTTCACCCAGTTCTGCTAAAAGGACAGTTGGAGTAAAAACCACAAAAACCAGGTCCTGACAAAACATTTCCTCAGACAGGACGGTGTAAGCCCAGGATTCACAGATGTTCAGGAAAGTGTTTCCTGGAGAGATGCTCCTCAGCTGCTCATTTCTGAATCAGACACTGCAACACTTGATATGGCTAAAGAAAACTCCAGATGGTCTGGTGAACTAATATTTTAAAGGAGGGTTTAAACCTGGCTCCAAAATTTGGGAAGAGGCTGCCATATACCAGCCTAGTCAGACATCAGGTTTGCATCCCCATGAGGTTGCAAACCAATGAATTTTCCTTGCACATTAAGTTCTAGATATTCCATCCCAGTTATACTCTCCACAAAGCAAACTAACACAGCCAAGCATCTTAGAAGTCCTGCAATTTACGTTTCCCAGCCATATTTTATTCCTTTCTTCCCTCTGGCCTACAGTCTCTCTCCATCGCTCAATCAGTTTTCATGGTCGTTCAAGTCGTAGGGGTGATTTGTTCAGGTAAAATGGAAAATTGAAATGGAACGGACGCTGGATACAACCTCATCCGCCTTTTCTATTTTGTCAAAGTGCCGTGGCTGTTCATTTTTTCATGGTCATGAGTTGAAATAAATTAAACTTCCCAGAGGCGAAACTTCTCTAAGATCAAATTGGAATATATTGATTAGGCTCTTTGAGGGCTGATGGATTGGACTCTTATGCTTTATAAACACATTTACCAACACGCTCTCAGAAACAGTTGCTTAGCACTGGGCAAACTGATCGTGTTTATTTAAAACTGTGACAGTGGTGTACACCTGTAGCCCTCATTGTGGCCCATAAAGTCTCACTTCCTGATTGATGGAGACAAGTTGAGCTGTCTGGCTGCCGACTCCCAGGACTGGTCCCAAAGGTTGCTGGGCTGATGGAGTCCAGCATAATGCATCACTGTCAGTAAAACAACTTAGCATGTCATTGAGAGGATCTGATCAGCAAGAGCCCGGGAGGGAGGATGAAAGCAGTAAACTGGAAGAATTTTTGAGTGCTTATGATGGCAAAGGGGACAGGGAGTCCCAAAGCAAGGGAGTTTAGAAAGAGCATGTATACTAATAGCTTTAGATGCATGACACCAGAGATGAATGAATGCAGTTACTGGCCAAAATGTCCAGATAAGTCCCAGAAAAGCAAAGCTTGGATGTAATTCACTCATATGAATAGCTGGGAATAAAATCACAGATTTCACACAATTAAAGAGAAATGCAGAATTGAGAGTTACATCCCATGAGCTCCAAGCCATGAGCACTGCACGATCCCAAATGACCCCAACCTGCCTTTCATTTTCCAGGCCCAATCTGCAGCTGTGATCCAGGAATTGTCTTCAGAATAAGAAATCTAAGAGAAACATAAGGCGAGGTTGGCAGCAAAGGATAAAGATACGGAGGTAAGAACTGTGAACTGGAACTTCACCAGATGGAGATGAGGATTTGTGGGGATCATGTCAGGAAATCTAATATTTCTCCAAGGAGAAAAATTATTTTTCTAATTTCTTATGAGGAAAAAAACCCAACAGGCATTTTAACATAAAAATATGATCTATTGCTGTATCAAAAGTTAATCATAAGAAGAATCAAAGCAGAAACCTTTAAATGAAAGAAGGCATCTTGCTGCCATCACTCTCTAAAGGTATCTGTACTGTTTCCAGCTTCAGTTGCTAGTCAGAATCAGAGTGTGTGGGTGGCACTTGAGTGCTTTTCTTCCAGTCTCTCATTGAAGCTGTGTGGATCAGACCATGTGGGATGCCAACCTGCTCAGGCACGTCTCAGTGACATCTCACAGGCTGTTTTCTGCCACAGCCCAGAGCAGCGTGGGAGAGAGTGCTGAGGGAACATAAGTCAAAGAGCAGAATTTTGCCTTCAGGTTTCTGCCGACAAACAACTTGACAGGGTGTGTGCTTTCCAACAGGGAATAAGAAACTACTCCAGGGAGACAGTGACGTATTCAATTTCCCCCGGTTCACCTTGTGTTACAACCAGGATTTGTGGTCTGCTTTGGGATACTTTGGCTGCCAGCCCATGTGCAGAGCCACTGCACTGGATATTAGGAGAAAGTTCTTTACTGTGAGGATGGTGAGGTCCTGGCACAGGTTGCCCAGAAAATCTGTTGCTGCCCCATTCCTTGAATTGTTCAAGGCCAGGTTGGACGGGGCTTGGAGCAATCTGTGATAGTGGAAGGTGGCCCTGCCAATGGCAGAGGGTTGGACCCTTCCAACCCAAAACATTCTATGATTCTAGGAGAAGTGTACATGGAAAAACTTGCTGAACGATGGAGGCACAAGGAGAGAGTTTCAGCAGATCAGCGTCTTCCACAGAGCCTAACAATGCATTCACTGCCTTCACTGCATTATGGTCTGAAATGAAGCATTTCAGTCTAGCTTAGAATGACTCAAAGCCATACATTTTTCACCAACTATCTTTATAGACTGTCTCCCTAAATCATACATTTTGCTCTTTAAAGCTTGCACCATCTTCCTTTGAGACTATTCCCTAGGCTAATAGCTTCGGAGACAACTTCTCAGCCTAACAGGCTTTGCTCTTTTATTCCCATTAGTTGTCCTAAATTTTCCCTTCGCTTAATTCAACCCAATTATTTTCTGTGATACCCACTGGAGCACCCTTAACATTTTCTTTTTACTTTATGGTGTTTTAGCTCTTCAAAGGCTTGCAGACATTTGTCCTAATGGAGAGCAGAGAGAGAGTTATCTGACATGTTGGGGAGGAGAGGTTGCTCTGCTGCGATTCCATTACAGCAGGAAACATGCTGGATATCAAAGAGAAATTTATGTAATGTATTCCTGCATTGTTCACAATACAGCATCATGTTTTATGCAAGCAAAAGGAGCGTGAGGAGAGAGTGGAAGAAAACTCCGTTTAACTGGCAGTGAAATGACAATAAAATAACAAATGGGGAAATGGCAGGAGACAAACCACAGCTTTTATGGGTAGATTCCATTTCCTTCATGAGTGGAAGGCCACTGAGCACATCTGAGGGTGGTGAGGAGGAAGAGAATGGTGCTGAGAGGGAGCAAAGGCTCTGGGGTGGATTTGGGAGGTTATACACCATTCAGAGCTGCACCAGGACTTCACACTGAGCTGTATGGTAGGTACAGGACTAGGGGCCAGAAGGATCTTTTGCATCACAGAGCTGGCTCTCCAGGATAGTCCACAGCTCTCAGTAATAACCTAAGGTTATTAAGGTAAGGTTCAAAATGGGCAAAAAGAAGTGGAGAAGAGCACAAAAATGCTGTGCCAGATGTGACACTCAGTTGTGAGATATTGGTCCTGGAATTTCTGGTCACTGGCATAAAAGGGAAGCAGAGCAATGCCTGTAAAATTAGGCAGTGCATACCCTTAACTTCTGACTTGTACTTGCCACCTTCCCCAAGTTCTCCCCTTACTCTACCCAAAAATAATTTGGTCATCACAAAGAGAAAATTCACATACCCTGAAGGTAGAGACCATTTTCAGTGTGTCCAAACAGCCATTCCATGTTGGAATGAAGGCAGAGGTATTTACTCTACAAGAAAGTGATACGGTTTTGGGGGAGCCTAAGGCTCTGATTGCATCATTAATTTTCAAGTGAACTCTGATTAGTGGTGAAATAGTAACAGGATGAAGCAACAGATGCAAAGATATGGAGTACAGGAGGATGATGAGGTGATAGCTACAGTCACAGGGAGAAGTTTGATTTGCTCTTTTAGGTCAAAAGATCACCTTCTGTTCATCACATTTCCAGTCCACTGGGACAACGAGATGTCAGTACCCTCTATTAAAAGGCTGTTAATCTGATGGCCTAAATACTAATATTCACTTAAATCAAACCCTTATGAAGTTTTTCTTTGATGCAAGAGTTTAAAGAATTAACAAAAACTTCACAGGGTGAGAAGGTGACTCAGTTTAGGGAACCTGCCATGAGATATAATTCCTTTTTTATTATTTTTTTGTTGCTGAAAGATATACACACACATACACATATATATAAATAAATGAAAAGACTTTCAGAGACAAAAGAACATTTCCATTTTGCAGCAATGATCACAATATAAAAAGGCTCCATTGCCATGGAAACGGCCTTAAGCCTCATCATATCTAATGGTGATTTTCCAAAGAAGTCCTTGAAACATCTTTTGTTTCTTGCTTTGAAGTCAAAAGAAATGGTTGAGTGCCAAGAAGAGGGCTATCAGCTCCAGATCTCCAATCAGGGGCCCGGGCTCAGCTCTGCAGGCATCTCTGTGTGCTGCAGAAGCCTCACTTAGAATAATTGCCACACACAAGTTAACAAGGGAAGGAAAGCAAGAGGAAAACAGGACAAAATGTACACATGTACATATAAATGCAGGTGGCTTATGGAGAAAAATTTTCCCAAGTGGCAAACACTAGACTTCCATTCCCCAGGCAGGATCCTCTGCAGAGGGTGGTTTTGTCAACACACAGAGCAGCTGAGCAGTGAGCAGGTTCCAGCTTTCCATCCTGAGCCCACTTTTCCCTCGTGGCAGGGACACTCATGCTGCTGTTGCGGCAGCTTTGGTGTGCCTGATTTAGGAATTAATGACCTAATTAGGAGCACTGGAGAGAGGAAAAGGGAGGAGGGGAGGAAGAGGGCACACTACAGAGTACATTGAGGAGTTTTGTCACTGCTAATGGAGTTTCTCACTGTTTGCAGAGGGACTCACCAAAGGCTTTGAGCAAAGAAGCTGATGGGGGTTGTAAGTGCTCTGTCAGGGAAAGCAAGCAGCTTGCATAGGAAGTAGGAAATGTTTCTGGAAATGTGCCCACCTCCCCTCTTTATGACTGTCATACTGCCCTAACCCTTGGTCATGATCCAGATGCCTTGTTGTCATGGATAACAGGAAAAAGAGCCATGACCAGCAGGACAGTAAGGGCAGGAGATGGTGACTTGAGCTCTTCAACACTAGTGGCCTGAGGAAAGGGCTCTTGGACTGGAAAAAATGAGACTTACAGACAAGAGGGTGCAAGAGGGAATGGTTGTCCCAGAAATATTGCTTGGTCTGGAGGACAAAGATAAAATTACATCAGCCTCGGCTTATACCTGTGGTTTGGTCTCTGCCACTACCCTCACCCTTTTCTCCATGTGGGATCACAGGAGTTGAGGCAGGGTAGTGTAATATAGCCACTTTAAGCCTGTCAAATACAGTGCTGCCATTATTGTGATGGGATATTTCCAGGTGCTGCTTGTAGAGAAATAACTGGAACCATTGGAAATGGAAATAGCTCAGCTACACTGAAAATTCAACCTCATGAGTCCAAATTTACAGGGCTCTATGAAAGTGACAGATAAAAAAAACCCAAAACACTTCATTTTCACTTTGTATGAAAAGCACCTTCTCAGAAAGGCTGTGGAATTGAAAGCTGTGGTGCCTGAAAGAGCTGGAGGAGCTTCTCCAAGTGGTGTCTGGGACCAGTGTGTGTCAGTCTTGACCACTGCATATTCAGCTCGGACTAAGCAAAGAATTTGCTTTCTGTGCCTCAGTCACTTCTCTGCTAAAACAGAAATTGCCTCAAAGAAGCTGAGAATTGGATGCCATTTCCATCCAAAATCAGTATAAAACTATCATCGGCTCCCTTCGTTGACACCATCAACCCATTCTTTGTTGGAGCATTGACGTGGAGATGAAAGGCTTTTTGTTTTATTGCCAACCCCCTGAGACCTCCAGGCATCTCTTCTGTCTCCTGAGGCCATGTGCTTTGCCCTTTTTCATTGCTAAAATAGCTATCTGCCCCCTTCCTTATCTGTTCCCTTCTTCTAATAGATTTCCTTGCAGAAATTAGTTTTCCTTTAGACATTCAAGTGCAAAGGATCCTGACCTGATATGACTGTCACTAGTAGCTACTGCTAAATCAGCTATTAGGAAAATCAGAGGGTTGTTTTCTATTTTTTACTTCTCTTTTTTTTAACAAAGTGTATTCTCTGCAAAAAAGTTGTGTATTCTCTACAACCATGTGAAGAACAGTAAGATCAGGCCTTCATGTATATCTTTAAATTGTGCATATATCTATAGAATGTAGGTATGCACATGATTTGGTTTTAACAAGTTTTAATATCCTGAAATCCAAATATTCAACGTCCCTCTGTTGCTTAGAAAAGTTCAAAAGAACTTCATCCATTAAACAAATCCCAGTTGCCAACTCCTGGCTCAGATCCATGAAGGCTTTGTCATTCAAGAAACAAGGACTTCAAATCTCAGAGCCAGCACTTTAGTAGCAGCTTTACATGGAAAGAAGAATAGTAATACAGACATAAAAGATGGCAAGGTGCAGAGCAGCGAGGATCCTGCAGACAGTTCCTAGGAAGCTTTTCCTTCAAGAAAGGAACTGGATGCAAGATGTACACATGTGAAAGTGTTTGCTGATACCATTGCTCTGCATTAGTTGAACATGAACATTCTTCACGTGTGACTTGGGATGCAGGGAATAGGCTTTTGCTACCATCTCCCCTGTACTGTTCTGAAGTCTTCAAACACTTGGCAGGCAGTCGCAGCCCTTTCACTTCACAGGCAGAACAGACTGTTTGCCAAGAAAAAAATTCAAAACTAGGTAAACATAAAAAAAATACTTCAGGGAACTTCATTTTGTTTGTGATAAACCTTTAGATTTTGCATTTGAACTCTGTGGAGGATTAAACTTTTGATGGGTTTACCCCTTCTTCTCCCTCACCCTCCTCCTTCCCCAGTATCTCAGGTAATGGTTGTGAGTCAGGAAGGCAGGATCAATTTGATGGGAAAGTCACAGATTTTTTCATCCCTTGGAGCAGGTTTGTTGTCATGGGTAGTTGAGCGACCTTCATTTCCAACAGTAAGGAAGGAAGGATTACCCTCAGTTGTTCAGAAACAGCTCGGACCTGCTCTTTCACCTTGCCATAGGCAAGGATTGAAGGATCAAAAGACAGCTTAGCCTTTCACTGGCCATGGACAATGCTAGAGCACCACTTTGCTCCTTTTCCAGACATTCCCATGTGCGAATTAGACATTATCAGAACTAATTTTCATTTGTGTCTTGCCCTACAACAGTGGTGTGGGATAGAAGCAGATTCGGAAGTGAGGTACATTACTTAAAACATGAGATTAAGTAATTACCTGTTTCCTAATTTTCCTGTTGTCTCAGCACCAAATTTTATCCATTTGGATATAAAGGTAAACAAACACGTATTCCCAGCAGTTTTGTGACAAAGCAGCAGCTGGATAGAAGAGGGAGAGGAAAAGGTTTGGTTACTGAGGGATAGGAGTAATTGCTACTCTCAGCAGACACGAGAGACTTGCACCCAAAATGCAAGTCCATAGGAAAAGCAAACTTCTAAACCCTTATTATTCAGGCTCCCACGCTTTTCCTCCTTCCTAATATGGTTCCTGATTTTCTGACATGGATGTGGCTTCTCTTGGTTGTGGAGGATACTCTGGGGCCTCTTGCCAGTCATATCCAAAATAGCACATCTGCCTGTGGGGCTGTTTTTCTATTCACATCACATTTGTAAAACGCCCAGGCAGCAGTAGGGGGAAGATGGGCCTGAATAGGATGTGGGAAAGGGGGAAAATAGAAGCACTAATGTGTTTTCACCTGGTGTGGGTTTTTTGGTTTTTTTTTTTTTTTTTGTAGATGTTCTGTTCTCTCTCACCTTGATGCCTCATTTCACCTGCTTGCTGCCACAGGCGATTGGACCGCGTGGTTGTGCTCCACAGGAAACGATGAACAAGAAATTACAATAACAAAGTACATCAGCAGCTTCCAGGCTCTGATCAGCTGTAGGATCTTTGGCAGCTGTGAACACTCCCATTTACACAGGGGGAAGGAGATGCTGCACAAAAGGTGCTTCTCATTCTGCCCTTGACCAGAGAAAGAATTTGAAACCAGTACCAGCCAGGCTTGTTCACCTTGGGATGTGCCCTACCTGCTTCAGGTTTTGAAGCTCCCTGTGTGCTTTGGCTGAGCATGAAGCAGGAAGATTGTGCAGAGTGTGTGTGCTGCTCTGCAGGGATTTGAGGGAATTGGAGCATCTGGAGCCAGGCTGAGTAGGTGCGATGGATATGGAGTTCACTTACTCCTGAAAACAGCAGCATCTTGACATCCACATCCCTGTGTCACTCAGGAAGAGAAGCAAGCACCCTTCTGCAAGCAAAGCTCTGACACCAACAAAGCCCCAGGACACTCAGTTCTGAGCCAGGGTGAATCTGTGTTGCTCTGGGGAATGATCAGCTCCTGTCTAATTACATCTGCCACACACCTGGTTCCCTCATCTGTAGGTATTTTTCTGTTCTGAGAAAGGGCAGATGACTAATCTAGGATCTGTCTCATCCCTTCATCTTCTTCCTTGTCATTACAGTGATAAATATTTTCTGCACCAGCCGTCTTAAGCTTCAAAAGTGATGGAGCAATGCTGCCTCCCTCCATGGGAAGCCAGCCTTTTGCTCAACCATTTTCTCCTTCCCTCCTCTCACGGTGGTGTTAACTGAAGCATATCCCTTCCACCTCTGCTTTGATTTCCTGCCACAATCCACCTCCTCTTGACAATCATCATTAGCAAGGGATAGTCACTTTGGAGACCATGGATTTCTGGTTGATGAGAAATCAAGTTTACAAGATCAGGCTGCTCCTGAGATTTCTAACTGGCTTCTTTTCCACTGCCGAGAAATCCTTGTTCTTCCCTAAAGTGGGTTGTCTTCCAAGCAGCAAATACATCATGATCCCAACAACTGGGTGCTGTTGGGCAATAGAGCATCCCTGGCTGCTGGTCAAAGGCAGTCACCACAAATATTCAGACCTTTAGTAACTTCTGACACTGATTTCTCTTCTGGACCTGCAGCTAGAACACCATGCTAACGTCTTCTCAGGAAGAAAAATGAAAATAAATTCAAGAAAGACCAAGGAGAACGGGGTTGTTAATGCTCCTGGAAGTACATACCACCTTCCAGAGGGCATTGGAGCCTGCCCACTCCCACGGCACCAAGGTCTGTGTTCAATGATTGGAACCTGGGATTCAATTTTGACGGTACAAGTGTGCTACAGTGACAGCAGGAATACTTCTAATCACTCATTTGATCTCTTTAAGACATCTTTGTAGGGATGGATTGAAAAAGGGCCCTTATAATGAACAGGAAGCTGTGTCCCACAGGGGCACAGTGACATGGTGTCATGCCGAGGATATAGTTCAGACATGTTAGTTTTGATCTCTGTAGGAAGTTTGTAAAATCAAACCCACAGGAACCATGATTTATCTGCAAAGGCAAAATGAACACCTCTGTTGCCTAACATAAAATCTGAACTAACTCCCACTGGGAATCTTTTGGTTGCTTTTGATGGAATTCAGAGCAAGTTGTCATTTAACTATTTAGAAATGGTGCTCTTTAAGCCAAATCCTCCTGCTCTTCCTCAGACAAGTCTCTCATTCAGATTATTGGGCCTTTTTGTCATCATTTCCAAAGGCAACAGACTAACATGTATAAGAGAAGAAAAATATCTTGACACTGATCTCAGGGAGGAAAGGGGGCTGGATTTGCATCTTTTCATGGCACCAAAACCTGGCCCAGGGCTCACTTGGGTCAACAGAAAATTTCCTGTTTATTCCAATGGGATCTGAGTCAAGCTCTGAGGATGAATTTAATCATACTTGACATTATCTGTCTAAAACCTGGTCAGCTCAAAGCCAGGCTGAGCAGTTGGACTCCTATAAAAACAGATGCAAAGAGGGGCACTTCTGGGACAATCCTTCTGAACTGTATTGAACATATACCATCAAGTGGGATGAAACACCCAACCCTCTCCACTGACTATAGAAGTGTAACTGTCTTAGAATAAGTACCTAAGTTTTATATGGACTAAATCTGATTAAATCAATACCACCTAAATTGTTCCATGTGGCCCTTGACAGTGCAGCACAAAGCCCATCATCATCCAAAGAGATCTTTGACAGGAGAAGGACTAATAAATGCAGAATTCGATCCTTTATTATTTCTTTTGCTTTAGAAAGAGCATTGCTATTTCTGCAGTTCCAACCACAGCCTTGGTTTAATAAGACATGCTAATGTGTTATGACTTCTGGGAGCTCTGGAGTGAACCCATGTTGATAACAGGCTTAGGCTCAGAAATGATAAATCACAAGGGGGAGAAGAGATATGAAAATTCTTTTCAGCCCTTGCAAATGAAAAGAAGATGTGATTGTAGAATGTGTTTGGGATGTATGAGTGAGGTTCCTATAATCAATCATCCTAAATAAACCATTTTACTTAGCATCTGTTTGAAGGCAGACAATCAGGCTAGGAATAAGTTTTCTCCATGTAAAAATGCTTACAGAGTCTTATATCTGAATTTCTCTATCTTAGGTATTTTATGTGAACCTTCATTTTATAGCATGTGAGTCCCTGGCAGACTTCAGAGAGGTTTTAGTTACAATATCCAAACCAGAAAATAATGCTAGTTACGTTTTACTGATTGAGCAAACATATTTGTTCAAAAGCAAACAAGACATGCATGGCAGAACAACACAAATAAAATCCAGCACTCTCCCATCCCAGTCACAGGAACAGTTTCCCTGTACTGGCTCCCTGGATAGCTTTTCTTATCCTCATAAACTACACTGAGTATCCTACTTTAGGATGCTTTTGAAAGAAAATTCCTCAATGTGGTAAACTGTTCCTAATACTGTAGGCTGATTATTGGTGTTTTACTTTGAGTTAATGTATCCCAGGAAATAATCAGTCAAGTAAAACAACTCCAAAACATTACTTCTGTGGTCCTGGAATCACAGGGTAGGAACAGCCTGCTGGAGTTTCCTTGTCCTTGTTCCTGTGACAAGGCAGAAACAGTCACACTTGTGTCCTTTCTGATCTTTGACAAACCCACTTATGGCTCTCCTGAAAGGCACATCCCCCAGACAGCTCATTCCAGCCTCTTAATCTTTCCTGAGAAAGAAAAAAATACCCTTATGGAAATGTTGGGGATTTAGTCAGCCCATAATACTTTTTTCCCCATGTCAGTGGGTCTAATGGCTTATTCAGCTTCCCATTTGATACATAGGTATAAAGGATGCACAAATGATCAGAATCAGGTCTGGGATGCCTGGAATGGAAAAAGCTGCCACAGTTCCATTGTATTTTATGAAGTGCTGAACCTGATACAAGCAATATTTCTCCTTCATCGCCCTGCACAACTGAGTCCTCCCTTTTTTTATTCCCTTCTCTTCTTGCTTATTACTGCTGCAAGCACTTGCTTTCAATATGTATAATATGAGGAATATATAGGTGTATATTCCTCATAATTCCTGCCATGCACAGGAATGTCATAAAGACTCACCAGAGTCATCTTCATTTTGTGCCAAGGAGTCTTTGTTCATCTACAGGTATTTACCCAGAAAGCTCTCATGGTCATTTTGTAGAGCGCCTGTGTTTTTCCTCTGCGTCCTCTGCACTTTCTCTCCCCCAGGTATCATCAGTTTCTGGCAAGCTCAAACCTTCTTTATTTGCTTTTACATCCTGGGCACACTCTGTAAGAACCTGGAAAATTGTAAAGGGGCTGATGGAGGGTCCCTGTGAACAGTTTTCACACTCTGACAGGACCTCCCCATCCTCCAAGGGTAAGTGTGAGGCTCTGCCTCGATGTGATTTCAGTTGTGCTGATGTTCCCCCAAATTTTGGAGCACTTCAGTTAAATGAAGCTGTATCTGTGCACATCTAGTTTCCTTCCCTGTCTGAGTTCACCGCTGGCCTGGCTGTAACCTCACACCCTATAACTTCACAATTCACAGCCCTACCCCCGGGCTATTTGATTTGTTGTGTTTGCTCACATTTAGCACAATCCCTACACTCAGCTACACGTCAGGAGTGTGAAAACATCAAGGCAGATGCTTTTATTAACAGACACTCGGGGCCTGACTCTGCTCAGTTCAGAGACAGCTGAAGTCATCTTACCAGTGGAAAGGAGTGAGAAGCTGCCAGCAAACTCCACAAGATGTTGCTGATGAGTTCATGTTTCTCCCACAGGCAGCTTTGAAGGTGACTTTTTTGCTGTGGACACCCACAGACCCCCCCTGCCTTCACCCCTGACTCTGCCCTGTCTCTGTTTACAGACAGCACATCTCCAACTGCTGCTTTGCAGCTACAACCATTTGACATTTTCTCTTTTCAAAGCATAAGTAAAACCAGCCCTGTGAATTATACAAAACAGGCCAGAATTTGATCACAAAACCTGATTAAAAGAGTTGCATGAAAGAACAGCATATATTGTATGCAAACAGGAAAAGTGGCTTCCCATTCAGCCTTCATACTGAAGAGAGATTATTGTCTGACATCTCTGCCATCTCCTCCTTTCTTTTGTGCAACAAAAAGGGCAATATAAACATATCCTGGAAATATTTAATATTCTTCAAGGGAATCAAAGTTTGCCTAGGCTTCAACTCCAATCAGAATTGCCTTTAAATTAGTAGTGAACAGCAAAAGTATCAGCAATGAAAGAGAAAGGAGGTAAGCTCAAAACTCCTATGATTTGCATTTATACAAAAGCACATGGAACTGAGTGCTAAAGATGTGAGAGAGTAAGATTCAGATAAGAAATGGAGGTTTGTGAGAACAGAAGCTCTTCAGCAGCCAACTCTCCTCACAATCTTCAGAGAGACTTGAGGACACAAACCAGCTCCTCACTAACAGGGAGCTGTGAGATTTCTTCCCCTGTGGTGTCTTATTCCACAATCACTGCTGAGGGTTTGCTGCCCTGCTCCTGCTGATAAGATCATTCCCTGGGACCACGAGATAACCTGGTCCAGGTGTGGGGTCCAGAGAGAGGACACTGCACTACTGTGCCATGAGCAGGGCTCTGCTTTGCCACACTTGCTCCGTGTGCCTCTCCCTGCCCAGCCCTGAGAGCTCGAAACAGGGAGTTACCCCAGCAGAAATCCCACTGTGCAAACTCCAGAGGAGTTGGATGCTCTGATAAAGAACTCAGATTTCCTTTGTTGGCAGATCCTGGCATCCTCATTGTTTCTGTGAAGTGAAGCTGACACTTTCCCTCTCTGGGATCATGGAAACCCACCCCTTTGCCAAGCGGGGTCACGCCTGCAGTGGGTGGGAGGTTCAGCATCTTCCCTGCTTCCAGTCTCACTGGAGCTGTACAGACAGAGCTGAAAAGCACAACAGGGAGCCCAACCAGCACTGCACAGGCTTCAGCTACACACTTCATAAAACTGCTGCACCCAGCACTTCCTCCCCACAGCTTCAAATTAGGACCAGGTTTATTTTACCTCTCCTTCTCCTTCCCTCCTAAGATTGACACTTTAGCAGGGAGACCTTTCTCATTGCCCTCTGTCTGAGACATGGGGATGCTGAGATCTTTCCCAGCTGCTTCTGTTCTGCAGGCCCTGTGTCCCACTGTGTGAGCTACTGGAGGGGATGGCAATTCTGGGGATAGGATGCTCTTATATCAGATGGGATAAGACACAACCAATCCAGGAGTGGCAAAAGGTAGGAAAATATGGTCAACCTTCCTTCCCTTATGTTGCAGAGTTAATATAAAGGTTTCTCAGCCTCATTTGTAAGCCTGGACACCAGTTTTACAGGATTGCTGAGTAGTCACTGACATCTTCCCTGGACTGTATGAGGGATAAAGCTTCAGTGCCTTCCCCATCCATGATTTTTTTTCACTTTTACATTAATAACTTAATCTATCTGATGTATTTACAAGGCATCTATCACCTCAGTATCCAAGGGCTGCTACTAAATTACCCATCATACAAAGTAAGTACAGAGACAAATTGACTGCTGAATCCCCAACAAACTTGTCTGTGACACGTACTGAGCTGTTTCAGGCTTTATTTCACTGTGCATATCACTGACAAGCATTAAAATCTGGAATAAAGTGTGAGGGGAGAGGAAGGCAGGACCTTGCTGGGCAGGTTGATGGAATGAGGGAGCTGCACCCCAGTTCCCATGAGCTGACCCCCTGCTCTTCCAGTTGTCCCAATCCTGGCTCCTCCAGCCCCCTGACTGGTGGCTGCACATCTAAGCCACTGCCTTCAGCAGGTGTGGGAGGGGAGGATAGAAAAGATTTCACTATTTAAAGTCACTTATTTTTCAATGATGCAAATCTGAAAGTTATATTGGTTTAGCAGCCTTGTTCTGCAGGTTGTATCACAGCACAAAGTATTTGGTTACATATAAAATCATCAGCTTTGCTTGGGCTGCAGCAGCTGGAGCTTGCCCAGCCTTATTCTTTCCAAATACTAAGATAATAAATAGATGCAAAATAGGAACTGATTCCCTAAAGTAATGCCAAAACCGTCTCCTTTGGAGGAAAACAGCCTGAGAGACAGTCTCCAGAGCAAATTCATAAGCCCTTGTCCCACTGGAGTGCAAGTGCTGTAGACTCCCTCAGGCACAAGGTTTCAGCTGGAGTGGGGTTTTTACCTTAAATAATCTTGGCTGACAGATACAAGTTTTTTCAAGAAGTCATTTCCAGGTGACTAAGCCCAGTCCTGGGTCTGCTTCTAAGCTTTGCTTTGAGAGTCCTTACAGGCAGAGTATAATGGAAAAAATCTCTACTGGATATCAGAATCACCACTAATTTGGTCACAGTTTCAGGGACTAGGTCAGATCTGTAGCCTGTCAAAAAGATGATGAAGAAAGTGCTGCTCACAGGAGCTGTGCAGCTGCAGCCAAGCCAGATTCAATGCTCCTTCAAGGGAATGTGCCTTGCTCATGTTCAGTGGTCAGTTATGTGGGATTTCTAGACACCACCAGCAGTTCGAATGATGAAAAATCCAGAATTTTGATAGAACTGTGTAAGGGTTTTGTAGGCAGAGAGAATATATCATAGTTAAAGCAATAGGCCGCTGCCTTGCTTGGTATACCCAGCAGAACAAAGCAGAAGGGCAGCTTGATTTTTATATCTTAAATAAATAAACCTTTCTGATCCTCCAGGCAGAGCCTGCTATTCTGCAATGTATCCTTGTGAGCTGTTGTTTTACTGTAAATATCCTTTGCTATATTAAATCATACATCACTTCCCAGCGTAGCTAATTTTCCATTCACATTGACACTTGTGGGCAATATCCTCGTGCCCCAGTGTCCCATAAAGCACCCAAGCAGCATCCCTCAGTCACATCTCATTTGCATAGTCCCAGAAGCTCTGGGTGAGCATCTAAGTGAAAGAAGAGGAAATGAAATATTTACTTTTTGTTTCTACATGCCAGTAGTGAGACGATATTGATGTGGTGAGGATGGGACATTAAAATCAAAATTATGTTGGGAGTAAAAAGCAAGGCATAAATTAACACTTTGCTTCATCTATGCTTTAAGAGAGTTAGCATTGCCCCAGTGCCATATAACATGCCAGGATATTTGGGGAAATCTGCAGCACTGTATTTCATAAAGCACTGGAGCCAAGATGACATTACTAAAGGCCACAGCAAAATTAATGAATGGCCACCAAAAGGCCTTTGCCAAGGGCTGGGTGTGAAGATACTATGTGAGAAATTGGAGAAGAAGGGAGAGAAAAGCAGTTCTTGATGGTCTGTCAAGACAAAAGGAAAAAGATCAGTAAGAGGGGAAATGTTTTTCATGCTTCTCCTCTGGTGACATCCTTCAGCTGCTCATTTTCTCTGCAACACATTTCTACTACTTGTATTGTTTCCAGGGGCTACACCTCACCACCTTGCAGACCTTGCTCTTGGCTTGACACAAAGATGATCAAGGTTTTGGTTTGTCTGCATCCATCCTAAATTGCGAACTGGAGGTGATTAACCACCTTCCTGGTTAATCATTCAGCCCAACATGAATGTGGCCCAGAAGATGACACTGTTACTAGAGGAGAGACACTGTCTGCCAGCTGTGCTTCTTTAACCATGGCCTAAATCAGCTGCCACTGAGGCCGTCTGAACTCTCAGAGATTGGGATAGAAATGTGAAAGAAATCTGTTGTGTCATCAAATCCAGTTCTTTGTCATCTCAATCACATACATAACACTGACCTGAAACACATCAAACATCAACTTGCAGACAGCTTGATCCCTGTCCCCTTTCCATTGCTTGAAGAGTCACTCCACTTCTTTTCATAATACTTCTCTTAGTGTTTGGTCCACCTGAGATATTTTATCCAGGAGCTACTGTGCTATTAATACTGCTTAACCTAAATACCTTTTCACTCCCCTGTGTTTTTATACCTTTCCAATTTTACTCTGAGAATGCAACTGCATTTACTTTCTGGTTCACTGAATCCCCTTGATTGTCAGTCCCTATGAGGAAACATAGCAGACATAACTGAAAAAAGTAATTATTTTTTTGTTTTTAAAAACATATATATATCTCCATAGGGAAGAGGGGAAAGTCTCCATTTCACTTTTCTCCTTCCATTTCTCATTTTCACATTTCTCCTTTCAAGAGAAGGAAGGGAGGGATAAGGAAGTCTACAGTTCATGAAAGGACTGGGTCACCGGCTCTAGTACAGACCATGGACACATAAACAGCAAAAAAAGTCCATGCCCAAATATGAAATGGCAAGAAAATGGAGGAAAATTGGAAAAACCCCATCCAAACACCACGCATGAAGGATAAGATGGCATGGAAACATTCCTGCTCAGTGTGACAGATGGAGGAACCTGCCTTGATCAAAGAGGCTCGTTGCTGCAGCTGGGCTCTCTGATGCTGAAGAGGAGCTGAAGAAGTTAATGGACCTACTCACACATGTAAAGGCTTCTGGATGAGACCATCAATTCTCTATAGGTCACTGGGACCAGACACAAATTCAGAAGGAATGAGAGAGCAGAGAAGTAGAGCTATTAGCACAAAGCCTGTCACTTTTTTCATTAAAATCAGAACTCATGCCAGAGGGCTGAAACGTGGCCAGTGTTGTATCCATCCCTAAATAACGATGTGAAAGGAGATGATGGAATTACAGGCTGGCAAACCTTGCTTCAATTGAAAGAAAAGATAACAGAGAAACCACTGAAGACAGTTACAATGTCTCCAGATGCTTGAGACAAACCAGCATGGAGGCTGTCACGGTAAATCATGATGCTTCTCAATCTATTTCAATGAATTTCAAAATGTTAGCAAAAATAATGGCTATCTTTGAAGAAACAGTGGTGATTTATTTGGGTTTTCAAAAGATTTTTTGAGAAAAGCCCTCACAAGGAGTCATTAAGGAAAGCTTAGTGGGTTACCTAGAGGTAAGAGGAAAAAGTTCTTTCATAGATTGAAAACCAACTATGACATAAAAATCAAAGAGCTCTAATAAAAGTCCAATTCTCAGCATGGAAAGAGGTTAATAGTGGGAGGTGCTCCAGGGGCTACTCCCAGGACAAGCATTGTTACAGAGATGTGTTAAGAGCCTAAAGATGAGGTGGTGGAGTGAAAAAGGGCAACACTTGTTCAAAGAACAAAATTTCCCTTCTCCTCCATCTCTTTCTTAGGTCATTCAGGTTTGGAGAAGATGATGAGAAAATAATTTAAGACAGACCTCAGAGAAGGATGTAAGTGGGCCATAAAATGGCAAAAAAAGTCCTGCTGTGGCCATTGCACGCATAACAACACACTTTGGAAATTGTTCATATACAAATGAATTGTATCCTCTCAGGGATGAAAGAGGATGTAGGCAGCTGTGGGGAGCCCAGTATAAGATATGAGCTCAATGCACAGTGATCATCAAAGACCCGAAAGAAATGTAAAGCTGTTTGGAGAGATATTGTATTTCCTCCCTTGTTTTCTAACATCAGCTGCATGTTTTTGCCCTGGAAAACATGATCACGTGTGAGCAGCAATATAAGCAAAGCACTGTAGAAATAGAGAGGGGCCAAAGGAGATAAGGAAAAAGAGGATTTCTGTGCATAAGGAGGGGTTTTTTTGTCATCCATAGGAAAAATGTCAATACCAGCATGACATCCTCTTGCAGGAGTATCTAGGTGGTAGAATGCAGGAGACAGAAAAGGTAAAGAACTGAAAAATAGTATTGTTTTCTTCATCGTTTCATTTATGTGGAAGTCAGCTGGACTCTGTGTGTGTGAGTACCTGGATTCAACAGCCAAGAATAGAGATATCCAGGTCAATCAGCTGTTCTGTTTGTCCTTTTGAACATTAAATGCAGAAAAGGTCACTTGAGAAAATTAAAAAGAAAACACAGTAAATAAAAGGAAACAATTTCCCTCTTTAAGCATAACTAACCTGTGCCATTTCCAGCTGCTTATTTGCTTTGAGGCAAATAACAACAAGAGTTCCCTGAATTTCTCTGAGGAAGAAAACATGGACCGTAATGACAAGCTTAAACATCAGAACAGTGTGCAAATGAAGACATTTCTCTTTCAGTATGTTCTGTATCCACTGCATGGAAATGGGACAATACTTTCCTTAAAGAAGACACGTCTAAGTCTGAAGACTTGGAATAGGTGGGAAATTGGGAAGGAAACTACTGGTGATTTGAAGAGATGAAGTACCTTGAGCAGCACTTCTGCACACAGCCAAAATTGACCTGTAGCTCGTGCACTGAACCGAGACCCAAATAACCTCACCAGCTTCTGACTCCAATCCTAACTTCCCCTGTGTGCTGCAGAAAAACACTATAACATGAGGGATATAGATCCATGAAGGAGAACTTGTGATGTGAGCCTTTAGAATTGACTTATCAGCCAGGTGATTTAAGGTTTTATTTCAAACCCTATCAGAGACCTGGATGTTCCAGGTACCCAATGCAGTTAGAAATCAGATTTCAGTGATTATCTGAAATCTTGCTGAAATCTTCCAGGGTTGCGTTGGAGAAAGCACAAATCAATTAACCCAACTGTGATCTCACATGGACTCAAACAGGTAGGAGGGGAGGATTGCACGACCAAAAGCAATCAGGATCAGACCTAATATGTGAAGTCTTCATCTGTTGTCATGTCAGAATCTCTCCTGTTTGACACATGTGCTGTCAGGGCATGGTATATTGATTGTAAATACTCATGCAGAACACTTACTAAAATTATAAACAAAAAGGAGGACCTGTTCATGCTCTTCTATTTGTGGAAGGGATGCAATTCCATTGGAATTCCCATGTGAGCAGGCCTGATGGCATGTATCCCTCAGCTCATATCAATAGGTGCTGCTCTATGACTCCCATCAACTCCTGGTCTTGAGACTGGTACTTGATCCCTGCCATGACAGGGATGTGTCAGTGCAGTTTGGAATGCTGTTAGCTGAATTTCAAGTGGCAGCCTGTTTTCTCCATCGTCGGGTGCCAGAGATACTAAAAACCTTATCCAAAATTTGGGATCATTGCACTATAATCAAGTGAGATACTAACCCCCAAACAGCCCCGCTTCCGTGAAGTTATCTCAGCCCCAGGAGACCCCTGAACACAAACCAGGGATGATTTGGACAAAAAAACTGCATCAGTGGACTCTATGTTTTGATGAAGCTTTCCAAAACATAAGCACACCATCCAGACACAGATTAAGGCACTATTGGCACTTGATTTTGCACATCTGGAGTGGCTCCCTGTGAAAAAAATCTTAACAGTGTGCAAGAGAGACAACAACATCAAGAGAGTCACTGTTGTCTGCCTTTTAGACACTGATAGTGGATGAATTCCTTCACATTTGTAGCCTAGATCAGAGAGATTTTCTTTTTTTCCAACTCCTTCCACAAAAAACCCTAGCTTTTCACAAATATTAAAGGTTGGATTCTTAGCCCTCTACTCATGATGAGTAATTCTTTGTTCGATGTGATTTCACTCAAGTCGATGGGATTACTCATTAAAGAAGTGCTCCTGACTGTAAGTGTAGATATCCCAGTACGATTTATTAATTTTGCTCTACAGCGCATTTGTGAGGCTTAACAGATGGGAATATTGACATTAGAAGTTCATGTGATTGGCTCAAGGTCAGAAAGTGACAGGACTGGGAACTTCGCCAAAGACTTGATTTTCTTTTCTCTCGTTTCAGTCACAAGCTCAAAGACTTAAAATTTAGAAACCAGCAGAACCAGCAACTCAGGAACTCTTCAGTTTGCAGAAAGGAACTGCCAGATTGAAGGAACAGCCCTCATATGGCAGTGAAGGCAATCAGGCTGAGGATGTGGAAGATGTGGAGGAAAGATAAATATGATGAAGAGTTGGGAGGAGGAAGAAGACAAAGTCAGGTACTGTTTTGCTCCTTTTTTTCATCACCACCACTTGAAAAAAGGCTGAGATCATGCCTGGGATGATGGTCAGGGTGCTGCCTTCTTCTGTTTGCTTGCTTAAAAACTGTATTTTAGAACAAAGGTTGTTTTTTAAAGCCTCTAGAGGGGCTGAGGATAAAATCCTCTTTGCTCTTATCAGAAGACATCACACTATCATGTTTGACCCTTTCAAACTGAAAAGAAACTCCCTGAAGGGACAAACCCCTATTTGAGTCTGGACAATCAATCTATTATTTGGGGTCTGCACAAGCCTAAGATTTCCCTATGATCACAGACAAAAGCTTCCTGTGATATCCTTTGGTTCAAGAAGGCATCACTTTCTCATGCTCACTACTCCCTCATCTCTCACCTTTCCCTCTTCATTTCTTGCTTCTAAAAGGATAAAAATACAATCTCACAAGGAGCACTTTTCCTTCCATCCCTCGAAGGCTTTCTTGAGCCCATGTTGATACTCCAGCCATCACTTCCATCCTGCAACATCTCCATCCTAAAATGGTTTTGAATCTCCGTAGCACCTGCTCAAACACCTGCTCTGGGGGACACAGCCAAATAATTAGCACCATTTTTCTAATGACCGATTTGTAGCTGATGAGGCAAAGCAAATGGAGTAGGGGTGGTGTCCTGGGGCCCTCGCTGGAGCTATGGCTGGAGGAATGGCCCCAGCTGAACCACTCATTCATCTCTAACTCACAGACTTCTGCTGAGACCTTCATCCTCTCAATGCGAGACCTGGAAGGTCCCTGCTTCCATCATGTGCCAGGCTTTATACTTGCCTCTGGTGGCACGAGGGCCAGGTTGTCATTCCACTAAGCAGCAGTGAACAGAAGGATCCAAACGCAGCTCTGAAAAATCCTCAGTCTGGCATTAATCACCTGCTTGGAGCTGCCGGCAGGCAGTGACATTTTCTCAGTGGCACACAACCAGACATCTGCTGAACGATCCAGCAGCTCAGTCCAAGGGGAGGTGGCTGCCTTTTTGTCTCCTCCCTGTAGGAAATGAAAGGTCATGGCAGTCCCAGGGAAGTAGGGAAAGAAAGGTTATCCGTGGAGTCAGGATCCCTGGGCAGCGAGGGGTCACTTCGTGGGGAGCCCAGGACATCTGTGCACACCACTCACCGCATGTGGATGTAAATCAGTGTCACCTCTGAAACTGTTGGGAGTATTAGATTTAAATAAAGAAGTTAAGAAATGTGAATAGCTTTCCAAAGGAAGCAAACACGGGCAATCACTCAGACCAGGATCATGGAGACCATGAGACTCTTCAGGAAACTTCAGCTGTCAAGAACAGCCTGGGAAGAAAATTCACCCAGAAAATTCACCCGTGCTTCTTGTGATGGATTCCAAAATGACCTCTCTGCTGCACTGTCAAACTCAAAGCATGAACCTAATCGAACTATGGATCTGAGCCAGCACAGCAATTCACCTGTTTCTGAGTCTGCACTGCAAAACACATTTCTCTGAAATATAACACTGATCCAAAATAAAATAAGAATATGCAGACAGATTTTCTATTGGAAAATGCTGATTTATTGAAACTAGGATGTTTAATAGGGATACATTGATTTCTTTAAAAATTTTAAGGACTTTCAGTAAAAAATGCAATGTGGGACAAAGTAAGAAGCCAAATTTAACCCCTTAGAGTTGTCTAAGCTGAGCCTGAAGAATAACATCTAAATGAGAGTTTTGAAGGAAGTTCCAAAAAGTGCTGATTTTTCATTTCCCTATCCAGATCACTGAATCTCACTTGCACACTTGTGATCACATATTTCACACTTCTGTAGGATCTTCGGCCAAAGACAGAGAAGACTTTTTCTTACAGAGGGCTACAAGGATGATGAAAGGACTGGAACATCTCTCTTACAAGGAAAGCCTGAGAGAGCTGGGCCTGTTCAGCCTCAAGAGGAAACACTGAGAGGAGATCCCATCCATGGGTGTCAGTGTTTGGAGGGAGGGGGCAGAGGATGGACCAGGCTCTGCTCTGGGTGCCCAGCAATGGGTCATGAGGCAACAGGCAGGAACTGATGCCCATGAAGTTCCACCTGAACATGAGGAAGAACTTCCCTGTGCAGTGACCGAGCACTGGAGCAGAGACCAGAGAGGGAGTGGAGTCTCCCTCACTGGAGATATTCCAGAGCCATCTGGACACAATCCTGTGCCATGTGCTCTGAGATGACCCTGATGGAGCAGGGAGGTGGAACCAGATGACTGGCTGTGGTCCCTTCCAACTTGAACAATTCTGTGATTCTTACCTGAGGAAAAAACCCTACAAAAGAGCACCATAAATTTTATAAATGCTGTTTGCCAGGCCTGGGTGAAAGGCTGTTGCTTTGGAGGTGTTGGTCCTATGCAGGTTCCTTAAGACAGGAGGGAGGTGACATGTAATGGCACAAAGCCTTTCTGTCCTTGGGCTTTTCCCCAAATCAATATGGAATGTCAGCTGACCTAACACTCCTTGCTAAAGAAGACTGTTGTTTCATGTCAGCTCCTGTTTTTATATCATCCCAACTTAGTTTTGATTTCTAAGGGAGATTCCTGTTGATTATTTTTTTAATCACTTTCCCATACAGATACAGATCATGCCAAATGTCAGCCCCAGCCAAAGAAAACCTTTTTATTGGCAGAGTTTCTGGATTTCTATCACTCTTGCTCTGTTGAACTGATCAGATTAGATAGGATAGGGCCAAGATTTCTCTTGGCTGTTGCACTTTCACATCATTCAATGCACCTCTGGGAAGGGAGCATGAGGCACAGGATGCAGAGTGTGCCAGAGGAAAGCTGTGGCCTCTGAGATGGTCAGGGATGGTTTTAATGGAAAGCAGTGGTGTCCCATAGGCTCAGTGCAACCCTACAGAATTCTAGAGAAGGATTTTTTTATTTACAGCAGTCCTGCCTTCCTCAAGGAGTTTTGTAAAATATATAATATGGCCAGTGAAGCAAAAGAGGGTTTCTTCATATGCAACCATTTTCAAGGGGTAGAGGAGGGATGATGGTCCAGTAGCTGGTACAACACTTTGTTGGACAGCTGGGCACAAAAGAAAGAATGACAAATATCATTATCCATTGCAATTACATGAGAGATTTGGGGACTTGGAAGGTTAAAAACTGGCTGGTACAAATTAAAGTTTGGCTGGTGCAACAGCATTAGCAGTGCCTGTTCTGGGGAGTACTTTTTTGATAGTTACAGTTGGTCAAGACTTTGATTTTCTCTCTCATTCCAAAAAGGGAAAATGGGGATTCAGGTGTCATTTAAAGCAAGATGAGACACAAATGCATGAGAATGAAACCTCTTATTTTCACTCGTGAGAAACATATGAATAAGTAAGTGTGTGTATATATAATTATATATATATATATAAATATATATATGAATCAGAGAGGTGAAAACCTTGGATAGATTTCAGGCTCCTGGCTGCTTTCCAACAACACTTTAGAAATACAGTACTAAATTTACATTGATTTCAGGATTGCAAGCCTAGAATTTCCCCCTGGAGATCCCATCTGCTCCTCACTTACACGAGTCCCCCAAACTGGGGAACAGCAGGGCAGACATCCTATTAAATCACTGGTTTTATCATACCCATTCAGATTTTTGCCTGGATCTGATGATCTGCCAGGACAGAATGCTGTATCATTTGCTTCATCAAAATGTACAATGTGGTGTGCAGCAATCCAGGCAGCACTGAGGTGTCAGGCACAATGGCTGGCTGCTGGAGGATGCAACCCCTGTAAACTCTTAAGTGCTGAGTTCCTGGGAGCTGACACATGCTGGAATCTTTCTGTGATAGCCAGGCATTAGCAAATTATCTATTTGGACTAGTTTGGAATAGGGAAGGAAGTAACTTAGAAGTTTTTGTGGCAGTTTGTGGAGGGAGAATAAACTCACGAAAAAGAAGCTAGTCAGGGATGAGACATGGCCAACCTTCCAGAGAAACTGGAGAAACAGAGGAGGCCAAGGTGACACAACCTTGCAGTACCTAAAGGGCCTGCGAGAAGGCTGGAGGGATTTTTACAAGGGCATGGAGTGACAGGACAAAGGGGAATTGCTTTAAGATGAAGGAGGGTAGTTTTAAGCTGGCATTAAAATACCGTGTGGCTGGCACTGTGCACAGAGAAGAGCAAAACAGAAAGGATTATAAAATAGAAAATAATTTTCTATACGTGTCCTGGTGAGGACATCAGAGCAGGGCAGGGATGCACAGACAGCGCTGCACTCAGAGCTGGCCATCAAAACAGGGAGGGGAGGAAGGACAGGAGTATTTTAAAATTCTACCACGAAGTGACACTTTCCTCCACGAGAAGCCGGAGGAAGGTGGTAGGATGGTCGGGTACATGTGTCCGAGCGATCCCTTCCCTGGGCTCAGGGGGGCGGGTGCGCTCCGCGGCAGCGGCTCTGGCTCCCGCAGCAGCTCCGCTCCTGCCTGCGGCGGGAGGCACGGGAAAGGGGGTTCATCCTCTAGGCAGAGCTTCATCTGAGGGTAAAAGGATACAGATTCCTTTTTATGGGTGCTCACAGTTACACAGGTTCCTATTCCAGCCCTCCGGTAGCTCCACTTGGCTCTCAAGCAGTTGCTCCGCTGAGGAGTGTGGATGTTTTCTTCAGGCATCTCTCTCTCCAATAATTTGCTTCCTCATTTCAGCTGAGGACCCGCCTCGACAATCCGGGGGAAGCTGAGGAGATCGAGTCCATGGCAGCCCGGGCTGACACACCACCGTGCTGGGAGTTCACAGCCTTCGGGGAAGGCTCTGGGGAGACCTTAGAGACCCTTCCAGTGCCTAAAGGGGCTACAGAAGCTCTGGAGAGGGACTTTGGACAGGGATATGGAGTGACAAGACAAGGAGGAATGGTTTAAAACTAAAAAAAAAATAGTTTTAGACTACATATTAGGAAGAAGTTCTTCCCTGTGAGGGTGAGGCCCCGGCTCAGGTTGACAAGAGAAGCTGTGGATGCCCCATCCCTGGAAGTATTCAAGGCCAGGATGGGGCTCTGAACAATTTGGTCTAGTGGTGTCCCTGCCCATGGCAGGAGGGTTAGAATGAGATGTTCTTCAAGGCCTCTTCCAACCCAGACCAGCCTATGATTCTCTAAGTCTGTGACTCTTCTTGAAAAAATACCTGGTGGGTTTTTGTCCTGAGCACAAGCTCTGGGGCACTTGCTGTATGGTTTGTCCAGCAGGTTCTCTTCCTGCACAGCAGCACTAAGGAGAGTAGGTCCAAGGCTGGCTCAGAGGACTCAGACTGTGCTCTTCAAGATCATTTGGTCTTGCAGCTAAATTGTATCCCCATGTCCAGCCCATTCAGATAGCCCGGCCAAGACTGTGAAGTTTTCAGGTGGCCTTTTCAAGAGCTGCAGCAAACCTGTCTGGCCCTGTTTGGCTTCTGCAGAGGAAGAGATGAGGAGAGAAAGGCCCACTCCTCCTCCTTCTCCTCCCTGCTGCAGCACCCAGACATGACAAAATTAAACAAGCAAGAGCATTTGGAGAACAGCAGGCGTGGCAATGGCACAAGGCTGGGCAGTGACGATGTAGACACCATTTCCTCTCCTCACAGAGCCTGTCCCCACTATGGACACTTTCCTCAGCTCCATGGTCATGCTGCCAGTAAATTCTGTTCCAAGAGTTTTCCAGTTCAGAGAATATCCACCACTCCAGTTTCATCACAGACATTCTTGCCCATATTAATCTTTGCAGCACAGCTAAATATCACAAATACTCCCATTTTACAGGTGGAAAGCTGAGGCATAGAAAACAACAGTAATTCATGCAAGGTCAAGGCCAAAAAACAAATTTTAATCTGAATGAAAGTCCTAGACATTATCCCAGTTCTGAATCTTCCCTTCCTTACCACAGAAGCTGTGAGCAGATTCTGCCCTCCTGAATGGAGTATTCACCTTCTCAGGTTAAAACTACCAAAGAGAGCCAAGACAGACAGCCTGAGTGCTCTAGAAATGACAGAAAAGGAAAAATAGATCACAGAAATCCTGCCAGCCAGTCCCCACCTTCAATTGCCATAACACAATTCTGTACAATTAATTCTGTGTATGCAAATATATTCCCCTTGTCATATCTGTTAGCAAAATCCATAACGTTGCCTGAAATAATCCAAAGGCACAATGATTAGAAATACAATGTTGTAAGAAGTGATGTATGTGAAGAGCAGAGTGCTGCCACGTGAGCTCTGTTCCCTGTCCTACCACACGTTGATGTCTGACCTTGACCAAGTTGGCTAACTTTTCCTTGTCTTCAATAAAATCTGTCTCGTAGGATAATAGCATTAAACTTATCTACATCAGATGAAGGTTTTGATGTTTAATCAATAAAGATTTGTAAAAAGCTCTCAGATCTTCTTAAAAAATTAAATGTCCATAAAAGATTACAGCATTATCCAAGACTAATGAGTGGGAGGAGGTACAAGCTGCCCCTTGACATGTCAGTGCTGACAGTGCCGGGTACTGAAATTCACCAGTGAAGGGCAGCCTTGGCCATGCTATGGGAAAGGAGTCCTTTGCTATGCTAAGGACTCAGCTGGAAGTGGCGGCCAAGCTGCAAATGCCAGCCTTGTACCAAGTAAGAACTTCTGTTTTTGATAGGTTTTGGATCAGCTGCTTTTAATTTCTGAGACATCAAAGACTTTTTATTTCCAAATTCACATTTCACCCCACCTCTCCTTTCCTGTGCCCCCTCAGGCTCTGGCAATTTGTTGTTGCCTTGCAGGGTGGAGTGAATTATTTCTTTGGCAGCATAATAGCACCCCCAAAGCTTGATGCAGTGCTGGGTGATCAATAGAATATAATATATATAAGAATGTATTAATATTGTGTTTACCCAAGCACATTTTGAGAGCTATCCCCAATTTTTTACTTTGAAAATAACAAGAAACTGAAGAAAGGGAAACACCTTCAGATCTCAAATCTAAGCAGAAAAAATTCTCTGCAGAGCAAAGTTTATTCTTACGGTGTTTCTTGTCTGAGAAGAATTAGGAGATCTCAGGGTAGATACTATCCTGCTGAGAGCTATTTCAGCTCATTCTAAGATACACTGCTGAATTTAGAGTATGGAGAACTTCTGATAAAATAATCTGAATTAAACCTAATCTTCCAAACCTTCCTGTGAGACGCCCATATCTCCTGCATCGAGGTGTCATCCCTGGAATGGCCCTGATCACTGGTCAGTTCTCAGCCTTGGATGATAATGAGTCAAGCCTTCATAGCTTCAACCCCGTTCATTCAAGAACAAGCAGTTTTCCTCTGTGACATTTCACTCCAATGTTTTCTTGGAGGTGCAGGAAACAGGCAGGTGATGTTCCTTTCTCCAAACAAATGAGTCCTGGGTCTGCCTAACCTTCCTGCCAGCAGCCAAGTAAGCTCTGCACACTCTAATTCCCAAAGATGAGCTGGGGATTCACATGTTACTTACTGAGGTATTACATGGAATTTTAATAGGCCTTTAACAGGACTCTTGTGAGTTCAACAGCTGATCCAAACAAGATCTCCGCTCCAAGGCCTAATCCCATTATAGCCTAAAAGGATCTTCTTCAAAGGAATTGTTTTGTCTTCAGGCAGTGCTGGAGAGAAAGAGAAAGAAAGAGATGGACAGAAAGAAGTGAAAGAGAGCCAAGTTTAAAGAAAAAGTTATGTGGAAAAAAGAAAAGTGATTCTAATGCAGGTAGAAAATCCTAAAAAGATAAAAAATAATTATACAACTTTTTTTTTTCTAACCTCACTAGTTAGCACTTTATGTCAAAATTCCCTCATCTTAACAATCACTAGAATGGAGTGAATAATTTAAAAGGAATAATTTATTCAAAGAACATGGCATACTGATGCATATCCACATATTGTCTGAAGAGATCACAAAGTTCTCCAAATTTCATATGTTATTCAGATCTATTTGCCAGTTCCTGCAGCTGACAACTCTTTGCTTCCAGATACTTTATGACTTAACCCATGAAAAGAAATCATTTATTCTAAGCACAAACTTCTTTCATTTGTATACAAAACCTCTAAAATAAACCATTATTTCAATAATCACTCAAGTGATGCTGCTGTACAGATAGGAGTCTCTCTAAAGAACTTTAGTCCTTTTTTTTTCTCATTCAGAGGTTAAAAATCTGAATTTCGTGCGAGTACGAGCACACACAAAATTGTCCACATAGAAATGAACAGAGTAATTGCATTTCTCACTCACAGAGCTCCCAAATCCAGCCAAGAATTTGGACAAAATCTTATCAGTGGTGCTTAAAGATGGCACAAATATCAATGTTCTTTAGGAGTTGCCAATGAACAGCCTGCAGTGATCTGTGCTTGTGCTCCTTGTTCCTTCATGGTCCTCAGCCAACCTGATGAAGCCAGTGCAGCACCAGGGCATCCATTCAGAGCAGATGAACATATGTCATTCCCACATTTTCAAGGGATGAGGAGTTGGGAGCTTTGCTCTGATGATCAGGCCAGTCGTCCAGTAGGCAGCCCAGACAGATTAGGGATAATAGTGTATTCACATACTGCAAGCGAAGACATTTCAGTAAAAAGAAAGGAATAGAACAGCCATAATAGACCTGAGCCCACAGGAAAAGTCTTGGATCTGAATAAAAATTCACATATGGCTCAAGTCTGGTCTGTAAGTGACATTCTACACCCCTCACCCCTCACATTCACAGGTTTCATAACTGTGGTACCACAGTTAAGCATCCAGAGCTGATTGTCCCTCTGAGCCAGCCCTCCCAGGTGGTGCAGCTCCAGCTCATCAGAGCTGGCATTTCTGTGGCATTTAAGGGAGTGAAGTGTACAGATGACAATTTGGGATATAGTTAAAACTCCTTTAGGGATCATTCCATATAGTCACACATTAAAACAAACTTGGCTGGCTGGATTAACCCACTCCCAAACCTGTGCCTGAAGCTTTAGTCTTAAGGGAGCAAGAACCAAACTGAGTTCATTTGTCCAGATTTCTGTCTGCAGCAGGAAACCTGCAATTTCCCCCCAAATCAACCCCACTATGGTGACTCAAGTCAAAAATAAGCTGAGAATGCCCTCGTGTCACAAAAGCTATGATTTTTATTTGGCAGGGAGTAGAGGAAGAGAAGGTGAGCGACTCAGGAGCCTGTGAATTGAGCAGCAGATGGGCTTTTCATTAAGAGCAGCTCCCAAACCTAATGAAATCAGTCAGAACCTTTTTTTTTCCCAGGCTTTGGTGGACTTTGGAGGAGACCCTATTTTAGGCACCTTGCTTTAGGGATACAATTACAGCCCTTGATCTTGGTGGTGGATGTTAACAAGCACTTCTGTCACACTCACCGGGGCTCAGAGAAATTTGGGCATCATTTCTGAGTCAATTTTCGTTCTGAGACAGGCTTGAGCTTTGAACTCCAGCCTCAGGGCAATGCATACAGATAATGGATTTCCCTTCATCTGATATATAGATATTGCTGCTCATTTTCTATCTGCTGTGGTATTTGGTTGCTACAGTGTCCAAGCATAATGTTTACAGATTGCAGCTGTACTATACATGCCCAAAAAGATGCTGTCTAAAGCTGTTTTGGAGTGTTACTATGATCTGTGGTCTTTATTTTGCTTTGCTGGAGCTAAAACCAACTGGTAAAACCAGCCTAGCTTCCTAAATAACCAGATTTAAATATAACTGAGTTTAAGAAAGTGCAGAAAAAGCTCCATCATTGTCATATTATTCCCACTGGCATTTCTGAACAAAAATGGATTTACATTTTGAAATTCTGGCTTATAGCACGAAAAAAGCAAGCAGGGACAAAGGTCAACATTGATGTGGAATGGGAAGCGTCATCTATCTTGATCATCTGTAACCTGTGTCCCCACCCAATGCAGATTTTTTTGTTCATCATAGTGGTTTGTGTGTTAAATTTCCAACATTATTATCTTCAGAAGAATTTTCTAGAAATACACAATTTTTCTGCTATCTTAATTCAGATATCACTTGACCTTTTTACATCCACACATCCTGCCGCCTCAAAGTAAACTTCTTTTAGAACAAGATCAATCACTCTGGAGACGATCTTGGCCATTGGACTGTCTGGGGAAGGAAGGGAATAGAAGAGGGAGGCTGCAAATAGACTGAGATGTCCCTGTTGCTACAAGTGGACAACATGCTTTGTCAGAAACATGGAATTGTGTTATATTTTCATAAGAGACACGACCATCATAGACACTAGACTTGATTTTTTTCTGACTTGCAGGAAGATTAGAAAATAAAAGAAACAAAAAAAAAAACACCCCACAACACAACAGTGGAGTAATTGGTTGGTGTAAAATACTGTTTGAAAAGAAAATTAGCAATAGCTGCAGAGAGGTTGTCCATAGAGCCTCCTGTTCATCCATCGACTAAAAATAGGAAAAAAAGGAAAAAAACACCATAACAAAAAGCCAATAAAACATTCCCAAACTGCCAACACATTCTACTAAGCATAATTTCTTGCCTGAAGTCACCACAAGATGGATATTCACTGTGTGCCATCACCTTCCCATCAGCCCTTCCTCCATCTGGCAGAATGTCTCAGGGCCTGGGGACCAGGAGTGACACGTCCCAACAGCTGTTGTATTGATTTTAATTCCAAGTCAAGCTCTCTGTTTCATACCTGCTCCTACTGTAATATTAATTACAGAGCCTCCCTCTGCTCCTGCCCCGCTGGGTCGTTCGTTATCAAAGCGCAGCCACGCAAGTGACTGTCACCTCAAATCCATTTGTCATTAACACGAGTGACCAGCCCCGTGTTGAGCATCTCTGGGTTCTGGATGACATTGGTTAAGCACTGGCTGGTAGATCGTAAATCACTGCAGTGTTAAAAGAATTCCTGCACTGAGCAGCAGGGAGCTAATCTGTGTCTGCAGGTTTTTAATTGAGTAAAACAAACGACAATGAAACCCTCTCTAGATGCACTCGAGCCCTTTCCTCTGGATTAAAACGAGCTGAAACCTTTCCCTTTGGGACTGCATGCTGGCCTAGTGAGGGAGGGTGAGATCAGCCAAGCAGGGGCATATTGCAATAATCCTCTTTTTCTCTCCATCACCTCTGCCTGTTCAAAGGAGCAGCAGATGGTTGGGGATTGAATAGGAGAAGTACCAAGAAACTTAACAGACATTCCTGAGGAGACAATCCTCACTAAAACTGAGCTCCAGCATGATCCACACCTCAGATCCCTTTCATGTCCTTTCTGAGAGTCCTTGTCACCACAGCCCTGAGTCCCTCAGGAACACATGGTCATTATTCCTTCTGAAGCACCATGTGAGAGCAGTGCACAGGGACTTTCATACTAGGAACTAAAAACGTGGGCCTGCATCATTGTCCATAAAATTAAGAACTAAAGGAGTTTTTTAAGTTACCCACAGAGAAAAAACTGGAAGAGCAGGGCCACCCTGCTTCTCTCGTGCCTTTGAGTGGTCGAGCTGGTCCCTGCATGCATCCAAAACACCACACATTGACTTTTCTCTGTCCCAGTTTGTGCTCGGGTCTAAACTTTCATTCCCATGTTGAAAAAAAGATATTGCTGCAGTAGTAGGTTGAAGGAGGATGAAGTCTAGATCCAGAGAAACAGGCAGAACTTGGCTCAAGTAAGGATGGGAATGAAGCCTTTATTAAGGAAGAAAAAATGGTCAAGTTGCTTTATCATTCACTTCCAAGTTGATACTTAGAGCAGGAATTAAAACTACATCCCTCACTGTCATCCTGCATTCCCAGAGGTCTGTGTTACTAACATGGCCTGACAGATTCAGATTCCTTTGAGAACATAGCAGAAGGTGATTTCCCAGAAATTATAACCAGTGTAGTTGGGAAAACTCCCTCTCCTCCACTGTGGAAGGAGATTGTCAGAGTAATGCAGTCATATACATCAGCCAAGTTAGATTTTTTTCAGGGCATTTTGTCTCTCTGTAATATAGAGCAATAGGTCCTACAAGAAATAAAGTATGTTTGGCTTGCTAAATATTTTATTGATATAAATGTGGACCAGAATAATACCATGTGGGGAATCCTGAGCATATTTCCCAGCTGAGTAAGATGAGGTTTAAGGCAGGAAATCATGATGGTAGGTTGTTTTATTTTAAGCTTCAAATTCCATGTTCAGAGATGCGCAGCACAGCTCCTTTTTATGATATAATTAATCATCATTCCATTCAATGTAGTAAGAGGATCTAATGGGATATATTGTCCCATTTTAATGATAAGCACGTCAGATAACATAAATAGGTCAATTGACGTAATTGCAGTAAATACAGAAAAAAAACCCCTCAATGTTTCAAGATGAATTATGTAATTTACATAATTATGTCTAAAAATGGCATGTCACCACTGAGTGTGCTCATCCAGCCCTACCCTCTGCCTTCCTCCTTCCCGTTTGGCAGCCATACATTGCTAGACGATGTCATATGTGGCTGGAAATTTCTCCAGGTTCTCCAGCTTTGTCAGAGACATTTAATGTTGTTTAGACAATGGGGCACAGGAGAATTCCTGCCTCCCAAACTGAACTCTCTGTCATCCCACTTTCCATCAGGGGCCTGTGCAGGCAGGGACTGTCCGAAGCATGAAGGTGGCACATGGAGGATGATAATCAGGGATGGCACAGAACTCAGCCAAGAACTGCATCTCCTGAAACAGCAGAGCACTTGTAATACTTTATTTTTCCCAGCCATGTCAGTTATGCTGATGGGGGATGAAAGAAGTTGATGCCAGAGAAGCACAGAGCAGCCTTTTAGCCTGTGGGACTCACTGCCTTCCCCTGCAGCCCTGGGCAGGCAATTCCCCCTTCATAGGGCAAAGGTTTCTGCAGGAAAAATAATGCAGTCATGTTAAAACATTAATTTGCTGTAGAGAAAATAATATTAATATTCAAATGACTGATACTAATGTGCCTAGCAGGAAAGATTTCACTGAGTCCACTTTGAGCATAACATTCAGGCAACTTCTGAGAAACTTTGGATGCTGCAAGCCTGATCACCCCCTTAATCCTTAATGTTGTGTGATTTTCATGATCTTAAGAGTTGGTTTTTTTTTCCAAATGATTCTGATTTGCAGCTGACAACAGACCCAAAGTCCCCCAGGGGAGAAGAGGAAATCTCTATCTCAGAATTCATTGTACCTACCCAGGTGAAATTGCCTTGCATAGAATAAGGAAAAAAGGCTAGTGAGTCTCTCTGTGTTGACTTTTATTAGGACAAATATTTTATTATACTAAGTTCCCCCAAATTATTCCACACATCAGTTGAACAGTACCTGATGCAAAACCTCTAGTACCCTGTCAGTTCTGGATTTCCCTCCTTCTGCCTGGGTTATAAAAAGAGGATTGACTTCCATGGGTGTATTTTAGCTCAAGTAAATCAAAATCCAGAATTTGATACTCAAATGGGGGAAAGGGGAAATTAATTACAATGAGTAAGGGTGAAGATAATGTGATCCAGATCTCAGACTATTTAGAGAATTTGTCATTTGGAGAAAAAAATAGTCTAAATCATGTTTAAAGTTTAGGCAGACAGGTTGACACAGGTTTGCTCTTGCAGCATATACAGCTGGAGTTTCATTGCTGAGGGAGGACGGGGGTAAGAGTGGCAGCCATCCCCCTCCCTGCCTGTTCTTTCTGACTTTCTCTCTCTGTGGCAGTCTCTGGGCATGTCCTTGTTCAGTTAGCTGTGCACAGAAAGCCACTCTCATTGCCCCTGTACATTTTACCCAGTCATGTCTGAAAATCAGGAGAGAGAACTCCAGCTGCTGAAGTGCACAATTTGCTCTCAGCTACAGCCCAGTAATTGAAAACTGTCATTCTGCAGGAAAATGGCAACGGGAGCAAGAGCAGAAGCAGGCTGGAGTTTGTCACGCCGTATCTTGAGATTTTGTAACTAGTTTCGGCTGAACTTTTCCCCCTCTGGGCTCCGATAGCTTGCCTGCTATTTACCAGCTCCTGGGAGAATTGCTTTAGTTATTTTGTTATTGAAATACTTTGGAGGTTGTTGTGCTTGTTTACACTTTCCTGTTTCCAGGGCCAAGGCGGGAGAAGGGGGGAGGTGGAGATGGATTTGAAGACAGGGAATAGTGGGCTAGTTCAAGATTCCCATGAAATATTTACAGGGCATGTGGTGACAGGACAAGGGGGAATGCTTTAAAATGAAAGTGAACAGGTTTAGATTAGATGTCAGATATTTATTAGATATTAGGAAAAAATTCTTCCCTGTGAGGGTGGAGAGGCCCTGGCACAGGTTGCCCAGAGAAGCTGTGGCTGCCCCATCCCTGGAAGCGTCCAAGGCCAGGTTGGAGTAACCTGGGATAGTGGAAGCTTCAAACTAGAATGTGCACACAATGCTGTGATGGTGGGAATCATTCTGGTGGCTGAGTGACAAGTCCTCATGCACCCCTTATAGCCACACTCTTCCTGTAGCCAGCACTCAGGAGTTGAATTTTCTCTTTAGCTTGCACTCGTTGTTTCTACACTCCTACAACCTGCAGCTTATGAAGTTCTGGGCATCGTGATGATCCTGGAGGTGTCTTCATCTTTGTCTGCTGAGGGAGCCTTGATCCTCAAAAAATAAGTTCATTCTCTTGATTTAAACAAGAAAATCACATTCTTTTTCATTATAGACAACAGCTTGTTAAAAACCACTATAAATAGTATTTACAGATTATAAATTATTTATTCCAATCTGAGAAGGAGCAGAATTATTTTTACTGTTTTTAAAAATAAGCTGGAGGGTGTGTTGCTTTGTTTTGGGTTGTTTTTCTAATTTTTGTCAGGAATTTTGTTTCATAGCAAAGTCTGACTTTGTTTGGTTTTTTTTTTCAAAGTGGAAAAAAAAAAAAAGGAAAACCTTTGAAAGTGGAGCATCTTTCCTACATTTAAAACTAAGTAGCAACCTGTCTGGATAGCTGCCAAGCTCCGATGGCAAATGCCAGGTGATGTCTGTTCAATTCTCATGACAATGTCATTTCTCCACATTGAAGTGTTAATAATAATTGACATTTCTTACAATTTTTCTTCCATTTTTGATTAAAAAGCATAAATTTATTATCTAATCCAGATTTTTATACAGACACTTATTAAAAAAAAAGTACCAAAGAGAAGTGATGAAAGAACTACAGACATATTAGTTCCTCCCAGTAACTGACCCCAGAGCCTGGCTGAAAGGGACTGTTGGGATGCAATAAAAAGCTTTGGGCTGAAAATCTCACCTTAAATCTCTTCAGCACCATCTGGGCAGAGGAAGGAAGGAGAGAACTAGAAATGTGTTCCCGTTTAAGACATCAGGGTAAGATCCAAGGAAGAAGGTAAGCGAGGAACATAAACCCCACATACACAAGCTGCTCAAACCCTGTAATTTTCAGAGCATGAGAACTAAATCTTCTGGCCCACCAAGGGAACAGACTGAGCTCAGCTTTATGGTGCCTTGGGCTATGGAGGGTTGGGAGCCTGTGGGAGCTGTGCAAATTTTGGATTGTCAAAAATATTCCTTCTAGGCCAGCTGTATCAAAATCTGGGCTGCTGCAGTTCCTTACATTTTTTTCCTATCCCTCAACAACTGTTTTCTCCTTGCTGTAGTCAAAATAAGCTTCTCAGAGCACACTTGTGGCAGATAGGACTCAGATCAACAGGTTGCCTTGTGAAGTGTCATTCACTGTGAAGGAGAGATGTGGCTGCCTGACGTGCAATAGCTCTTCTCCTCTGATAGAAGAGAAAGGCCTCAGCAGTTTGCCAAGCAAGGATCAGGGAGAAGAGGTTTGTACAGCCTTTAAAAGTCCCCTGTCTTGAGCACTGAAGAGGCCCCGCTGTCTACCACAGTTTTGTCATCCTCATTCCCAAATCTTCCTACAACGAGTAGGGATTATTTTTAATGCTGCAGCTCCTGTCCCTAAGCAGTTGAGTGTTTTTCTCTAAAAACACCTTCCCTCCTGTGAACATGAAGTGGCCCTTTTGTCCTCCAGTGGTACAGTCAGTAATTTCTGTGTTTAGGGGACAGAGGCAAAACAAAGAGAAAGGCTCTGGCAGGAGCCTCAGAGGAACAGAAGGTGATGCACTGTGACAGATGCCCTTTTTGATGCTGTTTGTTAACCTTTTCTGATGCTGTTTGTTAAACACTCTGCCACTTTCTTTTGTTCAATTCCCCAACCTGCCTGTGTGCTCCCGACATCTGCACGGCCCGGGAAAGGCAACTGCTTTCCAGAGATGGAGAGGAGAAAGGGGATCCTGGCACTCACCTCTCACCATTCCATCCCAGGAGCTGAGATAATACAAAGCTTCCAACAGGCATCCTTTCCTCATCATTATCTTGCATCCAGGGCTCCACAGACACCCTCAAAACGAGAGTCATGTGTGCTGTTCTGGCCCCCTCATTTCAACAAGACATTGAGGGGCTGGAGAGTCCCCAGAGAAGGACAATGGAACTGGGAAAGGGTCTGGGCACAAGACTGATGAGAAGCAGCTGAGGGAACTGGGAGGGCTCAACCTGGGGAAAAGGAGGTTCAGGGAGGAACTTCTGGCTCTCCACAACTCCAAGAAGAGAGTGGAGCCAGGTGGGGGTCAGGCTCTGCTGTCGGGGAACGAGGGACAGGACAAGAGGAAACAGCCTCAAGTTGTGCCAGATGAGATTCAAGTTGGACATTAGGAAGAATTTCTTAGTGGAAAGGGTTATTAGGCATTGAAAGGAGCTGCCCAGGGAGGTGGTGGAGGTGTCCAAGGAAAGACTGGCTGTGGCACTCAGTGCTCTAGGCTGGGTGACAAGGTAGGCATGGGCCACATGTTGGTCTTAATGATCTTGGAGATCTTTTCCAAACTAAATGATTCTGTGAAAATATGCCCTAGATCTCTCTTTATTAAGTATATCTCCTATAGATGCTAGGCTAGTCTGCCTCTGCCCTTGCTTTCCTCCTCCTTCACACTTTGGGGAATATCAAAGGAAAAAGACATTGTTCTGGCATAGAGGCAGATGGTGGCACTAAAACTAAGAGCATTAATTACTACTATTATTTTTAGCAGAAACATATTGTAAGCAGCATGATTGAGAGCTGTCCAAGCCCCTGCAAGAGGCTGAGCACTCAGAGCTGAGATGGAGGCAGCTGGCAAGAGCTGGGAGAAGGGATTGGATGCTCCCACAAAACTTCGGGACACTAGTGTTTATTTAGGCTGCACCCTCAAACAATTTTCAGGAACAGATGTGCATGGGATCCGAATTCAAAATGGGAAGGCTCTTGTATTCCCACTGTTAGGAAGGAAAACTAGGGTGGGATCATGCTGTTGCTTTCACTGGCACGTTTCCTGGGTATCGGCCATGTAGAGCTTTGGTGCTGGAAGTGGCAGACAAATCAATCCTTGGATTTTAATTTCTAACATTTCATTGGCATCATAAAACCCAGTACGAGGTGCAGTGTGAACAAGAAGTGAACATTCTTGGCTTAAAGAATTTACAACCAGGTTGATAAGGCAATGGTTGGAGGGAAAGGGGATACTCCTTTTACAGGTTGAGACATAGGGATGGTTCAAAGACACCTGTACACGTCCTAATACCATGAAACAAGAAAATCAATTGCAACTTGTGCCTCTAATACATGTAGAAAGGTCATAAAGAGCCAACAGCAAAGCTGGTAACTGCAAGTAAAACACCACTGCAATGATTTAAGCACAAGGTCAACCTTAGTACTAAAGCCCATGGTCCAGCAAAATATCTGAAATAAAATCTAAATATGGGCTTAAAGCAAACACTTGTTCAAGTGTCTTTCTAAAAAAAAATTAATTTGAAGCTATTGTCAAAGTCACTCTGTTAAACTGAGACCCAGCCTTGTAGTTGGAGTTAAATAGAGGAGTGAAAGAAAATACTTGTCAAATACATTATTCTGAGAATTCTGTGTTCACTCATTAAATCATTTATTAATGACTCCCAGGGAAAAAAGTGGAAAATATCACCAGAGGAGTTATTTCACAAAACCCCACAAATTCAACATGTAACATATTAATCAGAATCTACTGAAGTAGCTTCAATGCTTGGACAAACCCCTGCTTTTTAATCTAATTTCCCAGGCAGGAAGACTGCCAAAAAGTGCAAATGATGCTGTAAGAATGAAGACAGGCTTTTCAGTGGCCAAATACCTCAATGATGTTTATATGGATACTTAGCTTCTCACTCCCTAAAAGACACATTTCTATGTGTCACTTGGACATAGGATTTCTTTTTTTAATGCTTATTTCAGAGTAGGGGGGAGATAAGGGTATATTTGTCCACAGGACTGAACATATCACACTGGATTCATTAAAGAGGGAGGGATTGGAAGCAGCCGCTCCTCTATGCTGAGCTATTGAAAGTGAAATGGGATAATTGCCACAGTTACAACGAGACTGATCAAGCTGAGAGAAACAAGTTTCAAATTGTACCAATCAGCCCTAATCCGAAGGAGTTATTAACAGAGCTCTACCCTGGTGAGTCCGCATCTGCTAACTTGAGATAATGATTTATATCACCCTTTATGAAAGTTCCAATTTATTCTAATTCAATAAGTGAAAGCCAGCTAGCTCAGAGGGAGTCATGGACGAGGATTCAGTAGGAGCCCCTCAGCTGCTCTGCTCCTCCCAGGCAGGAACAGCAGCTGCTGCACAGTGTCATCTACTGGAGGAAGCCATGGGAACAAAAGGAAAATGAAATACAGTTTGGAGTAATTTTTTTGTAATATCTTCAGGTGATGTAGGATTTCAAGGTGCTTACACAGATCAATGCAATGATTTGCCTTTAAAACTTGAATAGGATCAGGAGTCAGGATGTGGTACAGGAAAGAGAAGGAGGAATGACTTTAAACTGAAAAGAGGTAAGTTAGGACTAGATATTAGGATGAAATTCTTCCCTAGAAGGGTGGGGAGGCCCTGGCACAGGTTGCCCAGAGAAGCTGTGACTGCTCCATCCCTGGAAATGTCTAGTGCCAGGTTGGATGGGGCTTGAAGCAACCTGAGGTTGTGAAAGGTGTCCCTGCCCATGACAGGGGGGTGGAATAAGAGGATCTTTCAGATCCCTTCCAACACAGACCATCCTATGATTCCACAAAGGGCAGATGACACGTCCCTCCCACAGAAAAAACAATCTGGAATGCCTGGAAAAGGGAAGTTTTCTTCATTTCTCGGACACAAAAGCCTATTACTTCAAAGGCTGTGGGCTCACCTTCACATCCTTGTGAATCAGGAGAATCAATGTAATTCATATTGGGAATAGACATTTGCATTTTTGTGGACACAAGGCTGTTTTGACCATTGTGGGAGATTTATCTGGGATGTGGCCTTTGAAGCCTGAAGTAGCATCAGGGACAGAAGGAATTCCCTTGAAATAAGACATGGAATTTTCTGAGGTTTTAATGCATGGTGACCCCATAGACCCACCTATTACAAAACACACTTCAACAATGCCTGGCTCTTTGGTGAAACTCTTATTACAGTCGAATCTAGAACTGCCACGAGGCTGCTCTAACTTGTACAAGCCCAATGTCACCTCTGACTGCCCCATGTCCCTTCCGGCTTGCACACAAAGACATGGCACATGACTCCCTTAGGAGTCAAAAGGTGTTTAACAGCAGGACACAACCATTTCAATTCTCCATTGCATCCTGCACTAAGTGAACAAAAACAGCAAGATTTCGGCATATTGTTCTTCTCCTGAGGGAAGTTTTTTGTTATTTGCTGTGTTTGCACAGTTCTAGGACCTGCAATGTTTGCTTGGCTTTCTTTTATTCAAATACGTTTGTTCCAGTTGTGTTTCTGACCTATTTTGCTGTTACTCCGTGAACACTTACTGAGTAATAATTTTTGCCTTTGTTTCAAGAATATTCCAAAAAAGTAAAAGTACCAGAAGCATTTCAGTGACAATTTGTGCAAAGTTTCATGGGCAAAACACCTTTTTCTCTCTCTTCCTTTCTCTCTCTCTCTCTCTCTCTCTCTCTCTTTCTTTCCTAGGATGCCTTAATATTTGATGGTTTTCTAATTGCAACATTTTTGGTCATCTGGTCCCAGCAGAAATATCACCCAAGAAGTGAAATGACCTGTGGTGCTCTGTCAAGAGGGACTGCTATATAACTGGATACAGAGAGATGTTCACATCAGGCAGGAAAATTATAATTACCAGCTGATGTAGGAGGAACTATTCAGACTTATGCTCTTAAAGCATTCAGTTAACAATGGTTTGATGAGAGACATTGCTGATACTCATTTGTAGGGCAATCCCAAAGAGTTCCTGTTCCCCTCTCTTCCACAAAATACAATATTAGTTATGACTTCATATATAAACATCAGTTTTTCTAGGTTTTACTGCTTTATACTATTTTATGGCTTCAGCATCTGCCTTGCACCTCTCTGAGGTTACTGCCTTGACACCATGGGAGTTCATTAGCTGCTGAGCAAGGAAGGTGTTGCTTTTCTGGAGTAATGAAAGTTTTCAGTGTGTCTTCTTAGCAGTCTGTTGAAATATTGACTATTTCCCATTGAAGTCAAAACCATCAGTCTTTTTTTCTTTTTTTTTTTTCTTTTTTTTTTTTTTTTTTTAATATATTTTAGGGCTTTAAACAGTATTTGAGTGAGTTCTCAACTGCCAGTGAGGCTTACCCTGTTTCTGTCAGGCTGTTTGGGAACATGATATGCTACCCCAATGCTGGCACTTCTTAAATTCCCATATAGAGTCAGTTCTGAATTTGAGCTGAACCTGGTTTTCTGCCAACTTACACATTGTGTAGCCTGAAAAGTAGGGTAGCAAATCTTCAACAAAAGAAAAAAATTGAATGCAGCAATAGAGAGGGAAAGGAGTCACTGTCAAATGTTAATGACATGTTCCTTGCAATGTGAATGAGACTAGGATTGGATTGGATCAGAGGGTGGAGGGACGCACACACAGCTCCGAGTGTAGCTGAATGTTTAAAGACACATGTTGAAAGGCAAAAAATGAAAGAAATTAATGTTTGAACTGAAAGAACACAGGGAAGTTATTTGTTTTAAGACCAGTTTCTACTCAGGACAAAAATAGCATCCTGAAGGGTTCAGATCCCTGGGTACCCTGTCCAAAGGGGGACTGATGATTCCAAAGCAGAACTGGGTGTGATGTACAGCCAGGCCACTGCTTTGGCATTTCTCATCTGCTGTGCAAAGACTCAGGTCATGCAAAGCAGTGAATGTGGAGCTGGATTCTCCTCCTTTTGTCACATTGATTCATTTGTTATCCAGGATCCTTAGCTCTTCCATATGGAGATCCATTACTGCCAGCAATTTCCAAAGCCCAGTGAAATGCTTCTTACCAGGTCTCCATAAAGTGAAAATGATATTGAGACCTTGTGCTGCACAGTCTCATAGTTGGAAGTGCTAATGAAAATGTCTAAAGCATGTTCCTCTTTCTCAGGGCACCCTGAATTTTCTACTGATTACAATGAATTAATGCACAAAAAACAAGAAAACTCCCACAATATTTTAAGTATTCATCTGCTGGGCAAAGATGGATGATTTCTTACCAGCTACTAAAAGGAAATGTCCAGCTCACTTAGTTGCCAAGCAATCCCTTAAAAGCACAGCTTGCATTTGCTCTGCCATAACTACTTGGCTGGCTGAGAGGATTCTGAGGTCAACAATATTATCACCACAAGTCTCATTTAATCTCCCTAAGACTTGCTTCAGCCTGGAACCAGTCCAGAAGAACTCACTGGGGAAGAAATCCGTCTCCTGTCCTGTGATAAACCCACTGAGCCAAACACTACTTGCTCCTCTAGAGAATGAAGGCACACAGTGACCCCACTAATCATGCCCATGGTGCATCCAATTTACCTGTGTGCAGATGGTTCTTAACGTGAATTAACTCTGAGAAGGATGAGGGAACCTGGAGTCCTGATGGTGTGATTTACTGAGCCTCGTGTGAGGCCTCCCTGAATCCAAGCAGATGGGGCTGTGCTGGTGATAGGAGCAGTGTTCCCGTGCAAACTCCAGCCAGGCTCTGCAGGGGGATGGAGGTGGCTGAGCTGGTGGCATCAGGCTCCACAGGGAATGTCTTCCCCATGCCCTGATGCCTGTTCCCCCCACACCGGGAGAGGCTGTATGTGCTCCCCTCCAGCTCGGGGTGTGCCAGATGTCACAACTGTTAGACATTCAATCTGTAACAATAAGGGAGGCGTAAAAACAGTAACTATTAAAATATTTATCAAGATTATCTGTTTGACCTTTACTTTTACAACTATTTGCACACTGGTGAGGAGCTGTGGAGACAGCCTGCAAAGAAGGGGCTGTGAGTGCAGCTGTGCCTGCTTCTGCTTTCCCAACTTCCTTCTCCTCTCCCTTTCCCTCCTTTCTCTGGGTGTGCTGGGAATAAGCCCAAAGGTCTCATAAAAGCATGAAGTGGCAACTGTGGTTGGCAGCAGTACAGCTTTGGGAGATTTCATCTTTACCATCCAATTTAGCCAAAGCACATCCCAAGCCATCCAACAAGGCACCCCTTCCCAAGCTTGTTGCATCTTAAGAAGATAGCACAAGAACTCAGAAGAACTAAGGAAACGTACACCCCTCTGCCAGCTCTGTATTCCCCTTTTTTCTCATTTTTTCCTCCCTGTAGTAAGTCTTCTGTGTAGGAACCTCGTTCTCCCATCCTCACCCCACAAAATCTTCCCAAGGTGAGGGTGGATTTGTGTATCTTCAGGCTTCCTGATGAAAATAGAGAGGAGGGGGTGGGCAGGGGGAGGAAAAAAGAGATTTCAATTGACCCTGAGTTTCTGTTTGACCGTCACAGCTAATTGAATTGCCTTCAGTCAGTGCCAGGATTTGATGGCTGCCTTAAGAATGGGGCTGGCACAGTAACAGAGGATGACAGCTGCTTTCTGCAGCTGGTTCCAAACCAAAGAGCAGGTCAATGAGCATGGATGAACTGGGGCTTGAAAGCAAGGAAGCACATGCGCACTCGCCTCCACAACATGGGCTGAGAGATGGGAGGAATTGCCATTTCTCTTCTTTTTCCCAATTCAGCATAAAATATCTGGACAAATGTCACTGCGTTATGGAAGATGTTGAGTATTTTTTTTTGCCCCTCTTTCCTGCCTATAATTTTCCTAAGCCCATTTTTCTGTCCAATGGCTGGGATAGAATCAGTAATCGAAAAGCAGCACTGCTGAAATCAATTGAAAAAAGTCATTAAGCAGCTGTGGTGTAAAAAAGCCTCCCCTGCTCTGAACTCTGGAGCTGAGCCCATTAATGCCCTTCTCCTTCCCAGCTTGCTCCAGCTGGGACACCGTATCCTGAAGATCCACTGGCCGCAGCCAGGCGTGGGGAGACCACTCACCTGTTAAATTTAGATTTCTTGAATCTGCCAAGAGTCTGACACATTGATAAACAGCTACAGTTTTTAGCAGAGGTTTGGAACACTCAGTCGCTTGCCATTATTTGCTTTGTGCTACTGAACCACAAAACCTGTGGTGACTCAACCCTGAGCCACCTCCCCAGTGGTGGCATCAAGGTCCCTCCATGCCTCTTCAGCCCAGGGGGAGAGTTGATGGCTCTCAGAACAAAAACCACCCAGATTTACAGCTGGCCCAGCTGCTGTGTCAATAGAACTTGAAGCTGGGGCCACCAGGCTGTCACTGACAGCCAGAACTCCCTGCCAGAGGCCACCAAGCCATGAGTGATTCACAGCCACAAGGCAAAAGTGCCCCAAGTGTGGGGTGTGCCCACAGTGCTGTAGGCTGTAAAAGGAGAGGAGAACACTGTGGATGTGCTCTGTGCAATGAGCAAGGTCAGGGATCTCAACATGATCATGGTATAAGCTCAGGGAGGTAGCAAAGAAAATAAAGTAGCACTGGTGGTTGTTTTTTTTTTTAAAGAAAAAAGTCTCGCCCTTGCCCAGAATGAACGCTGGCCCTGAATACTGACAAAGCAGACTTTTTATTTTTTTAATCTGGCCGCAGATATTTTGATAGTTTATGTGAAGATTATAAAACATCTCACTATGACAGGCTATTCCTCTCTAAGCTGATGCCGAAATACTTTCTAGAAAACAAAGGCATAAAATACAGGGAACTGATATCTAAAGAAGGAGAATGACCTAACTTGTCAGTGAAAGTTATCCTTTTTTTTTAACCAATGAGTATTTTTTCCTAGCTTCCATTAAAAAATGGAACAAAAGCAAATCCAGTCTTAAAGGAGACAACTCCATTTTCTGACTTTTTTTTAATGGTATATAACACATTATTTCTGATGGAGCCAATATAATCCTCAAATGGAAGAAATAAGCATGACAATCAGTGACTTCTCTATAAATAGAGCAATTATCAGGAGAAAAATAAGGTCAAAATATATTTACTACTAATTCAAAATCTCAGTGAGCCACAGAACAAGTGATTTGCTATAACATGGAAATGTCCTGAGGGGATGAGTTGAGAAGCAGAGCTGTACATGCCTCTGCCTGCAATTTTATGAAGTGAAAGTATTTGAAAATGCTGTTTTTCAAGGCTATGGGCATAAAGCCAGCTGCCTTTCTGGCACGTAAATCATATATATCACTTTAAACTTTACAAATTAAATGTACCCCTTTCATCAGGGGTAATTAATGAGAAGACAGAGACTGGGCAACAACAGAAGACACTGATATAACCTGAGGAATCTCATCATCCTGTTCAAGCACTCATTACTTTTATTGTCACAAGAAGTACAACAGTCTGGATGGACGTTTTGGACAGCACCAATACATCTCTCACTAACACATTTCCACCTGATCCAATGGTGTAAAAGGACAAGTCAAAAGATCCACATTTCACTCATACTCCTCACGACCTATTCCCATATTTATGGATCCAGGCACTAACACACTGTAGTTATTCATTCTCTTGGGATTTGCAAATAATGGAGCAAATATAGTGCAGATTTCTTTCACTACAGTCCCTTAGAAGGTTTAAGCTGCACCTGGGTTTATGTCCATGTATACACATGTTAAACATTAAGATGAGCAATACTAGTTTAGAGAAACAAAAAACTTTCCATGCTTCCTTCTGAGAGTGAAAAGTGGTGTTTTATCAGGCACTGTCTTTTTGGACATGCCTTGAAATTTTCTAGAGAATTTCAGCAAAAAGTGGTTTCTGGGAAAGGTTTAAGATATGGATGGTGGGAATAGAAAGTCCTTTCTACTGAATAAAAGGATAAATTTTCCTTTTTGTACCCACTGGTGGGTGGGTGGTGAGAGAAATACATCTTAAGCACCTCATGGGGCTCAGCAAAAGGCACTCCCTTGTCCATACCATGGGCATCCATGGCTCCAGTGAATGCCTGGGATCAGAGGGCACCCAAATCCTGGTCGATGACCAGGCTCTGTGTGCTCAGGATGAGGAGTCTGCAGTTCCACCACAGTGTTCATGCAGGGGATGACACTTTTTCTTCTTTCTGCCCTCCCTGTCACCGTGCCAGGTCAGAGACTGTGCATAGCCCTAGTAATTAAGCCAGATAAATAAAATCACATTGCTCATAATTACTGTGGACAATTTTGTGTAATTAGATGTTAAGTGTGGTAGCCACTCTCCTTTATGGCCCTGGATAAGTACCTGCACCTTGACTTAAAAGAAGCCGGGTAGGAAATATAACTGCTTTGTTGCTCTCTGTGTAATTAACTACCGTTAAAGCCACTAATTAGATCATAAGTTTTAAATAAGATGCCCTAATTATCTTTGGTACATAGTGAACTGATTTGCCAGGGCAAAGCCTTCCAAAAGTGAATTAAAAAAATCTTTTGGTGGCTCTCAGGGTTATTTTGCATGAGAATGAGCTACAGGTGCAGAAGGTAAATTTGGTGCCCATTTGTTCCTATTGCGCTGGAAGACCCAGCCTTGGGGCAGGGAGGAAAACAAGTGGGGAGATGCTCCAACAGACGCAGCAGATTATCTACAAACAGGTACAACTGTGTGCACATTCAGGGGAAGTTCTTGCTTCCAGAATGAAATGCAATTCTGATGATGTTCTTCAGATGTTCACTTTAATATTGTTTCTGCTGGTAATACTGCACTGCAGAATAAGTTTGGAAGAGTTTGGTCAAGCAATATGTTTCTTAATTCTGGTGTGTTTTAGGCAGCTCTCTGATCTACCCAGCCAGCAAACTTCCTGCTCTCCCTGCCCCAGGAGCAGAGAACACAGTGTGCACAGCAAAGAATATAATCTAGCAAACACGTACATCTGAACCCTGATTATAGAAACGTTTTCACTGGTTGAAGAACAAATATTCCATGTGGCTTAGCATTTAAAGCTCTGATTTTGCATTTCATGAGTTTCGGTTGTTTGAGCAAAGGTGAGGCAAAGCCAAGGCAATTCGTGGGGTGAAGACCAGCATGGAGATTTCATGGTGTAAATACCAGAAATACAGACCCACTGAATATTCTCTCTAAGCTTTTCATCCATTCTAATTGGGAGAGAAATGTATGCCAGCCTGGCACTCTGCTGTTAGCTCAAGGTTTTAGTTCAATCCTATCTTGGAGTTTGAAGAATGACAACTGTGAAAGCCAGAGAAAGCTAAAGAATAAGGCTGAGAAGGCCTGGGAGGGCAGGACAGAGCACCAGCAGCGAGTGAAGGCTCAGAATTATGAGCTACAAGCAAACTGTGGTTCCTTTTCTGTTTTCCAGGGTCAGAGTGGGACTGAGTCAGGGCAGAGTTTTCAGGCTCTGAAAAATAAACCCCATGTGGCAGTAGATTGAAATTTCTAGAGACTGAGAAATAGAGACAACTCGAAATTGTTCATTATTTTGTGCTTGTAATACCAACCCTCTGCCTGGACAGAGGTGATAGGAAGATATGGTTTGATACCAGCAGTTCCTCAATAGCAGACACAGGGATCTTGGTCCCAGGCATTCCCAAGGAAGACGAGCTATTTTCTTTCAAACTGCTTAAACGAGCCAAAATTTTGCAGACCTCAGATTACTGACCCTTTCCCAAAACAACAGCCCCCTCCTCTCCTCCCCTCCCTCAGTGTGTGCCAAATGAGATCCTCTGCTCTCAGAAAATTGTGGGAATCATTTTGCCTTCCCATCACTTCGATAATCAATCTCCATTCTTTACAGAGTCTGTGCTACATAAGATTTCATTCCTGCCATAACTTGAAGTTTCCTTGAATAAAGGAAATACTGTATTTCCCTTCATCTGATCTACCATTTGATTCCTTTACAGATCTAACTTTGTCAATATATGAACCTTCAGGTTTTGAAACATGTTTGTGAAAGATGCAAACATTTGAAGATAAATCAGTCTTTCTTGTCCTTCCACATGGTAGTGGTCTTGCTTGGATCTAATCTGTTTATATCGAATTGAAAGCAGTATTTTAGCTTTCAGAGTGGTCTGAAGATCCAGGACCATTTCTCAGAGACCTGGATATCATTTGGCATTGCTTCCTGCAGCTGCCAGACCCTTTTAGAGGACTGAACCATGACACACACGTTGTAATTTAGTTTCATTCCTGCAAACACTTTTGGCTCCCAGGAACTCTTTGAAAGGTCAAAGGAAATCTCAAGCAGTCCTTCACCTGGGTTGTTACATCTAAAAATAACAATACGAAGAACAACACAAACAGTCCCTAAATAAAAATACTTGGTCACATCCCACCAAGGACATGACACACCAGGGCATTTACTGTGGAGTGGGAAGCTGTGGCTTTCCCTGCTCCACTAATTTGCTGTGTACAGGTGTCTAAGACAATGCTGATCTTTTACTCTGAAAGCAGCTCCAATAAAAGTCAAATAAAAATGAATCCCACCCACTCCAGAACAGAAGAATCTTCAACACCATTCCTAATTCAACTTATAAATGTCCAACTTTCTGAAAGAAGCTAAAAAAAAAAAAAAAAAAAAAAAAAAAAAAAAAAGAACACAACCCAGCGATATTCTGGGTTTTTTCTCACTTCCCTTCTTTTTCTCTCCTGCCCTTCTTGCCACATGCCTAGGCTGCAAAGAAAAGGGTATTTCACCAATCTGCTGTGTGAGTGTGTATCCTCTGATGCTGCTCAGCCATTCCACTCCAGCGGCTTAAACTCTTTCGTACAGAGCAAAAATAATGATGTTGTGTTTGTGAATAACCAACAGGTACCAGTACCAAGCACACAAAACAGAGGCAGCAATTCCAGCCTCTTCTGCGGGACTCACCAGGAATTGAACCACTGCTAAAGGACACTTTTGACACATTCTCTCCAGGCTGTTGCCTCCTGGAATTTCAAATTAAATCTGAAATGTATAATTAATTGGCTAAAAAAATCCCATTCTCTACAATAAACACAAGTCAGCTGGGCCTTTTCTGAATTGCTGCAGCTCTGCTGCCTTTATTTTGGGATAGGTTTTAGGACCTTTTGAATAGATACTTTGCCAATATCCCTATGTGCTAATAATAGGCATTACATTATTAGCACACTGTATGGATGGGATATTCAATGCAAGTGGCTTTTACAGGGATAGAAGTCAGGAAGAAGCCTCAGAAATAATATCAACTTTTTGAAAACTACTTAATAAAGTATTTTCTGAGGCTAGATAGGGCAGAGCTTCATTGGAAACTTGTATTACAGAAACTAAACCTCTGTCTCTCTTCTAAATACAGCTTAATATTTGACAAAAATGTGCCACCTGGCAAATTCCTATACAAACCCAGCCATTTCATTTTGAGACCAAATAAGATGAAACTCAGAATTAAAAGAGTCAAGTTTGGTTGGGTGTTTTATTTCTTTGGTTGGGTTTTTTTAAGGTTTGTTTGTTTTCTTGAGAAACCACATAGAACAAAACTCTGAATTTTATGCAGATTCATCCCTGGCCCCATGACAGTCCCTCCACATGCCACCTGCATGTGACCACTTGCTGTCCCCCACCTTCCCTTCCTGTCCTGTCCACATCAGTGCTGGTTGTACATTTTTGGGGTGCTAAAGTAATCCCTTTCTCAAGTTTACTTAAACGACTCTCATCGAGTTCAGTAGGTGTGGGATCAAGCTTCATTGACTCCTCCTGTCACAGAGGCAATCGCTCAGCAGGAATGAGGGGAGGTGATCCTTGTACATATGGTTTATAACTCTTCCAGGGACAGGGAGAGCAATTACACACAGTTCAGCCTGGTGAAAGGCTGGGCAGTGAACCCTCTACAAAGTGCTTGAGTCTGAATATCCTCGAACAATTTCTCCTGTGCTATTAAACATCCACCTTCCCCACTGGCCAAGATAGATAAGGATGTAGATTCCACATCCAGCTGCCCTGTTGTTAGACGGTCTGTCAGCTCCAAGCACTCCTGTTCACTGGAGCAGCCCGTGTAATTATAAAGGAAGGGTAATTGAAATAAGGAGAAAGTAACAGTTGAAAAGGAAGCAAATGATTCAGAACATGCAGAGCCATCCACCCACATCAGCAGGGTCAGGAGGTCTATCAAGCTTGGAAGCAGAAATGCTTTTGTCTAGAAGGAAAGAAAAAGAAACCCTAATAGAATGTATTTATAATCTGAAACTTCTGGCTTTCTTTTTTTCTCTTAAAGCAATCCCTCTTGCCTTGTAAAATGAGAAGCAATGAATATATTTGAGAGAGGAACAATCTTAATCAGGAGCTACAGGCAATTATGGACAACATCAGGGGACCAGGAGAGGGGATCTGGTGCATCCCAACTCCAATAGGTCTGGTTCTGCACAGCCCTCCTGGCTTTTACAGAGAAACTTCATCCTCTTTCTTTCCATGTAAAGCCTGGTCAAGAAAGTATCTTTTCTTCCTTCTTCATGCTAACAAGCATGATAATCCTATGAAACCCATTCCTACAGCATTTGCCAGCCAGCTGTTCCAGCTCTTGTGTCCCAATTTCCGGCTCAGACTAACCAGGAGCCTCAGAAGCCATAAATTGACATTGCTCTGTTGATTCCAGCACACCCAAACCCATCTGCACTTGTAGATGATCTGGACCACTCATTTATATACCTATTTTCCCTCTCTGTTGCTTTATAATCACAGCTATGGCAAAAATATTTTAGTCTCTTACTCTGTGTCTGAAAGATTTGAGAGCATCAGAGCCCCTCCAATTTGTCCATGGAACAGTAAGACAGGGACAGGAGCTGGAGAGGTTCAGGTTACACAGATGAATCTGACAGTGCCAAAAACAGGGAGAGACCTCCTGGGTTCTAAACTTCATAAACACTGGTAAATTCTCATATTTATTTGAAAGTTTTTGCAATATTATATTTATTTTTTGGACCTTCTAACATTGGTCTGTTATTAATTACAGATTTAACCAGAAAATCAGATGTGAGTCTAATTTGCTTCATTTTGACATCAAGATTGAATCTCATCCCATCAAAGCACAGAGGGAAGGCTCCAGTAACTGAAAGTTCAAAAGTAAAACTTCTGAAATAGAAAAATCCTAATAGACAAATCCGTAGCATGTGAATTATGAATTGGAAATAAACTTCTCCATGACTTTTAACAGCTTCGTGCAGCTATTTCCTCCTGAACACAGATTTTCCAGACAGTACTGGATGAATTGGATCAGTTTGCATCCTTACTTAGACAGGATCACGTCTTTATTTGTCATGAGACTCTGTATGTAGGACAGTTTCTTAAATACAGAACCTTCTCAGGTAACACTTGTAAGGAGCACTGGCATGAGGAAGGGTTAGCAAGCATTTTTAGTTCATTTTGGAATACTTCAAGTATACCAGAAGTTTTCCAGCTTTCTAATCACACCCTTTTCGTAGTCTGATAGTTTTAATTTTTAAAAAGAACTGATACTCTATGATGGTTTTTTTTTTCCTTTTTCTCACTTGAGCAGCTTTAAATATAGCTTGTCACAGGCCAAATATTTTTCTCACTCTACTTTTTAATAATCTGATAAATCTGTTGAGAATCTTTCCCTGAAGTTAGATTAATTATCCTAGGTGTAAGGAAGAAAACATCTCTAAAGAGTTAATTTTTTATGCCTAATTGTTTTCCTAGCTGTGACCACTTCTCTCTTCAGCCCTTTATATGAAGGTGAGATGGGCAGTAGCCTTAGAAGCAGTCTGGAAGGGTAGGGAAAACCTGGGTCCTTTGTCTGACCCTGCCCCCTTTCTTTAGTGTTTTTAGCTTTTATTTTATTTGGGTTCTGTTTTTTTGTTAGTAGTAAATGCTAAGACCTTCTCGAAGCTCTTTCTGTATCTTTTAAGGAGCATTAGGCTGCCTGTTATTAAGTTTATTTCTCTTATATTAAAATTTATTTTTCTGTTAGGTTTTAGCCTGGAACTAGGAAATATTTTGTATAGGCTTTATTTTGTAAAAGCCATAAAAATTCAGGATTTGCTGGAAGAGGGTGCTGGGGAGTAGAGAGCAGGGAAAAGCAGTTTATGGTTGCTCCTATTTGGTTTAGTCTAAAGGTAGAGTCTGGGGATATATTAAGGTGAGCACAGAGGTTTTTAGTGCCTGAAGCAGTGCCAGACCAGGGACTCTGCTAGTCTGTATTTTGAGCCAATCACTAGTAGAAGTTGCTGGTTTTCCCAAGATTTAGGACACTTTTTGTACCTGTTCTATGTTGTTTGTGGTCATTAAGTTGTGGACTGCAAGCACTTCCCAAAGAGCAGCACCTCCTCTTTAGGAGGCATCTGTTAGTTTGCTTCCAGAAGTGTGGGTAGGTGAACCTCTTGGCTGTAGTTTATTCATTTTCTGGGGGTCACCAGGAAAGGTCGAAACTGTTTTGAAGTGGGTCCCTGCCCCAAAGAGCTGATGCCTAAGAAAACTCTCTCAAAGCTGCTCTGGAGAGAGGAGGAGGCTGTGGTACAATCTAAGCAAATTATATTGATAATATGTAGTAATTATACAGCACTTCACACGATCAGAGCACTTTACAAACACTAACTAATTTACAGCATTTACTGAAAACAGATGTGCCTTTTCTGGGAAAAAGAGGGAAACACTGGCAGTGCTGGCAGAGGGGAGCAGTGGCCAGGCTGGAGACTCCAGTTTTTGAAGGACCTGGATGGTGGTTCAGGGCTCTATGGAAGCACCTTCCAGAGGTCCGGTAGCTTCTTCATCGCCTGCCACACCATGGCAGAAGGGAAAATACCTTCCTTTCCATGGGAGATACTGAGAATGAGGGGTAATTTTATTCTGCTGTCTTTTAATGGTCAAGAAGAGCACAGGCTGCAGTTGAAAGCAAGAAAACTGCTCAGCTGTTGTGACCATCAACCTCTGCTACCCTTTGAGCAAGAAGGGGTGCTGCAAGATGGATGCAGCATCTTGTCTCCTGTGGAACAACAAAAAGGTAGGATTGCCTTATTACAACTAAGGCTGTATTTTCAATTTTGAGTCTTGATTTATTTCCTTCTTGGCTTTAACAGCTTCCGTGTATCTGACCAGTCTCATGTGCTTGTGTTCCTCTCATATGGTGCCCTGTATTGAACACCATTATTAATGCTGCTAAGGGCATTATGCAGATGTCCTATAGGTAATAAAGGTGTTACTTTGACCCTTCACCATGTGTAACCTGTTTGGTCACCAAAATGAGACTTCAACTAGGAGTCATCTTAGAAGGTGCTGGAAGACAAATAGCTACAAGATGTGGGTGTGAGAGCACAAATATCTGAAGTCCCTGTGATAATTTCCTTTTCTCTTTCCTGTGATCAGCTACTGTTTGCTTTGCCTCATACTTTCTTTGCAAAGTAATTAAAAAAAGATGTTTACATGGATAAGTATTTTGCTATCAATACCACACATATTAACCTTATAAATTAGCTTTTTATGTGGTACTGTATCAAAAAGCTCTTGAAGTCTGATTGAATTATGCTTTACTTCCTTGCCCTGTCCCTTGTCATTGTCACCTCCTCAAAGAAATTAATTAAGTTTGTTAGGCATGACCTCCCTTTAGTAAATCTTGCCAAGTGTGCTCTGATGTTGTCCCTGAGCAGTGAATGTAGACTTGTGCACAAATACAGAAATTTTAAAGCTGTGCTTAAGGGGTGAAGGGAGGGAAAAACCTTATTGTGGGACTGGGGGGCAGGACCTGGCAGAGGATGAGGGGGACATTGAGGTAGGAGGGGAGTCCTTGTAGCACCACAGGTGTGGACTAAAGGGAGTAAAAAATAGTCAAAAGAAGCTATGGGATGCTGCAGCAGTGTTGCAGCCTGGAATTGAATGGGAAAAGCAGAGAGGAAAAGGGGAAGGTTGATGCTCCAAAGCTGGGCTGTGCCCCAGAGCACAAAGAAGAGGCAGAGCCAGAAGATTTGACAATGCTGCTATGGAAAAGCTGGATCATGGAGCAGGGATGTGGGAGTTGAGGGAGGCTACAGGGTTGAGCAGTGGGGGCTGGAACGCTCCAGTGCAGGACAGAGCAGGGAAAAGGGCTGGTAGAGCTGGTTGCTGGCAGTGCTGCAGTGCAGAGGAGCTGAGCAGAGCCGGGGGAGGGAATGCAGGGAGGGAGCCTCGGGGAATGATGCAGTGCAGAGCAAGGAAGAGGGAAAACTGTGCTGCAGATCCCAGAGCTCAGGTAGGATTTGGGGAAAGAGCAAGGAATGTCCGGATGCTGTAACACTGTAGCACGACAGCTCTGGGCATTCACTTGCCTCTACCAAGTAGAGCAGGAGGGAGATGATGTTTTTGCAAAAATTTTGTAAACTAGTCTATATTCTTCAGTTTTTTAGTAATTGGTTTTTTTCAAGCTTATTGCTCCTCCATAAGGGGAGGGTGAAATTTGATTTTACATGTGACTCTTTTGTCATCATATGACTCCAAGAACTGGAGCTTTAGAAAAAAGATGAATGATGGGATCTGCAGATCTGAGCTTGGGAAGCAGAGTCCCAGTGACAGCAGGAGCCGAACTGGGCTCATTTGGTACTTGAGTAACTCCTTTCTTTTAATCTCCATTTTCACTTACATTGTGTTTGGCTCAAGAAACTTTTTTTGCTTAAAATTGCTTTCACGCAGTCTTGCGTAAGATTCTTCCATTTTAGTGTAGTGATATAATGGATTTATTGGACAAGGGAATGTTCACAGCTTTGCTACAGAAACACAGGAGGCCCTAATGAAGCAGATTCCTTTCCAATAAAATATGTATTTGTTTTGCTTATTGTATGTTCTGTTGGTGTTGATGCTTGAGAAGAACTACAGCAGAACTGGAGTAAACCTACTTGGAACCAGGATTGTGATTTTCTTCTTCACTTGATTTAATTTCCTTTCAAATATCCTTATGGGTTTTTTTCCTACATTAAAGACTAATGGGCTATAAATTCCAGTTTAGGAGAGGGAGGCTGTACTTGAGGGACAGCAACAGATTTTGAAGCACAAGTGTGTTGCTTCCTCCTATAGCACTTGTCACAAATCAAGACATTCTCTGAACAAAAAATGCTGAGGCTTGGAAGTTACTTAGATTTTAAACTTAGAAGAGAAAGATGTTTAAAAAAAAACACATGAAAAATCTATGTGAGGATATCCAGTTGTGTGATGGGCAGGAGCTCCAGTGGGGATGCAGGAAGACAGGAACTGCTGATGGAGCTGGGACTGTGGGCATCAGTTCCAGAATGGCAGTTAAACACAGAGCACTGAAAGGACTGTTATCTTTTACACATGTCCCTGTAGATGCCGACCCATCCCAGAAATCCCAGCCTGCACCTGCAGAACTACAGAAACTTTCCACGGAACTGCTTAGCCTTCCTCATTATGTTTCTGGAAAAGAAATGGCATTTTCCCTAATTAATTCGGATGCTTTTAAGTTCTAGTTTATAGTGTGCTTGTGACTGAGACAGTTTGATCAGGAATCAACACAGATGTAGCTATTCAAGCAGCATCCTTAGGAGAGAAACCTACATATTGGCTGAGAGCAGGTCTACACAACCAGCTGGGAAAAGTGCTGTTATTTGCTCTCACCTCTCTGATATTACAGCTGGAACTGTTATTACTCCTCAGTACAATGTCTTAGATTGTCAGACGGTCCATCCTCCTGGAGCTCAAAGGCTGTTCTTCAAGAGATTATATAGGACTCTTTCAACAGGTTGTGGTGTGAATCACTGTCATCTTACTTCACCCCTCCTGAAAAGGGAGCGAAATGCAAACGGAAATTCTCAGCTGATTGTCTGGTTGGATCTGGAAAAAAGCAGGGAGGCTGATCTCAGGTTGACTATTCCCTGGTTTGAACATTACCCAGGTCTTTCTTCTCTTCGGCTGCCTGCCTTCCCTAACAGATAAGAAGCTCGAGTACTCAGTGAAAACTGAGAGGTTTTGTTAGCAGATCTGTTCATCTATCAAAGTCCAGGCTGCAACCCGTTTTAAATTGACTCTGTTACTTTTCTTCTTTCATAAATTACTTTAAAAAATAGAGACAAAAGGCTGCCAACTGTGTTAGTTCCTGGAAAAATCCTTCTTCTGCTTAATATACAAGTCTTGAGAGACATTTAAAAGTGGGATGCAGCCATGTGTGAATGCCTGCATATAGAGTGCCATATCACACTGAAGAATTTCAGCATCTCACATGCTGACTTTGCTAAATATTCCATAGGGTTTTTTGTTTTTGTTTTTGTTTTTTTTTTTTTTTAAAGAAGCTTGTTTCAGTTTGGAGACGTGTTTGTAGTCAGCCCTTTAGAGACAAGGCTCTTCAGTCACCCACACTGACCATATCAACCAGGTGGTATTGGTATCCAAATAAAATGTCTCTTCCCAGTTGTTTCAACTTGTTTGGCACAGGAAGTTTGCAGAGATGTTGCCATGTCTGCAGCTCTGTGATTTGTAGACTTTGCTATAAAAAAACAATAATCTGAGTTTCTTTTAAGATTTATCTATTGCTATTTCCTGAGAGCATTTCCCAGGTCTTAGGAACTCTGCAGAAGAATGGATTTTTCTTCTGTTTCTACCCACTGAAATCCTGTTGTAATGGGCAATTGCATGAAACATGCTCGTGGTTATGGCACTGGAGGTGTGGGTTTATGGCTGTACTTCAGGTTGTTTATAAAGCACATTGCCAGGGCATATTCACTGGTAGCTTATAGGGAAAACCAGAGGCAGCTGTTGGCCAGAGCATGTGAAGTCTGGAGGTTCACTGGTAAATAACATTACACCTCCTGAATGTTTATGAAACACTAACCTCCAAAACATGGCTCAAACTGGTAACATAATTTCAAAGGAGTGTGTTTTCTTGCTATTTCCTCTCTCCCGCTATTAAGTCACTGCTGCTGTTAAAGCATCCACAGGGAAATCAGAGCACTGAACATCTCAGCTCTGAAACAGGTGGTGATTCACATTGTCTTTAAAATTTGAAGTCACTACTTCTGTTTTGCCTTTCTGTGTCAGAGGATTTCTTTCATACCTGGTATTTTCCTGTTATGAATCTTCATTCACTGTCATGGCATCACCTCTGAATCTTCTGGTTTAACACATTAAGTGTCTTCAGCTGCTCTGAAAATAGACCTTTAAGAGAGCACTGTGACCTCTCTTCATTTGCTGCTGGCCGCTAATATGATGCCAGAACGTCAGTGTAAAAACATCAGGTACTTGTGATATGAGGCTGAGAACTTTCAGGGGGAAGAGGTGTGGGGGAGGGAAGACTAAACCAAAGTGTTTTAAAGTCTTGGTTTCCAATGTTGCATTGAATATACAAGAAACTGCTAATGAGAGGGAGCTAGAAACAAGTCTTCCTTGTGCAGAAAACCACTTAATGTGTATCAATTTATGGCACTGCGTGATAAGAGCAAAAATCAAACTGCTGTCTTAGGACCAGTTCTATCAGTTACTGCAAATATTAACCTGAATTTCTTTAAAAACTTAGGCTTGGGAGCAGAACATGAACCAAGACACGATCTGGAACAAAAGGCTTTGTTCCCATGGGCACCAGCTCTGTCCCAGGACTTCAGCCCCTTTTCCCAAGCAGCGGTGGAAGGACATTGCCAAGTTTTTGTTTTGCCACCCATGGGAAGGACCACATTGCAGCTATGGAAAGGAGCAGCTCAGATTTGACTTTTATTCTGATTTGGGACTGTAGAGAAAAAGGAATAAAACAGGCAAGAGGCCATCAGCTATCAAAAGTGTCTAAAGCAGTGGGAAGTAATCAATACGGAGAACCAGGACCTGCTATTGTGTAGCTTGATGAAAAGAGAATGTCCCACTGTGTCACCTGTGTGACCTTTCCTGATAAGGATGAGTTCTTTGGACTGCAGAGGGATTGTACCAACATTGCCATGTGGAAGAAACTGGAGATTAGCTCAGCTGGTTCGAGCATGGTGCTGATAATGCCAATGTTGTTGATTTGATCCCCACATGGACCATTCCAGTTGGACTTGATGATCCTTTCCAAAATTTTGTGATTCCATGAAATCTTTTGCATTTAAGGTGGCAAATACAGGAGTTGAGTGTTTGTTCCCTCAAACTTGCTTTCATTGCAACCCACTGTTTGAGAGATCAAGATAAAAATTTAACGTGCAGCAGACATACAAGAAGAGATTGGAATTTGAACTGACTGAAGAGTTGGCACCTCATGCTGCTCTCTTGCAGACTCTCATAAACAGGCTGAAATTTTCCCTCTTCACAAAGTTTTATCCTTCAAAGCTGGTCCATGGACTCAGAGGCAGTTCCCTTCAGCCACAGCTGCCCAGACTCCTCTCTGCCAACCCTCTCTCTGTGATCACTTTGAGAGATTGGTCCCCTTAATCACTCGGTGCCACTTCACCCCCTGCCTGCCACCACTGAGCAGTGATGTCTGCCCACGATGGATTTTGTCACAAATCTTGATTGTATTTTATGCTCCAGTGCACTCAGTTTACAAGGGCAAAACCCTCTTCTCTCAGCACTTTACACCAGGCAACCTTCCTTTACAGAAATGGGTTTTCCAACAGGAACAACCAGTTGAAAATCCAATGTCCTATTCTTTAGAATGCAAGCAGATTTTTTTTTTTTTTTTTTTTTTGCATTTTGCCCAGTCCAGGGTGACAGACCAGTAGAACTGTGAAAATGTTTGTCAGACAGTTTTGTAGAATATTTCCTTTCACTAAACATTGAAAAAATCATAAATGTGAGAATCAGAGTGGAGAACTCAACTGTGTTACCAATGAGGAAGATTCATCCTTCTTTTTAGTTGAGATGAAGTTTGCAAAGTTGCTTATGTCGGCTTTGGTTTCATTGTCAGATGACTTAGTTCCAGTTGAGCTCTTCCATTTAAGCTGTTAAACAAATGAAAAGCAAAATTGTCACTTTTAAATAGAGTCCACACATAATCACATTTTGAAACGGTCGTCTGTGGTAGGAGCAGAAGTTGTGTGCATTATGATATTGAATTTTAAATAATATATTACACAAAATAGCTTCCAATTTGATTTGGGGGGGATATATTTTCATGAATTATTGAGTATTTGATTATTGTAGAAAGCCTTTGCTGTTATGCACTGAAACTGTCACTCTCCCAGGCCCATGATATATGAGTTTGGTTATCAATATTTAAAGCCACGGTCAGCCTGTGTGCCTGGCTGCTGATACTGGTGACATGGACTAATCAGTAGTAATGTATATGTGCCTCCTGTCCCTTGTTTGCCAGGCATAGCTGGAGCAAATTGAGTGTAGAAGATTCCCAAGTGATTTGTGGACTGGTTTGTCATTCTGAGCAGAAGCCCCTTTGACACTGCTGCATAGAAATGAGGTGAAGAGAAGTTTGCTGGGCTTTCAGAGCAGGGGTGTGCAGAGCCCAGCAGGCAGCAGATATGAGGCTTTCTCTTCTCTGTTGATAAGGGCCAGGCTGAGCAGTTTAGATATGAGTATTTAATGTGAAAATGAGAAACTGGTGAGAGTCGAGGGAGTCTAAGATGACTAAGGACTAAAAATTTACTGGCATCTACCAAACTATTCTGAGTTGTTGCATATGATCCCAAACATCTTGGAGGGTTGTTAACCCCGGAGACACCTTGGAGACTTGTGTGCAAGTAGGATGAAAACTGGGACTTTTTAATTCTTAAAAACTCACATCTTTCTGTGGAGAAGCAGCCTGAGTGCACAGGCCTTTTATTTTACGTGGTGTGTTAGGGCAGTTGCTGGCAGAAATACTCCTGATGCACTTCTAAAGAATTATGCAAAGCAAGTATTATCCAGCAATGAAAAAGTTCATCAGCTGTTGCTTAAAAAGCAAAGCCCAGTGCCAAGTGACCTCTGTGTTTTGCTCTCGATGGTGTGGAGATGATGATGATTGCAGACAGGTTAATCAGAGCAGACTTAAACCTGCTCCAGTGGGGTTGCTGCAGGAGAAATTTGCACCCAGAAGTTTGTAGTGTTGGGCTGAGATTGCAGACAAGAGAGAATCAAAATAAAAGAAGCACTGTTGCAGCTAATGTGCTGACTTGTACTTGTCTAATTAAGGCTGGATGTGCCAGTGAGTAACAACAAAGCAAATGACAAATACTGTGCTGGCTGTCACTCTGTGGAATCCCTGTAAGAACTGAGGAGCACTGTGGTTTGGATGCTTGCTTTATAAACTGAGTATTTAGCTTTAATTCAATGACTGGCCTGAGATCAGAGGCCAGAGGAGAACCCAATATTTTCATTTCTGTAGTTCTTGTATAAGAATGGCTGGCAGTTTTATTTTCAAAAGGGAAGAGAGGTAGGAGGAAAGAGAATGAGCTGCTACACAGGTGTTTAGAAAGGTGAAAAGAACAGTACAACTTTGCTTCTTAAAGCAGGAGGCAGCTCTTAAGGAATGGAACAGAGGGAGCCAAGAAGACCCATTGCTTGTCCTTGTATTACTCATGTATTTAGCGGGTATATACTAATCATAATCAGCTGTATTCTGCAGCACACAAACCCACCTATTCCAAGCCCTGTGTGACCTTGACAAGCTGTTAAATATAGCCTAATCAAAAAGGCAGACTGGTAATCACTGGAGAGGTTGCACCTTGGCAGCTGCCAAAAGGTAGCAAAGATGTTACAAGCCACATCAAAAGCACAATGGCCACTTTTCTCCCTTGGAGCCCTCTTGAACATTCTCTATCATTTCCCAAGTTCAGGCACAGGTAGGAGGGAGGGAAGATCTCAAGGCAGGTTGTGCTCCTGCATTTGTGGACAAGCAGGGAGTTGGGGCAGTGTGGCAGAAGCAGTCAGGTCCAGTGGATATTGATGACTCAGGAGTGTCAAGACTCATTTACTCATTTTGTTATGGCTCCATTTCCCCCTTCTTTCCTCTCATTTCCTTTTTGAGAGTCTCATCTTCTCCCCTGGAGATGGGAATACCAGCTGGTAGAGCTGTCAGAGCTTTATCCTTTCTGCTGTCTCTCTCTTTCCTCAGAGATATTTTCTCTCTTGCCACTGATTGCAGTGGAGTTCACAAAAGTTAGACATGAGCAGATCAGGAGGTTAATGAATCATAGTGGCTTGGTGTGTTTAGAGGAAGGGTTCTTGGGCAAGCTGTACTATATGTGCTTTTTAACTGCACACCTGCCTAGTCCAGATCCTTTCCTCACTTCCTCCTCCTTCCTTGCTATTATTAGATGGATTTATTCTGCAACTGGAGCCAGTTCTGGTGGCTGTGTTGAGTCCGTTTGCATAAGCCTGCAAGTGAGGGAAGGAGCTGGCAGGGTGGTGTTCCTTTCTGTTGCTCTAACTTTCATAATTCAGCTTATAGCTGTGCTTGGCCTTTGGGGATGGCAGATTTCCAGCTGATGTGCTGTAATAACATGCACACAGGTTTCATATTTAAAAATTCACAGGAGCTGAATAATTAGAATGTCCTGCCTGGCAGTATGGTTGGTGACATGTCCTGAAGAGCCTTGCTGACCTGAGATGTTTTGGAGGCCAGGGAAGGGCAAAGATGCCATGAGCTTTTGTTTCCTATTAACTTTGTGGACTCAGAAGAGGCAAGGTTGTGCCCCCAGGTGAGTAGCAGGGCACAATAAAATGTAGCATTTCTCAGTTTTCCTTGCTCATATCCCTTATCTCCACAAAGGTTTTAAATAAGACCACCTGCATTTATAACCCGCTGAGGTTCCTTCCTGGCTTCATCAATAATGTATTTCTACCTGTTTTTCTGACTTTGGGGAAATGTGAGATTTGCCTCTTGAATACTTGAGAATGGGCTCATTTCTGGTTTCTAGACAAGTTCTAGGGCAGCTTTTAAGTTTACTTCATTACAAGGGTTGTCATTCATTCCTGAGAAGTGACAAAGCCATCCCCTTCACTTCAGCTGGAGATGGCCTCTGCTGTCAGAGTTTGCCCTGAGCAAATCAGCAGCTTATGCTGGGGGATGCTTTTCTCCTGTGTTGCTCTAAATATTTTTAAGAAAATTCTTCGTCCCTCTGCTGCAGTTTCCTAGATGTGTTGGGATCACTGGGGTTTGTGAAGTTTCAAGAATGTCTGAATAGAATCTTAGACCTGAAGTCGAGTACAAGGAAAACTTAGAGCTCCTAGAGCATCCAGGGACTCTCTTGGCTTTCCTAATTAGGAGTAGCTGGGTTAAAAGGGCATCCCTTGGAAGAAGACTTCATAAAGTTTTATCAGGATCATAAATCCATTAAGAATTTCAATCCATACACAAACTGTCCAGCAATGTGCTGATGCTGCTTGATATTATGCTTTGTCTTTGAATATGGAAGAACTTGGGCAGTAACTTTCTGCAAATAATGTCACCTAGTATTGTTCTAATCACTGATGTGCATTCAGCTTAGTCCTGTATCTATAAATATTTTAGCCCTGTTCCTCTTACCTGGGCTCATTAAGCACTAAAAGGCTCATAACTGAGGCAGCAATGAGGGAACAGACCCCCGTGCTCTGCACAGCACCAGAACTTCTGTGCTGCACCACAGCCTTCATGGAATGCTCTGCCTGGCTGTGGGGATGGCAGTGCTTGAAGATTGTTTGGAACATCTTAACTCCACTTGTGTGTTTTAATAGATCTTGCTTTAGTGAACAATTTCTTGCTGCCTTAAGAGGATTTTCTGCTGTTCCTTTTCTCTTGACTTATCTGACATATGCGCAGCCTTAACTACAGCTTAACCAGGGCTTTTGGGCTGGCTGGGTCCCCAGCTCGGCTCTATTTCTGCACATGATGGCTCTATAGAGATTTAAACACAGAAGTATCAGCCATGTTTTAATGCTCCAGGACCATTTCCTAGCAATTAAGGGGGAGAACTGAAGGCACGAAGCTTTTCCTACAGGCTGTTAACCACAGCTGCCCTTTGGCTATTTGGGAAGCAGTCTGAGGTTGATATCATTGTTATTTTAACACAGCTGCAAAGGACAGATGTGACAAAACAATTAGAAGAAATAGTTGTATCTCCTAAAGAGCATTTTTGGGTTCATTTTTAGATGTATTGAGTGATGTTCCCTTATGTAAGTTTAATCCTAAGTGTTACCATAGACCCATTCTGGTGGAGGAATTTCCTCAGGTGGTTAGGAGGGTGAGGCTGTTGCTGGATAAGTCATTCTGGTTATGATGGTGGTTCTAATGACTGAAGAAACCTCTGGAAATAAGTCACAGCCAAAAATCCCTCCTGTGTTGCATAGATCACATGGCATGTTGTCTGGGGGAGAGTCTCCTGGGGGATCTCCTTTGAGAGACCAGGAGCCTGCCTGTTGCTTTCCCTTTGAGAAGAAACTGTCAACTGATGGTACAAAGTGAGAAGAGCTTTATTCACTGGGAAAGTGCTGACTGGGCTATCAATCAATCCTCATACGGGCCTTGAGTTATTAATAAAAAGCCTGGTAATCTAACACCTGCTCTCAATCTTCCTTTTGGAGGGCATAAAAAGCCACAAGATCAGCCTCAGCAGTTTTGTGCATCTCCTGAACCTGTTAAATCTCTCTCACTTCCTTTAACTCACTTCCTGAAATCTTAAGCATTGATGCTTTATGCTCTGGCTTGTAAATGAAGCCTGTTATTATCATTGAGATAGTGTTTTTATGGCATAAATAATGAGCTGAAACAGGGGAAGAGGCGTTGTGTGGAATTACTGCCTGAACCGAGATGGAAATAATCAATATGTCCTCACTTACAAATCTCATCTGCATGTCGACTCCATCTCCCTGACTGTCTCACCACCAATTCATTGCACAGGAGGTCCAATAAAACATGCTGCTGTCATTGATCTGGTTTATTCATAGCTGAAGATAGAAATACATCATTCAAAATTAATGGAAGAGCTTCTACTTACTGCCCAATCCAGAGGCAAGTATCCTGCAAGGCATCTTGGCCTGGAGGATAGAGGTGGGATTCAAGCAAGCAGATGAGTTTCAGATCTTCACAAGCCCAGTGGGAGTCAGGCTTAACCTCTGATGTTTGGAACCTATGTCACCATGTTGGGTTGTATCAGATGTGGTAGAGCAAAAGCAAAAAGGCTTTTTTTTTAGGTCACTTCATCATATTCTTCACATTACTGAGAAGCTTTACAGTAGGACTTCCGTCTGCAGTTTCAGTAGTTTGGTCTGGAGACACTTGAGAATTAACACAGGGCAGGACAATAATGGCTTAATGAGGGTATTTGTGCCATCCATGGGGATTTGTTTACCAAGTAACAAGTTTATATAAAAACAAGTGGAGGGAAAACAAATACTGAAAAGATTACCTAGGGAGAGAGAAACTCGTACATTTCTCCACACTTGCAGCTCCACCTCTGCCTGATAAATATAACAAGAGTCTTCTATATGTGAACACCTGGAGAAAGTCAGTTGTTTGTCTTCCTCTATTGATAATAACAAAAGCAGAAAAGGAATATGGAAATGATCATGTGCTCTAAATGATGCAATGATTTTGGCAGAAACCCCTGCCTAGGGACCTCAGAGGAACACTTGTGTTGCTGCAACCTGAGTCTTTTGGAGAGGAATTATGTGCCTGATTTGAAGTTCAGCTGAATAAAACCGACTATTTGGGGTTTCTCTCCAATGGATTTAGAGAGAAGTGTAATTAAAAGGTGAAGAAACTGAGCTAGTCTTCCAATTCTTCTACAGTCAAAAAGACTGATCAACCTGTGACACTGCTCCTTGTCTCTTTAGGCTTTTTTGGCAAAGAAATTGCCAATTATTTGCTGAGGAGAAAATATTCCTTAGAAAGCAGTTTTTCCTTTTTGGATGTCTCACCTGTGACCTAGTTAAAGCTTGCCTATTGATTTTGGAGGTGGAAAGCAAGAAAAATCATCTATAGGATCTGCTGTCTCCAAGGGGAAGGAAATTTGGTTAGTATCTCAGCTCTTCCTGAGTTTCCAATCTTGTTTGCTTTGTCATTCCTTTTTCTGTCCTCAGCTCTAGTCCGTGGGATGCTGAAGTCTGGGGAGTCTTTTTATTCTGATAACTCAATATTTATACAGAGGAAATATGGTCCTGCAGTATATAAAATCTTCACTCACTGTTTTGTCCTTTGTAGCCAGTTTTGAGACGTTTTAAACTCGACTCTGTCCAGCCATAATAGTTTTACAAATGGACTGAAGGAAAATGGAGATCAAGGAAAAATGGCTGAGGAAAAACCAGCTATCTCTTTATGACAGAGGTGCTGGAAATTGTACTCTTCCATCAGAGAGGGAACAAAACCTGAAAATAGTACAAGGAGCTAAAGACTTCAGTCAGATTTACAGGGCTAAGCTGGTTGCCAACACACAGGGAGCAAAGCCTAATTGCCTTGGCAAACAGTGGAGCCCATCAATGAGCACCGAGGGGACTTGGGTTCTTCTCTCCTACACTGAAGCCCAGCCTAACCTGCTGCCACAGAGTTGCTCCCAGGCTCAGATTTACTGTGGATCACTGCAGAGAACCAAGCCAAGCCCCTCCGGGTTATTGGAAAACTGGCTTTCAGACATAAATTGAGTTCAATAATTGCTCAACCAATTGTTCTTTTCTTTAATTTACTGCACACAGTATATATTAAGAGTATTTCAAGTGTTTCTCTCTAAGTATCTGTTTTATTGAGAGGCAAAGCATTGGCCTGTGTGGTAGATTCTAGGCTAGAATAAAGCAAGTGGCACAGTTCAGTTGATTTCATGGAGAATCTGGTGTGGGAAACTGTTAAAACACTTTGGTACCCAGACAAACTCTTGTTTCTTAGATTTTAAAATATTTTCTTGTTTAATCTCATCTCCTTCAAGCTCCACTGACTTTGATTTCTACTGAACTTTAAAATAAAATTAAAGTGGAAAACTGAGGGTGAGGACTAGCACTGAGAATTTTCCCATCTCTGTCTGGCAGCTTGAACACAGCAGGGCAAGAGGAAGATACAGCAGAGAAGGGAAGGGAATAGCTGTTAATCACAAAGTTTGTTCTTTCCCTGTTTTTGTTACTGGTTGTCAGAGGAGATCAGTGCCTTTGCTAGGTCTGCTGGAAGGCAGCCCTGTTGGCTGGAGCCTGTCTCTGCTCCCTGCAGAGTGCACAGGATCCATTAAGGAACTGAAGGACATGTTTTGAGGAAAACTTCATCCTTTAACATGTTTAATGTTGTTGCAAGTCTGACAGGAAAGCTGCATTACAAATGTTACTGCTTTGTGTTGCTTTCAGAGCAGTTTTCTCCTTTTTCCTTATTTAGACTAAATGTGTCTGCCCACTGTCAGCTGGGACTTCATCACATATAAGGTGTGTATGGCTGTGGTTTTGAGGAGTTTTAGAAGAGGTGACATGTGTCTAGGCACCAGATTTAGCCTACCTTGCAAGACTGGCTTTGTGTTCCAGCCAGTAAGTGCAAGACCACTTCATAGGAATGATGAAGCAGTTAATTTTAGCTTATTTCAATCAATTCTACTATTTAGAAAATCAAAGAATTAATGAATGGTTTGGGGTGGAAGGGACCTTAAAGATAAGGGACACCTTCCACTAGACAAGGTTGTTCTAAGCCCCATCCCACTTGGCCCTCAACACTTCCAGGGATGGTGCAGCTGCAGCTTCTCTGGGAACCTGTGCCAGGACCTTGACACCCTCACAGGGAAGAATTTATTTCATGCATATTCGGAGAAATGACTGCTGGCAGGGGTCACTATTAGATACCAATGTGAATAGGACAATTAATCCTGTGGATTTTAGCCTTTCTTTTATGACCCAGTCTGAAGAAATAACTTTGAAAACAAATCTTTTTGAAATCATTTTGCTATTTCCCCTGAGTTCATTTTTAGTATTAAGAAAACTGCCGTTTCTAAATGTTTGAGCAGTAGAAAACATCAGGCGGGTTTGTAAAGATATTTTAAGTATAATCCTTTGGGTTATATTTTGCTTCCATGAAGCTATCATAGCCCCTGTAAATGTCAGTGGAAATTAGGTATTTATATTAATGGAGGCTCTCCCCTCCCCTCTCTGTTCTTAAAGGTGGGATTTTTGCATCAGTGATTCAGAAACAAGACTGAATTTCATCAGCAGTTCCTTTGAAGGAGGTTGTGCTTGTCTGAGGTCTGCTGGCAGGCAGCAATTGTTTAGAGAGGCTCTTCAGAATCTAATTTACAATGAAACAAATTCAAATAATATGCAAAAATAAAATTAAAAAGTGTATCAATTAACATACAAAAGTAGAACTGCAGCATATTCAGCTTAACAACTCCTCAGAGGGTACAGCAGCCCATGGAAGGGAAACAACACTGAGCATGCAAGTGAACAGCTCCATGGGGGGGAAGGAATGGGAAAATAAACTCAGTTTCTATTAGAGAGCCAAAACCAAATGAGAGTTTACAGTGAACTTTGTAGGTCAGGAGAAAAAAACAGCCTAATAGTCTCTTGAAAATATGCTGTGCCTAAAAATAGGGCTTGGCTTTGGGTTGGATGGGCAGAATGTCATATGGGATGTCTGGGGCTGTTACTAGGGATCAGTATCCTCTTGGCAGCTGAAATTGTAGCCGAGTGTAAATCTCATTGTGCTGGTGTTGTACAGCTTCAAAGATATGATTATTGTACTGAGAACTGATGGACTCAATTTTTATATATTTTCTAAAAGCCAAAGTGAGAAAGATGTTACTGTTATACTACTGCACAGAGTAAACCAATGAAGTGTCTTGCCTAGACTACAAAGTTAACCTCTGAATCACAGAAGGGGTTGGTTGAAGGCACTACAGTGGGTCACCTGGTCCAACCTCCCTGCTCAGGCAGGGCTATCCCACAGCATTGTGTCCAGATGGTTCCAGAGGGAGACTCCACACCCTCTCTGGTCTCTGTTCGGTGCTCAGTCACTGCACAGGAAAGAAATCCTTCCTTGTGTTTGGGTGGAACTTCCTGGGCATCAGTTTTTGCCCTTTGCTTCTTATCCCATTGCTGGGCACACTAAGCAGAGCCTGGTCCATCCTCTGCCCCCTCCCTGCAGGCACTGTCACACATGGATGAGTCCCCTCTGTCATCTCTTCTTGAGGCTGAACAAGCCCAGCTCTCTGTCTCATCTCTCCTCAATCCTGAATCAGTAGCTGTCACTCATCCAAACCTGTGCCTTTACCATGGTGCACCAAGCAGGGGTGTGACATTGTCCTGCAACCCTATAAAAGCAAGAAATCTCTGAGTTTGGGTGTATTCCCTCAGAAAACCTGGTATATGGTGTTCTTGGCCACAACTATCTCTATAAAACACGGAGGTAACATCTACCTGATGTAGTCTCAGGGCTACAAAGATGCCTCTGGAAATCAGGGAAGACTCTGGATGATGTCTAAATAGAGGATGCCTATAAAAGTGTTGCCATCTTGGTGGGAATTCAGCTGCCTGTACCATCTTATTCCAGGATGAACTGAATCCACCTCTGGAATAGACCATCCAATTTGTTAAAAATCCATGGCTGGATTCAGGGGGGATTACAAGCAAAGGATGGTTTGGTTTGCAAAGCTGGGAGGGAAAGGTAAGGGGGGAAGGATTTCTCCAGTGTGTAGCCAAGCCCCAAAGGAAGTGCATCTGTGCTTGTCTGAATGTTAAGTGCTTGATTAAGCACTTTGCTGAATCAAAGCTTAGATCATTACTGTAGGCAAGGATTGTGTCTGTATTTTTATCTCTACATGATACATTAACACATTCACGTGTTTCTCAAATTTCAGCAGATATTTATTGGGTATTTTGGTATTATAGTTGCTAGGGCTGCTGAAATGTCCTGTGTGTCAGTAATAATCACACTGGGGGATATATACAACTTAAATTTTAAGCAAAGGGTAGTTAAAATTTATACCACATTTATTTTTCCTGCAGACCCCACAGAGTTCCTGTTGTCAGCTCTCAGAGTAAGGGTGAGCCAGGTCAGTATTTAGGAGAGAACCCCAGAGGGCACTGAAGGCAGGGGAGGGGGAAATAGAGGCTTTGGGTTTTTCCCCTCTTGCTGTAACACTTGACATATCCTTGCAGGTAAGGTGCTTACTGGTGCAAGGTGGGTTTGAGTGTATTCTGTGGGGCTGATGGATTCAAGGCAGGGCTCGGGGAGATCTGGAGACTCAGGCACTGCAGGCTAGGATTGCTCTTCTCAGAAACAGGAGGGTAAGGGCTGGCTGTGCCCAGCAGCTTCCATAGAAAATTCTCTTTCCATTACTTCCCTCTCAGCCCTGATTCTTCTCTGCCTTGACAGATCTTACACTGACCACTTTGGAGGATTAATGATCCAATACACTTTTTTTTAATGCTGCAGAGCATCATACTCAATGTCAGATTTCAGCTTGTTTTATTGAGTTCTCCCACTTCTCGCAGTATTTCAACACCAATCTCGCTTTCCTTTCCCTTTTGCTGTATGGTATGTACAGAAATGGGGTTCCTGCTTTATTCACAGGTGCCTGCAATTCACTGAAAGACTGAATGATCCTTATAGAAAAGGTTTGCAGTGGTTTTTAGGATCTCTCTGCTTGAGAAGCACTGTGTATAATGTGTTGTTATTAATATTGCTCGTCACACTGAAATAGTTACCTTTTCCAGATGAATCATCACTGGCATAGCATTATTCAGTACATTGAAACTACCAGAAAATAGTGTTTTTCTAGGAGTAATATTCCCTCAGCACATTAGTTAGTAAATGTCACACACAAATTGCTCATGATTTCCCTTGGATCAAAGGAATATTTCGTAACAGGTGCAATATGATTTTTTGCCTTCAAAAGAGAATGTGAGAGTCAGTGTGAGATACATCCTATGGAAAAAGCTGTCTGGGATAAATCAGATTATTATGAGGGATGTGTAAAAGGAAGGACATTTTCTATTTGAGATCAGGCATGTTGTCTGTGGTATTGAAAGATGAAATATTCTGCTCTGCTGAAGGGCAGCTGAAGGCAGTGACTGCAGGCATCTCACAGGCAGCTCAGGAATAGACTTTCTATCCTCTTCACACCCAGTCACACACCAACATAGGACTGATCATGCTTTTTTCATTCCCTTTCCTTCCTTCTACCCCATCAACAAGCAGTGCTAAATAGGTCAACACACCACATTGTGGGGTGCATCTCAAATGGGAGAATAAAAATACTTGTGGTTTTGATAGTGACAGCAGAGTTGGGTAATTCTGTGTAAAGAGTTAGAGGATTTAGGATATGGTGGTAGCCTCAATGTTTCCATGTGGAACTCTGGAATATTTCAACATGAGGACAGGAAAGAAAAAGCAACGTGGTGTCTGAGTCAACCAGACTTCTAGCAAGGGTGGATATTCTCACAAATAGAGAAAAGGTTCAGCAGTGCGTTTCACAGGCTGAAAAATCAGATGTAAAATTTCTGTACAGCCTGGCCTGGGAGCCAGCAGGGCACGTCTGCCTTGAGCAGAATTTTTTGCCATTTGCTCTGGATGAGATTCTTGGCATTGCAGAAGTTTGGGGCTATTGCTGCCAAATATGTGAATCCAGGTCAGAATGTCTGTGCTCCGGAGTGGCAGTTTGTGTCCTTGTGAACAAACAGCAGTGAAAACAGATAATCTCATCATCATCTGGGGTTCACAGGTGGTGAAATGTGAGTGCTCAAATTAAGACTCATTGAAGGCTGCATAGTGAGTGCCTGGCAGGGTGGAATGCATTCAGCAGCTTCTGAGACCTGAATCAGCTCCTTCCTCCCACAGCCTAAACCTTCTTCCCACACCGCTCTTGAAGTTATTAGCAGCTGTTTCCAAACTGAGAGAGGCTTTCTGAAATTGGAGCATAAAAATAATCTTCCTCCTTTTACTCAAACTGAGCACAAACCTCTGTGGATAGAGGGGAATGGAGAATTAGGGAAAGCAAAATATTCCTTTTCATTAAATCCTAGCAAAAATACATCCCTCTTAAAACCATACAACAAACCAAAAACCTGTGCTGCTATAGATCTTGTTGCTAAGAAGGAGTCTATCCCAGCAATCTGTCCGCCTGCCTTTCTTGCTGTGCTGGTACTTTTCTGAAACTGTTGAGTCTGCATTTTTATTCCTCCTCGCACTCTGTATCCAGAGTAAATGATGCCAGACTCTATCAGCGTTCTGGACATCTTTCCTGTATTATTTTCAATCTTGGCTGTGGGGAGAGGAAGGGGGAGTTACCTACTTCAGTTTAAACATTATGAAACAAAACAATTCCCTATAAGAAAGCAGCAGAGATCATCTGAATTTACACACCTCGGATGGAGGAAGAATAACTTCACCATCTTTGAGATTGCTTATTCTCCCTTCACACTTATGTTAGTTGTCAAAGGATCATTTACCAGCCTAAAATGCAGGTAAAGCATAGAAACTTGATTTGAAAGCCTGGCAGGGAGGAAGTACCATTGCTTAGGTCTTGGTGTCTTCCCCATCCCCCTTCCTTATATATTTGCCTTGATTGTGTGATAGTGACTGTCTCATTTAAAGTCTCAGCTCAATCCTGAGCAGGGCCTAGGAGCTAGGACTATTATGCATTGTAACAAGGCACCAATTGGACTGGTCATAGACACCAAAATTCACCTTTTCTAGACAAATATTCTTTAGCAGGGGCACAGAGCAAATAGGTCCTAAAAAATAAAGTTTAGCTTGTTTTCTTGGCAGACAGAAGTACAAGGTAAAGTGCTGTGCACCATGTGAAGTATTACTGAGCTATCTGGTAGAAACAGTGATTTACGTTCACCTGGTACCCTGCCAACACTGATATTCCTAAACTTGATCAGCCATGGATACTTAAACCCATAGGATAGCAGGAACCCTCTGTGTTGCCTCATTCTTACATCAAAATGTAAGACTCTGATGTTTTACTGAAAGAAAAAAAAGAGGTGGTGATTTCCTTTCTTTGAAAATAGCTTTTATAAAAGTGGCTTATTTTGATGAGAAAATGTTCTGGAACATGTCATTGTCAGAGCACAGTGCTTTCATAGCAAGCACAGACTTTTTGTCTGTGTCACCTTCACGTTTAGCTGTTACTTGGCTGATAACAATTAAGGATGAAATTTGTAAAGGTCCATTCATAGAATCACAGACTGGTTTATGTGGAAGGGACCTTGAAGATCTTGTTGCAGCCCCCTGCCAGAGCAGGACCACTTTCCCCTAAAGCAGGCTGCTCAGAGTTCCATCCAACCTGGCCAGTTAGTGGCCTATTATTAACAAATCCCCCGAAGTTATGAAATTTTGATTAACTCCCAGCTTGAACAGATTGTCTCCTAGCTCACTGTGGCTGCTGGGGCTTTGGACTTCATTGCTTTAAGTTCAGTCCCTGGGGTTTCAGCCAAGGATGAGTTCTGCTTCATCTTCATGTACAAGGTCTGCATGATATCATCTTGGAAATAGGACCATGTTCCCATTTCCTTTCACTCTGGGAAAAGCTACCCATGCTGCCTTAGGTCTTTTATCAACTTATGTATAAATCCAAATAAAATGGAAATATCCAAATAATATTTTCCTGCCTGCTAGTGGGCAGGTGGCACAATCTTAAGGAGATTAAAGGCTTTTCCTCCTCTTTAGAAAGAGTAATTTCATTCTATTTTTAGAGGTGGAGACCATCTCTGTGTGTCTGTGCCCGGAGAGTTGTCCTTTACCCAATGTACGTAAATAACAGGCAGCATTAACGTGAAAATAGAACCAAGCCTCCTAAGTCCTGCACAGCTGGGACATTTCCACTGCAGTGACCAAGCCCTGTGGCCTAAGAAGTGTTCTCTCTTCCTGGCAGGATGGCTCAGGACTCGGAGCATCCATTGTGTGCAGAGTTTTCCAGGCTGTGCCCCAGCAAACAGGCAGCCCTTGTAGTCATTCGGCTCACGCTACATCGCTGTCTGGGAGTCCCTCATTTAGCAATTTATGGGCCATGTCAGTGTAATTTAGTGTCTTAATACTGCTGGTCAAGGACCATCAGCATCTTCTAAACCTCTGTTGTCCTTGGTAGGGAATGGAAGCAGAACTCACTCGGAGTCAGCTCTCTGGGCAGCTGAGGGACAGCTGAAGGCAGAGCTGATATACATCCTTGGAGATGAAATGATTTCTCTGCTGGAGAAAAGGGCTTTAAAAGCAGCATCAAAACAAGTAGCAACAAAGAATGAGCTTTGAAATATCCACTCCATGGGTCTCTGCTCTTCTCTGAAGGCAGCAGTGATGGGGTGTTTCAGGACAGGCACATAAGCGGGTGGCTGCTCCAGGGCAGGACTGTCCTCAGACCTTGCTCCCTGGCCATCCCAGCTGGACAATCAGTGCCAAACTCAAGGACAGGGAGAGAAATGTGTGCTGAAGTGCTTCCTGCAGCACCTGCACGTTGGGGTGAAATATTCATGGTTTTATGCTTTGGATTAACCTTCCTTTCAATGGAAAAAGAAGTTATTCTTAATCATTTGCTTCAAGCCTTCACAACTTGCTCTAGGTATAGCAGAGGAAAGATATTCTCTGGAATTCAGGGATCCACTCACCAGGAAGAGTGTTAGAGATGGCTTTCTGCTGGTACAAAGGGACAATATGAGAGGGAACTCTCTAAAAAGTCTGCATTAAGAAAGAATAGTAACTTAAAAGGGATTTTTGTAAGCAAAAGTAAGAACACAGTGGACTGGGGTTTGCCTGAGTGTGTGCTGTTGTGAGGTACTGCAGGAGAAATGACATTATATTCTCTTTCTGAAGGTTTAGGGGGAAGCTTTACACCCATTTTGTCTCACAGAAAATGTGTGTATCCTAATGTTAAAAGTCTTGGGTCCTCCAGCCCTTTTGGTGAGGTTCCCAAGGGGAGGCTCTTCCCTCTCAGAGGGTCTTGTTTCTTTTCCCAAGTGGGCATTTTGCTGTTCAGATGCTGAGTGAGTTCTGCACAGGATGTAGCACAGTGGGGGTTCACATGTGATTGCCCTTAATGACTCCGAAGAAAGAAAATATAATTATTATCATTATTTACAGAAATAATATTCTGTGATGGAACTTTTTCTGTCTAATCCCACTCTCAGCTCCTCAGGTTCTGACCCCACCGCTGTTCACAGAAGGCCCTGAAGGGAATCACTTCGCAGGTTTTCAGAGTTGTTTTTCTCCTGTTGAGCCTTTCTGCTCTTCTGTTGGCATTTTGCAGGGAGTCCAGGCCAAGGACATATAGTGAAACAGTTTGTTTTGCAACCAGATTTCTCAAGGTGGGGGAGAGGGAGAAAATAACTCTGATTTTGAAATTCCCCATGCAGTGAGAGCCAGGCTTTTTTGTACTTTTCTTCCAATAAGAAATTTTCAAGGAAAGGAGTGAAGAGCATTTTATCTTGCTGATAGGAGAATATTAAAAACACAGGAGGATGCCGTGAGAATGTGTAACCTTCATTGCTCTGAACCCAAAGAGAGGCAAGAGATAAAGTGTCAGTGCCTTTGTGCTATTAGCTGGTCCTGCTTACTCCACTGTGCAAGTCTGTTGAGGTGTTTAATGACTTTTCACATCACCATGGGGACACTGAGACAAGAGAAGCATTCATTTTCAGTCTTCTCTCTTTCTCCTCCTTCTTTTAACTCCTCTGCCTCACTCTTTGATATAACACTTCCATGGTGTCTGGGCTGTCCTTGTTCACGTGTAATGCTTCTATTTGCTGTGTATTTGTTTTAGGCAGCATGTCTAGGGCAGTGGTGCAGATAGAAGTAAGAAAGCAGAGGAATTGATTTTGGAAGACAATTTGGAAGTAAAGGAAATGGTGCAGGTATAAGAAAGCAAGAGGGAGTAGGGAAAACATCAGTTGGTGTTGCTGTAGCAGAAATATGGCAGAGGGATACTGGCTGTGCATCTCCAGTTACTGAGGACTTTCCCAGTCCTTCCCCAGAGCTGCCATGTTCCTGGTGAGCTGCCTGAGCCTGCTGGTGAGACTCACAGGCTGGCTGAGCTGCTTTGCAGTTTACAAACAGCTCTGGATTCAGAAGTTCACCAGGATTTATAACATGACAGCACTGTGTGAGTCACTAGCGCTGAGGACTGAACTCACAGACCTCTCAGTCTAAATCCAAGAGCTGCCACAGCCCGAGGTAAAAGGCCATGTCTGCGAGATGAAGGTTGCAGGAGAGCCATAAAACACTGTGTGGTCCCTCTCTTTGGTGTGGAGGACAGGATTGGTTCTGCCATGGAGCAGCCTGAGGTGTGAGGCCTCCATGCCCTGCACAACATCAGTGGCCACATCACCCATGGTCAGTCCTCTGCCCTGTGCAGCCCACGGGGCAGAACAGGAGGAAGGAGAAGGGAGAATAGAGAATTCCAGAGGAAAGTGGGAGGCAAAGCACAGAGGTTCTCTGATGTATGTGGTGGCTGGATATAAAAGCCCCAGGGTGTTGTCTTAGCTGTGTGAGCTGTACCCAGGCAGGGCTGGCTCTCTGCAACATGTGTGGGGCAGCACCCAAGAGTAGAAGGTGAATAACAGGTGAAAAGTGGCTTTTGGTGCCTCCCCACTCCTGATTTTTCAGTCAGTCCAGACAAAACAGGTGTGTGCCCTCAGTGCTGTTATCTACAGCCCTCCAGCTTGAGGGCTACACATGAGGCTTTAATAGCAAGTGCTGAGAAGGTTTTACTGCAAAGGTCATCTTCTCCTGAGAGTTCCCCCCTTGTCCTGCCCCAGACAAACGATTCTGGGGACAAAAAGTCAGACTCCTTGGAAGCCAAGCAGCAGCAGTCTGAAGCCTGTAGGGTGCGGGAATGCTCCTTATTTTTCTGCTTTTTGGATTCTGTTGGTGTTCTTGAGAGACTGAGGATGAGAGGGGATGGGAAGTGAATGCACTGTTTTTTTCCTTCTTGGGAAAAAAAAAAAAAAGAGCTTTGTTGCTTCTCTCCACATCCAAAATATCAAGGTTTGGAGCTTTGTTTTCATTCTGATGTACTGGGAATGTGGAGAGTTTCTCTGTGAACAAGCTTTGCCTGTTTGTTGCCCAGGGGTGAACCATCTCCAGAGCTCTGCACACATTTGCATTCTTGATGCTGAGTGTATCTCATGTGTTTCACAGGACTAATCAGTCCATCAGGCTGCTGCTGACTGTGGAAGTCCCATTTTTAATTTGATAAACCAGAATTTTCTAATGGGAAAATCAGTAAGGTCTGTGAGAATTAAGTCATGAGGGAGTTCAAGGCTCCCCATCCCATGGCACAGAATCCCATGGAGGTGTGGATATTGCCAGCCTGCATTATAGCAGTCTCACTGTAACTAAAGCTAATAAAACTACGGATTTGACCTCCCTGTCTTTTAATCAGAGTTCAGGCCACGGCCAATATTAGAGATAGAGTGAGAGACACCAAAAACATCTTGAGGATATAGTATGTGTTCTGAAGATTGTGGTTTTGTGAACACTAAAACATTTTGCTGGAAGGAGCTTGTTTCAATGATAGTTCCAGCTGGGAATAGTTGAAACAAATCATTTAGATTTTGTTTTGATACCACTTCACTATTTTGATAAAAATTGCCAACTGAATGTATTATGACAATTCAGACTATAATAAATATAAATGCCTATGGCCAGTGTTCTGTAATATTATGCTACTTCAATGTAAACAAAATGGGCCATTTTCCTATTAACATGTAGTGTTGCAACACAATTGAAATAACATATTTTAAGTAACAAATCATCTCTGAAATTTTAATTCAATGAGGAGTATAAAAATTGCAATTTTTTCCTGAGTCAAATAGAAAGACAGACAATTTTCTGCATAATTCATTCTCCCACCCCAGTAATTTTGATTCAGAGAAAGAGGTGAGAAATAACCTACTTGACAATTCCGAAATAACTTATTCAACAGATTAGAAACTGATGGAACTTGTTCTTCTGTAAAGTTAAGTGAAAGGGTAAGGCCACATATGTGGATGGATGTGTATATTATCACTTACAATAATTGACATCATGTTCATCTCCTCCTGTGCTAAACGTTGCAGGTTTTCACAACTTCAAATCTCTTTAGGTGAGGCAAAGGAAAGGTAGAGCTGCACAGCAGGTGTTTGTGACCTGCTTTAGGACACCTTTGCTAACACAGACTAAGTATCACAGGTTGCATCAGTAAAGACAGGAAAGCTTTGACTTTAAACAGAATATTGCCACTGAAAAATAAATCTATTTGAAGTGCTAAGGGTGTGTTTGCTCAGCCCTTCTAACAGGTGACAGCAGTGTGTGGAGCACTGGTGGCCTGAAGTCGCATCAGCTTTGCAGCAGAACCAAAGTTGTCCTCGTGCCACCTGAGCTCTTGTGGTGCATCTTGGCCACAACACCCCCCATGCACACTCTGCTCTGTTACTGGAACAAGATCTGTGAGTTGATTTCAAAATCTACTTTTGAATATTCTGAATGTTTATGGTAGGATGATGACAGAGTCACAAGCCCTTTTCAAAGAATAACCTCAGCACATGGAAGAGTACAAAGGTTTCTAAGGATCACAGAATGGTTTGGGTTGGAAGGGACCTGAAAGATCATCATTCCAACCTCCTGCCATGGGCAGGGACACCTTCTACTATCCCAGGTTGCTTCAAGCCCTGTCCACCTGGCCTTGGACACTTCCAGGGATGGGGCAGCCACAGCTTCTTTGTGTGTGGGAGGAAAGAAAAAGAACTTTAGTCCTCCCATGCCTTTGTGGAAGACCAAACTCTGTGTGTTTGTGCTGCTGAGCCAATGGTATTCAAACATGAGTGTGTTTTGTCAAGTACATTGCTTGAAAAGCCCTGAGTCAAAACATGAGTTATTTATGCATACATAAAATTAATCCTCAAATGATTAGCTCAAGGATGCATGTCCTGCAAGTAATCGTTGGTAGTATTTTAATAATGAGAAGCTAAGTCAGGAGAAAATTCTGCTCTTAGTTATTCTTTTAGAGAGTGGGGCTTCTAGTAATGAAATAATTCAATGAGTTATACATTTGCTTTATTTATGGATGTACTCTTTACTTATACATATTTTTATTACTTAATATTTAAAATGCACTAAGGGCATGTAAGATGCAGTAGCAGAATCTTGTGTCATTGCTGTGGAGAAAGCGTAGCAGCTCCATTTGCAGAAGGGGTCAGATTCCCCAAGTTCCTGTACCTGCCCAGGGGTAGCCTAGGAGCTGTCTGGGTGAGAATGATGAAGATTTGGACCTCAGAGGAGCCATGAAAGAGCCAGGCTATGGTACAAAGCAAGATTCCTTATCTGGACTGACAATGACACATCCCTGCTTGCAGCATTGCAAACCCTGAGCATACAAAAATCGTGGTGTAAAACATTCAAATCATGAAATGAAAAAAAAAAAAAAAGAAAAAAAAAAAGAAAAAAGAATAACAGCATATGGAAGAATCCTTTTATTTGGCACACTCTAATTTGTAAATGTAGGAGTTGCATTTTTAAACCTTTTCCCCTCCTTTTACTGAAGCAAGAAGTGTTAGAATTGTCCTCTTTTTGCAAGAGATAGCTAGAAAATCCTTTAATGCTTTGGTTTTAAAATACCAAGCTATTCCCCAACATGTAGCAGAAGATCATCTCTGTGTTGCCTTTTGCTCGCATTTGGACCCAGATGTACCCAAGTCTGTTTGTTTAAGTAAAGGGTTTGCTCAAGTTCTTTTTTTTTTTTTTTTT
>VXBA01000881.1:3210698-3230675 GCA_013399895.1 Serilophus lunatus | reverse complement strand
TTTCTTTTTTTTTTTTTTTTTTGAGAAAGGAGGTGTAATCCTTCTGCAAAAATTGATAGGAAAACAACAACATTTTTGCTTTTTTTATTCCTCCAAGAGGTTTAAAGTCTGGTCTCTGTGTGAAAATAAATGGGTGAGGCCAATAGTCTGAAAGCATTGCTGAATGATGCAATGACGTGTCTTAAAGCAGTAATATTTCATGGCAAATCATTTTGCTCTAAAACAGAGACAAGACTGTTTTTCTCTGAACTGCATCTGTTTTCTACTTTTTTTTACCTTTTTCTTCCAGAAGCCTGGTTCAAATCCAACCTATGGCTTTGGGGGCTGTTCTCAGCTCATTTTGGATAGTGATGTTAGTCCTGGTGATGTAAATTGGTTGGTTGCAGTTCACTTGTTCAATAAGAAGTTATTTATGGTAGAGAAGAGCAAAAACTCAGGATTCTGGATCCCAAGCAGCTTCTTGTGGGTAGAAACTGCCTCAACAGGTGGTGTTTGAAGGCACTACAGGGAGATCTCTGTAGCACCAGGTGTCAGGCCTGGCTGCTGTAGGAAAAGTCATGCAGCTGGATAGCGTGGAACAAGGGCAACCTAATGGAATGCTCAACTTAAGAATCTCCTGGGAGCAGTTTAGGATGGGGAGGAAATCCCAAATATCACTACTGGTTCTCTTTTCTTCCAATTTGGTGGTTTTTTTCAAATACAACATACAAAAGAACTGTTTAAGCAGCTTCTTCTGAAAGAACCTGTAGGCTTTTTTCTCTTCAACAATCCATTTTATTTTGAAATCTTTCCTTTGGAAAATTATCCAGCTCAAAAGAATTGGAAGGATAAAAATCAGTAGCAATGACATTTTCTTCTGTAATTTTTTTTAAACCAAAAAAATCAGGAAAAATGATTAAGTAACTTTTTGACTCCTTGGCAAAGGAAAAAAAGGGTAAAACTCTAACTTCTACTGATGGCCTTTTTGGTGGCCCATGAAGGTGGAGGATGTGTTTTGGTGTGTGGTCTCAGAAAGATGATCCTGGCTGCATTTCCCTGGGACTTGCTTTCCTACAGCTGTGATTCACATAGAGATAAAACCAGAGACAAACCTTCCCAATTCAGGTACAGCATCACACAGCTGACTTTAGTGCACTGTGGGTTTATTTTCCCTTCCCTCAGAAGTGGCACAAAACCACCTCAACCTTCCCCAGCACTGGGACCCTGCACAGAACACATGGCTGTTCTCTGGCTCAGGGGTTGTTGAATTGCTCCAAACCTCCTCCTTTGTTGTTATTGCTTTTAGATGAATAGCAGGTAGGTGTGTTAGGACAGGGCACTCTGGAGTAATAAATCCCTGAACTGTCATCTGGGAAGGGGGGAATAGACAGAGACCTGACAAGGGGAAAGTGTAGCCCCTTCACAGAGGATTTTGCTATGGGTGGATTCAGCACCAGTAACATGCAATTCTTGAGCATATGAAATTTTAATGCACAGTAATGAGTAAATATGACTGGCAAGTTCCTCATGGGTGTACCCAGTACTGTGACACCGCTGAAAACTATTTATGCTCTCTTTCATGTCCTTTTCCTTGTCTTTGCATGAGTTTGCTCTCTTGATGTGCCTGGTCTAAGGGTCCTTTGCCATCCTGCCCAACTGCCAACACACCTTTCTTTCCCTGCCCCACTGCCTCTGTGTGGCTGCTTGTAGCCATCTCTCAGTTTGTGAAGGGAATGAGGAAAAAAAGAGTTTTTGCTCTGCCCAAACACTGGGAGCTTCATTGTCCCCTACTTCAGCTAACGCTGTTCATTAGCCTAAATTATTGCAGCTTAGGCAGAATGCACTGATCTTTCTGCCATGAGACAGTGGAAAAGGAGGAGAAGCAGGAGAGGGAGAAGCATGGGCTGGCTTGCAGTGGTGACTCAGCTGGAACTGCTTGGCAGTGCTGTTTATGTGATCGGGAGAGGTAATTGCAAAGCAGGGTTTAAAATGAAATTTGCAGGAGGGCTTCCTCTCAGCCTGGCAGAACTGTCGCTGTGCTGATTGTCATGGGCTTTGTGTTGGAGCTTTTGTAAATCTGTCTCGTCTTGAAATAGTCCAAAGGGTTTGTTTCACCTCCTGCTCCAGCCAGAAGGGGTCTGGATATTTGTGTGTGTGTCTGTGTGTTTTTATCTCCAGTCCTGCAGCGGTTTTCAAAGCCAAGAGAACAGTAAGCGCAAATGCTTAAAAGGTGTTGGGATTTTTAATGCCCCTCTGGTTAAAAGAGAAAAAGGTAAATGGGAACAAAAACAGACTAGAAGAAAATGCTTCATGTACAAGGGAAAGAGAAAAATATAAAGAAAATAAATGTTGAAAATTAAATGCCCCAGAACAGTTCCTCTGCAGGCAGGAAAGTGCCTACACCATAATCTTCTCTTCTTCCTTTTATTTTTCCTTCTCTTTAAAGGGATATTTTGTTTATAGTTGATGGATTGATGGTCCATTATACTTATTTACACTCCAGCAGAAGTGAGGCAGGGTCATTTACAATGATACCCCCATTAAAGGCTCTTTATAGAACCAAAGCAGTACAGAAAGGATGTGGGGATACAGAAGACTGGTTTGCAGCCCCTCTGAGAAGTGGCATTGCCACCATAGCCCACCCCTAAAATGTCTGGCAGACCTTTTTGATGTCCCATTCCTGTGAGTTAGTGTGGTTGTCTCCAGTTTTTACCGCAGTCCTTGAGACTTAGAGATTTGAATAAGCTTTGGGGCCTGATGCCCTTGAGTGTAGTGGGAGAAGGACCATCCATATCTGGCTCTACAGATCCTGGCTTCATCATCCTATTCCAAGGGACTGTTTTTTTCTCATCTGCCAAGCAGGCTCAAAAGCAATAATCTGGCCAGTGTCTCACCCCATCCTTTCCTTCCTTTGGCTTTATCTCATGGACTGAGATGTGAACTGGGTTCATAGTGCTGAGTGCTGATACACCTTGTAGGTTGATTTAGCCTTTTTCCTGGGAGTCAGTTCATGCAGTTATTACACACATGACCAGGAAAGGTCTGTGTATCAGTTAACATAAAAAAAATCCCCCAGGATTTCACCTCTGCATCAAATTGCTCCATATAGAGCTGTCACACTCCTGAGGTATCTATTTGCAAGCTACAAATGGAGCCTCTCTGATTCTGTGAGAATAATTTCTGCCGCAGGCTTGTTGGAAAACTCTGACCTGTGCTGGGTATGAGCTGGAGGAAGGAGGAGTGGCATTAAATATCTTAAGGCAGTTTTTCCACATGCATATGGGGCCACAACAGTAGGAGCTGGCCAGGTCAGGCTGGCACTGAGGCCTCCTGAATCTTGTCTAGCTGCTGGTGGCTGCAGGATAGTAGTCCAGCAGCCAGACCCTGAGGAAAGGGTGGCACCTCCAGAAATGTTGTCTCTTCTCTCCAGTTCAGTGTCTCTTATAAGCATTGCAGAAGTCCTTTGTCATCAAAGGATTTTCTACCAAAGGGAAATCCCTCTGAGACCACTTTGGATAGGGTTAAGTCTCATCTGCATTGCCCAGAGCATTGCCAAGTGACCAGATGGCACTAGAGAATCAGGCTTCAAAATATTAGTCAAAAAGCCCATCTCCTCCTCCCCTTCAATTCCTTATTTGGCCGTTGGCATCGGGAAGATTTCATGTTCCCAGAGTTGGATGCTTGTCAGCATCCTCACTGCTCACCCATCCACCCACATCCACCCCTCAGCCCTGAACAAGCTGCTCAGACTACAGATGTGATGTGTCTTTAGCCACGGAGTACCCATTACTGAGGTATTTGTATTCCAGAGGGTTTAGCTTATGTATTTGTACTGTTGTGGGGTTTTTTCTCTTTTCTTTAGTGTACCTTGTATTTAATTTGGCAGAAAGCTCTGTTGAAGCTGCTCTACCTTTACTACATTATTATTCAATTGTATTTCCCTTGATGAAAAGCCTGGCAGTCTGTTGTTCAGTGACAGATGTGCTAGCTTTGGTTGAATCACCACCACAAGGCTTATTATGGGTTTTACTAATGTTTGCTGTTTTACACTATAACAGGTAGGGTGATTCATTCAGTCAAGGCAAACACACAGACACCCATATGCATACACAGATTTAGATACACCCACACATGCAGAGAGGTGAATCAGCCAAAAATGATCCTTTCTTTATGCACTCCTTTGACAAAATGTTCCTGAATCCCCTGCCTGTGTGTTGCTTCCTTGCTAACTAGCCACCCACACGGAATTATCCCTGCCTAGGGGGGCAGGACTGCAGGGACTCTGCCATCATTTCAGTCACCAGGACAAAAAGTATCCTTACTAACAACAAGCAGTTCTGACTAGTGGTTAGGTCACATGTAGGAGATTAAGTGAGTGCTTCCTCAGTTCATTCAGGTTGTAGAAATTCATATTATTCAATCCAGAAGTCCTGGGGTTGGTTTTATCAAGTGACTTATCCAGCAGACCTGCCACACATGGGGAGCTTCCCCACTCTGGGAGCAGGGCAGCAGGGATTTGTGAGTGCTGATGTTAATTGTGCCGGTTAAATGTAAGCCTGACCCTGTTTTAACAGAGCAGATCCCTGGTCCCCTGCAGTGTAAACCAAACTGCCTCTGGAAGGGTTTGTGTGTCCAATGATGTCCTGGCTGCATCCAAAGCACTGTGGACAGCGGGGAAGGGAGGGATTCTGTTCCTCTGCACTGCTGAGATGCCCACCTGCAGCTGTTTCCAGCTCTGGGGACCCAGCACAGGAAGGACATGGAGCTGCTGGAGAGAGTCCAGAGGAGGCACTGAGATGATCAGAAGGATGGAGCAGCTCTGCTGTGAGGAAAGGCTGTGGGAAAATTGGGATTGTTCAGCCTGGAGAAGTGAAGCTTTGGGGCGACCTAAGTGTGACCTTCCAGGACCTGAAGGAGCCAACAGGAAAAATGAAGAGGGACTTTTCACAAGAGTATGAAGTGGTGACAAAAGGGGGAATGGTTTCACACTGATAGAGGGGAAATTTAAGTTAGATAGAAGAAATTCTTCCCTGTGAGGGTGGGGAGGCCCTGGCACAGGTTGCCCAGAGAAGCTGTGGCTGCTCCATCCTTGCTCCAGCCTGGGGTAGTGGAAGGTGTCCCTGCTCATGGTAGGGGGTGGAATGAGACAATCTTTAATGTGCCTTCCAACCCAGGCCGTTCTGTCATTCCATGATATGCCAAGGCCTCTGGGGAAAGTGATGGTGGATCTGGGAGTAGCATGAATCCAAATGCTTCCAAAAGTGCCACCCACCTCTGTTGCAATCCAATTCAGTGCTCCAGAGAGCTGCTTTATTTATAGTGATTTTTCTCAACTTGTAATGTCAGGGAGCCTGAAGTGTTTGCAGATTTAATTCTACACATCTACAGACTGAAATCTCCAGTTGTTCTGAATTATGTAAATCTCTAGAGGCTGTAAAACTGGGCCAGGAGTCTCCCAAGAACAGGTTTTCTCATGGCCCTGCACTCTCCAAACTGCTCTGTCTCCCAGCTTTCAGGGTAGAATTGGCCATGTGGTGGAGTGTAGTGACAGCAAAATTACTCTTTAAAACTAGGAAAACTTTGGCTTCACATTTAGTGTGATATTAAGGCACCATATTAGGCAGTTTATATACAAACTACTTGGTCTCTTTTAATTAAAACTCACAGGGACTAGTTGTAAAATAATGAATATCCCACTCTGCAGTATTGAAACTTTTTCTAATGATTTCTTTGCCTTGTCTGCCTGTTTCCACCTGACATCCTGTATTCATTCACTAGGTGTTCCTGTTAATGAAAACAAGGTCACTCTTTCAGCATTTGATGGCCAAGAAAGGAAAAGGTGATAGAGCTGCAGCCTTACAGAGCATGTTATGTTTTTTCCCTCCTTCCATAATTGCAAAGAGCTTCCACTGATGTGACAGGACTTGGGCTTGAATAGGAAGAAGAGAATAGGTGCCAGATTGGGCCACAGGACAAATTGGAGTTCAGTCCAGATATTCAGTTTCTTACATTGATTTTCCACTTTTGTCTGTCAGTGCCTTATGGGACAATAATACCAGTTTGTATGAAGGAAGCATTTGTTCTTCTCTGCTTATAGGCTGATGCCTAATTCTTATTAGGTAGTAATATTGATGTCACATTTAGGGGCTAAATTTGAGTTCCAAGCCTTGCAGTGCTGCCCTCAGTTCAGAAACAAGGTTCCTGTCCTGACAAATAGACCAGCCAAAGTGTGCAGGAAAAAAAGTTTATAAAATTCCCTAGCAGACAGGAAACTGAGGAAGAAAGACACTTTCCCATGCTATTCATAGGCCATGTGACAGCAATAGAGCCTGAATCCCTGTTCCTCTGTCCCTGAGGATGCAGCCAGAACCAACTAGAGGAAGAGGTGTATAATTGAATCCAGCATTTTCATGTTACTTTGCTCTCCAGGGTCATGTCTGTCATTACTTCTTGGAGCAGAGCTGTGCTTTGGTGCAGCAGTGTGCAAACACTTCCCACCGTGGAGATTCCTGGTCTCTTGCCTGTCTCTTTGTCCTCCTGTGAAGCTCTTGAGCATCCACCCAGACTACTGCTGTGCTGGGAATATGTTCCCTTTCTCATCTTCCTGTGGAGTAAAAGGTTATTCTCACCTTCCTAGCACAAGGCACTGCACTCAGAATGGTTTCCCACTCTAAGAAGGTAGGATGGTACCTGAGGGGAAAGATGGAGAGAGAATATTTACACAGGCCTAGAGTGACAGGACAAGAGGGAATGGCTTTGAACTGACAGAGTAGGCTTAGTTGGATGTGAAGAAAAAATATTCCCAGGGAGAGTGGTGAGGCCCTGGCACAGGTTGCCCAGAGAAGCTGTGGCTGCTCCATCCCTGGAAGTGTCCAAGGCCAGGTTGGATGGGGCTTGGAGCAACCTGGGATAAGGGAAGGTGTCCCTGCCTGTGACGGTGTTGGCACTGAATGATCTTCAATGTGCCTTCCAACCCCAACAATTCTATGATTCAATGATGGCATTGTAAAAGCCCCAATGGTTTTTGTTATAGGTCCCAGAGAAATCCCACTCCGTGATTCTCTGTGACAGAGAAATCCCACTCTGAAATCCCATGTCTGCTGCACTGAGCACTATGTAAATAGAGTTGCCTTTTTCTCTCCATTGGCCTGTTTGTGAGAGTTGAGGCTTTTTTCTTGATTTCCTGGGAACCTGTGCTTGGAAAAGATTATTGTTTAGGATAAATCCACATAGTTCCTTGATCCAGTCCTAAGAAAAGTAAATAGCCCAGCTCATGTGACAGCCAGCAGGAAGAGCTGACTGGCACTGGAAGACTTTTCCACAGAAACAACATGGAAAATAACTTTGAGCAGAACATGACATTGGGGAGGAGAAGGGGAAAATCACAATATGCTCACTGACAGCTGGCAAATATTACTGATAAAAAGGGGTGAAATCATAAAATGATTAATTAATTAGGAATTATTTCCTGACCTCTGTGGGAAGAATGCAAGTGCTCCAGCACCTCTGAGAAGGCCCAACATGTAGCCCCTGCCAACTGTAATGAGTCTGGGAGCTAATCTGTCCAAGAGGTGAGTGTCAGTGCCAAGAGGAACACATCAGACTCTTAGTGACATCCACCTTCTGGGGATACTAAGCCAATTTACCTAATTCCAGTGAAACTTCAGTAATAAAAGTAAAGGTGGCTAGCTGAGCAGAGGCTGGGGAAGGATTAGAGGCATTTGCATTAATAAATAGAGATGTTATCATGGAGAATTAATGTTCTTTGATATAGATCTTGGCAGCATTCGAAGATGCTAGGTACAGTGTCTCATTATCTCTCAGGGGTTAAAGGGTCAGCCTGGGACAAGGGGAAGTGATTTATGCAGTATCTTTGTCAGAGAGATGAGAATATGTATGAAATAATAAGACTTGCAGAGACCATTAGTAAAAATCTCACTGGATCCCAAGGTTTCACATGACACTGGATTCCCCATCTCTGTGCATCATTCAAGCACTTTCTTCCTCAGCTATGTCCCCTCTCTCTCTTTCACCTTTTATATCTCAAATTAGGGTTACTCCTTCCCCTTCCAGTCTCTGATAGGCAAACGTTGTTTTAAATAGGTGGACACAATCCAGAAAAAAAGGCAGGATTCCTTAATTTGAAAATTTCCCCCTTCCTTTGAGTCCTTAGTGAGTTTGGGAGGTGACATTTAAATGAAAAGGACAAGGGAAGAGGTGACTGTTGAATTGTTCAGGTATTATTTAAATCATGAAGGACAGATGAGTGGGTGTGTGGATCTCTCCTGCCTGTGTGGAATTGAGAATCGTGCAGGTGCACATTGCAGGTAAAGTTCAAAGCTGCCACCCCTTGGATCCTTCCATAGCCATGGTCAGTCCTGGGTGTGTTGGTGAGCTCCCCTCTGAAAATACCACAGTGTCCATACATCTGTGTGCCCACATTTTATGTCATCTGAAGGACTTGCTGATGAAGGGAAGGAAGGATGCCAAGCAATGCTCATCATTTCACAGGAGAGATGACAGCAGCCACTTCCTAATCCTGTAGAGCTCAGTGTAATAGAGGTAATGCACTTAGATATTCTCTATTTTCTGGTAGTTGGAGAGGGAATCCTTCCAAGCACCAGGGAGGATCCAGGTGTGCACACAGGTGATTCCTGACATCACCTGAAGCTCAGCATCTCAGGTTGCCAAGCAGAGAAGTCTTTGCCGGGTGCTGCTATCCTGCACAACTCACAATACCCTCAAACAGTTGTTAAAAGGGGTTTCCTGATTGCTTTTGGTTATTGTATCTGCTGATCCTACTCAGGAGCATTTCAGAGGCGGTTTCTCCTGATCCATCCCTCATTGACTGTGATGGAAGAAGTCATGGAATAAGGAGTGAAGTTACTGGTGAGCTGCAGGTGAAAGAGGAATGAAGAGGGTGGCACTACATTTAAGAAAAAGATAAGACTATTCAAGAAAAAGTTGCAGATCAAAATTCCCGACATTGAGAAGGGGCTCAACTAACCCTGGTATTGAAAACAGCTTTTGGCCAAGATGAGCAAAATCTAATTATATTAATTCCTATCTTGCAGAAAAAAATAATGAAACATGACTTTTAAAACTTGTTTCTCAAACAAAATGAAGCTGACTTGAGAGCATTGTTTGGCTGTTTGCTTCTCTAGATTATTGGTTGAATGAATCTCATTTAAAAAAATACAGGAAGATGAAGTCCTAAAAGTTACTGCTTTTTTTTTACGCATGTTCTATAAAGAAACAAATGAGAAGAGAAAGATCTAAATAAATGAGGGAATCTATTGATAGAGAGGCTGAAATTGAGCTCAGATCCAGAGAAATCATAGGAAAGGAAAACCCAGTTGTCAGCACTTCCACTGCTGTGGCAGCGCTTGTTTGACACAGGTTTCCCTGAAGTGCTCAGAGCTAAGGATGCCCATTAAGGAAACATTCAAATAATCTCTACTTCTGGACTCAAGAGACACAAGTACAGCACAGACCCATCACAATCTTTCCTCCTCTGTGTTACAGCAAGAAGCCACAATGGACTCCAAGAACCACCAGCAGGAATTAAGCATTTAATTCTCATTTATATTCTAAGAGAACTGGGCCCTTTTCATCTTCCCTCCTCTCACCTCTACAGTGTGAGACTTGTCAATACCTTCTATCCAGTATCAGGATAACAGATAAAGTTAAAAATAAATTGTGATGGAAAGGAAATAGGTAGAAGGATCTGGATAAAATCAGATTAAATACTCTCTTTGTACCTTTTCATATTTTGTTCTCCTTTCCCACTCCACTTTCTTACATTTTGGGAGAAATGTAATCCTTCTGAGTGAAAACACCTGAACTTTTCATTTTTAAAAATACCATCTCTCTGATCCCATCCCATTCAGTGGCATTTGCTTGTCAGAAGGTGTTACTGAAAAGTTGCTGTCCAGCCTGGTAAAAGTTATCATTTCTTTAGAGAATATATTTGGGTCTGTCTTGAGCCTTATTTATGGACTCCTTGATTTTTGAATCTGAATGCTGTCAAATTGAATTTTTTTACAGTCAGTGAAGAAATAGATCATAAAGGAAAATAAGAATGGAGGCCATTATAAAGTGAGAAAAGAGAAAGCAAAACATGAGACTGCATGAGAGTCAGGAGAAAATATAGCATAAGATTTTGTTATAATGAATGTTTCCAACTCATTTGGGCTAATCCAGTTCATATGTACGTGGGTGTGTGGAGGTTGGAGCTGCTTTAGTTTGTGTACCAGTCTGGTTCATAGGAGGAGAGAGTTAATGCAGTGCTAGAGGGAAGGAAATAACACTCTTTCTACCTGTTTTCAGTGTAACTTTGTGCAGGAATGCATAAAAGATCACAAAAAATGCTTTTAATGAGCAATCTTCATTGCCTGAGATGGCAGAACAACTGTGTTCTGTGTGAGGATACTGGATGAGTTTTACTCCTTGGTACTGAGGGTAAAGGGGAGGAAGTTCCCCCAGCTGGTTCATATCCCAGTGTGCCCTGTCTCTGAACTGGATTGCTGTGGGATGGAGCACAGCCCCCCGTGGTGGGGGTAACACCACCCTGGCTATTTGCTGCTTGTCTGCAGAGCTTTGAAAAGGCAAACAGGCCTGACAAGGAACTGCAAGTCTGTTTTCAGACATACTTGGGATCTTCAGGAGTTAAGAACTTCTTCTTTTAACATCCAGGGATTTTTTGTCTGCTATGTTTATGTATGATGAGCCTGTGCCAAGGACCCAATTACAATTTTCTTATCGCTCTCCCCTCTTTCTTCTCCACTTCTGCCTCCACCCATAATCAAGGACACCTGGAAACAATGAAGAGTTGTTTGTTTGGTTCATCTTTCTCCCCCTTATTTTGTTGTGTATTTGATGTTGTGAAAGCAAGGCTGTTAGAGATCCATTAAGCAGTGTTTGTAAGGGAAGGGAAGTGCTCTATCTGGTGTGAGGAAGATAAGGCACATAAATCGAACTTGCCCTACATCTAAACATTGCTGTAAATAGCTGAGAAGGAGGCAAACATGGAGTTACTTTTCCTATGTGCTGGATGCTCTATCTTGTCACCACTGGAAGCCAGGAGATCTTGAGAATTGAGATCAGAAGCTTCAGACAAGACTGATGAGAAATTTTCCAGCCTGGAAAAAGATATTTACAATAAGATAATTAATTTGTTTGTTGCTGTATTGTTCATGCCAGGAGTATCCAGCATGTCCACCCAACCAGTGAGGCAATTCTGCACTAATGATCCATTCGAGAATTCCCCCAGTCCATCCTGAGACCCCAAGACCACAGCAGCAACTTGCCACCCATGGTAGGTGTGACAGGTCCCTGTAGAGGAGGGGCAGAGTCTCCTGCCCTAAGCAATCTTTTACCTCATGTTTGTATCTGTCCTGCAAGTAGGAAACCAGTCAGATCATTTGCATCCCTGTGGGATGTTCATGCTGTTTTCTTGCTTTTACATATTCCAGACTTTTTTTCGAAAGAGATACTCCAGAACTTTCGTTAATAATATAGTTCACAGCTCATGGTGGGAGATACAGAGAGTCTTTTTTTAGAGCAGTTCCATCCTGGATCCCTTGGCTTAAAAGACACTCTTTCCTTTCAACAAACTTACTGCAGATTGGAAAGACTCCCAGATATAAAATGTGTAAATTAAACTCTCCTGGAACGATCAGGAACGAGAATATGTATTCTCACTCTTGTCCCAGTGTCTCAAAAATGCAGGTCAAAAAAATTCCCTGTTTCTGAAGGAATGGAAGAAATTTGAGCAATAGCCTTTGACAGACACTCATGATTTGAGAGCAGAATGGAGTCCCCAGGTAGATAAATTAGTCTCTTGCTAAGGATAAATAGTCCCTGGATTTAATCTGTACAGGAAGGGGCTTGTAGGTAGTTAACAGGTCAAAGCCTCTCACTGAGAACTCAAGAAATATCTCTTTCTGTGCTTCTGAGGAAATCATTGAATTGTTTTTGGGTGGGCAATCAGCTTTAACCCAAATTTAACTAGGGACTCAACACTTAATCATCATGGAAGCCCAGAAAATCTAGAGGGGAATGGGCCAGAGCAGAATGGAGCCAAACCAATGGGAGTCTTGTGTTTTAGTTCAGCTCCCATTCCATGGCATTGAGGATTATGGATTTGGACACCCATCTACAAGTTCTTCTGTGTTTCTCTCTTCAAATACAGTCCCCAGTGGATTTCTGTGGCCCTCATCTGATTCCTCTGAGAGAGAGGCAGAAGCCAAGTCAAAGGTTTCACCTTGCTAACTGCTCTGTTTTATTAATATGTGGGAAAAGATTCTGGAGGGGCAGAGGGAATTTGAATAGATTTAAAGAAATATTTCAGCAGGAGAGGAAAGAGTTTGAAAAGCCAAAAGAGTCCATTAATCCCTTCCTAAAGACAGTTTAATACCCATTAAGAGGCAGACACAGGGTATGTTTCTCTTCATAGATACATATACTTGTCTACGGAGTTAGAGATGCCAACTTGCTGTTTCAGGGACTGACATAGAACTAGAGGAGCCCATTCCCCTTTGGGGTGTGATTTCTTAATATATTAAAAACAAAAGACACATAATGTTAAAGATTACTTTAGAAATGTTACTAATAACTCCCTAAGGTCAAGAGATCTGGAAGCACTCAGCTAGTTCTGACTTTGAGCCAGAACTACCAGGGTTTTACACTTCAATATCTCTGGTCTCTGTGGCTGTGATGTGCTGCCTCTATTTTAACAGGAGATTTTGACAATTTTGCCCTCTGAGTCTTACAGAAATCTACTGTCCCCAGGGAGTGTGGCCTTGCAAGAAGGTTTATACTTAATTTCTTTTTCTCCTTTAACAGAAACACTTTCTCATAGACATTTGGTAGGCAACCACAGTGTGACTGCATTTTTCTACGGAACATTTCATCTAGGCCTGCTTGAAAAGCTCTAAAATCCTGTGAAGAGCCACATTATGCTGCTGTTCCATAGTTTACATGGTGTAGGTATGTGAAAAATCAAAATTAAATGTTACATAACATCTTGAAAAGTGAACTGAGAAAAGTTCCAAGTATGTTCCCAGGATATTTTCCCTAGTTTTTTGATCATTGAATTGGTCTTGCAGTTGGTTTTTGGTTTTGTTCTTTTTTTTTTTTTTTGATAGCTGCATGAACTTTTTTAAAGGTTTCTACCAAAACTGGGGATATTGTGTGTTCATTTTACACTGCCCTCCAGCTTTTAATATCAGCTCCAAATTCTCACTCTGCTGCTTCCAAATCCATAGCACATGGAGATGATCCATTTTCATTTCACAAGAATTTTGCCTGCTGTTTTAGGATCCATCTCTCTAAACATTATCTCTGCTTGTATGATGCAGCTGAGCTTAACCTGGGTGAAACAGCAAGGTTTAAACCAAATCTGTCATTTTGATGCAACTTGGTCCATTTTAATGATCACATTAAAATTATATTCTTTATAATTAAAGATTAGTCACATCCACTATATATATATATCCCAACAGATTATGAATTGGAGAGAAAAATTATAATAAAAAATGTAAAAGCTTTACACTTCTTGGCTAATTTATATGTCAAGAAAAGTTGATTACTTTTAGACACCTCCATGGACTTTTTCCTCTTAAAATCTTGTTCTGGACATCCTATATTCTGAAAACATGGATATGTGGATGCTAAAGATGTGGAAATGACAAAGGTTACATCGGACTCCAAGCCTGAGGACTTTGTTTCAGATGTCGTCCTCCCTGGTGTGATGATCCGGCTCTGACGTTTCCAGTGGGAGTCCTTGCTCAGCAAGAGCAGGGAGAGTCTTTTTTTCTACAATGTCTGCCTCTAAGAAGGATTGAGCAAAGTAGATTCTTGTCATCAGCCCCCTACTGCATGTCTCCATTTTCCTCAGTGCCTTCCTGAAGGGTCAGGGTTATGTGTCCAACAAGGCCCCTTGAATCCCCAGCAGCTGTTCTTCCCCAATGGGAAGGTTATTAATGGCCATAATCCATCAAACAAGAAACCTGAGGAAATGAGACTGAAGAAATGCACCTTTATGACTTGTGGAAGCTCAGTTGGCTGTTGACAGGGCTGAGGAGTCATAATAAGAGAGAGAGGAAAAAAAAGGCCCTTTATGAGGAATTAATTTCCTGTCTCCATTATGAAGTGCTGGGATGTTCATTTAGCATGCAATAAGTGGGTGTTAAGATTAGAGCTGTGGAGGAAATGGATATTGGAACGTGCTAAATCTTCTTCACTGCCAAAGCAAGAAGCTCTGAGAACATGTTGATGATCCTTCTTCATTTGAGCGAACCCTAACAAATATCTCCTTGGAAGCAGGAGACTGGTGGTTCCCATTAAAACCTGCTCTTACTACATTCCAAGCCCTCAAAATAGGTGTAAAATATGTCAGGACCCAGAAGAAGTTACATGCAAATGTTACTGATGGAAAACCTTGAAAGAAGTCTTCACAAATCTGTCCTTGGCACTTTGGGATTCACTCTGTTAGATTAAATCTGTATTTATAACTTCTCTCTTTATTACACTTTTATTATATTGATGCATTTAGTCTGAAGTAAGAAAATGGAGGGGCTGAATGTGTATGAGAGAACTTCACATCTGCACCCCTGGGAACCCTTGAACAGAGTTCTGCTTTTCTGGTCAACAGACCAGAAGCTGATCTGATCTAGCAACCTTGGTCCCAAAGTGATTTGAGAAATCTTAATCTAGATCTGATTTCAAATAGAAAAAGCATCCTTGTTTTCCTCAGGCCAATGAAAAACAAGTTTGGAGTCATCTCATGGAAAGCCAGAGGATGCTTAGCAATTTAATTTCTTTCTGAGTGCTGGAAGAAAGTCAGACTCATCCAGGTGAGATGTGAAACCACAAAAAACCCAACACGGTTGCACATGAAGTTGATCTTTATGCAGTTTCCATCACAAAACTTTCACAACACTTGAGTTGCACTTTCTTTTTTGAATGCAACAGCATTGGTGAGCATGGCTCACACATTGTGTGAAGACAAATATCCCCTCCCATGGGAATGGAGAAAGTGTTTTCAGGGACTTTAAGAGCACTCTCAATTCTCAGTGGACTGGGTGTTTTTCTCTTTGTGAAACACTCCCTTCACAGGGCTAGTTTCTGCTTTGACTTTTTCCGGAAGAATTGGATGTTCAACAACCTTAGTGTGAGACACTCCTCCTTTGGACTGTCTTGTCTGTTGCTATTCATCCAGTGAGGGAGTTTAGATATTTAGGGTGAAAGCTCTTCGGAGCAGAGCATATTTATTGCAGATCGCCCCTGTCCAGACTCGGGTCTGAGCAACCACTCCATCAGAGATGATAACTAAGGACTTGCACCTTCCTGGCTGCTGTAACATCTTGTCTCCATCAAAGCCCCATCCCTCACATCCCATGCAGTACATTTGCTCTCTCTTGTTCTTCCTTTGCAACGACAGACATTGTGTTTGGTGTGATAATGTAACTTAAGGTCACATTTTGCCTTCAGCCATCAGCATGTTTGAATGCTGTATGAGTAATGAGACAGCCCCTAATGACTCTCCCGTGCTGTTTTCTACAAGATGCTTTGTTGTGTTTGCAGTCCCTCCTGACTGGTGGTGAAGACCTGTCTTTTCCCTGGCTTCCGACTTGAGCTCGAAATCCATGGCAGTGTGGATTTCTGCCCACAAGGGACTTCCCTCCCTTCCTCTTCCAAAAAAGTGCTAAAAGGAAAATCTGCTTCTTTGTTTGTCTGTCTTGCTTTCCATTTGTTTACAGTCCCTTTTATTTTCCTTAGGGGGCATTTTTGCCAACTTAGGGAAGCTTTGCTCTCTCTAGGATGGCAGATGGTGCCTTGGCCAACCCACGTGCTGGGGATGAGACAGACAGATGTGGAGAAAATGGGACAGTGGCAGGATTAGTGCTGGGAGATGAAATAAGATTCTGCTCTCTATTCTGCTCTTTCAGGGGCAGAAATGACTCAGCTTGACACCACAGAAAGTGTTTGGACAAACTGGGATTTAAAATGATGGATTATAGCAACAACTCATCAATGACTCAGCTTGTCAGTGTTCATCACTGGAACTCTGACCCTTCCTCTCCTCCTCCTGGGTTTTCTAGCCCTGGATCATTGCTAAAGATCAAAGGAGGAAATGGACGATATTTTCAGCCACAGCACACTTTTGGTGAAGGCACACCAACTGTCTCCTTTAATAAAGATATTTTTGAAAAGGACTTGATTTCAGGAAGCACCAAATGTCTTCTGGTCTGAAAAAACAGGTCTCATTAAGGATGTCCACATTGAAGATCCTCAAAATATAAAAACTGAAAAATACTCAGGTGGTAAAGGCCTGGCACAAGTAGCTTGGAGAAGCTGTGGCTGCCTCATCCCTGGAAGTGTTCAAGGCCATCTTGGAAGGTGCTCTTCGCAATCTGGTCCAGTGGAAGGTGTCCCTGCCCATGGCAGGGAGTGGAATGAGCTAAGCCTTAAGGTCCCTTTGAACTTGAACTTCTATAATTTTATGGAAATTTACTACCTTCTAACTCAGCCTCAAGGAGCTGCAGGGGGCTTTTCAAACAGTCTTTTAGAGAAGATGCTTCTGGAACAACTGACCCAAACAGGCAGGTAAAATTCCCCCTTCTCCTGTTATAATGTAATTTTCAAGCTTTCTTTCTCATTCCACCTCACATTTACAAATTTGTTCCCTCCCTGACATCTAAATCCACACTTCTGCTTTGCTCTGAACTAGAGGGAGAAAAAAAAAAAGTCAAAAAACCCTTGAAAAACTCTTGAATCAACCCCTTCTTTTGTGCCTTGCCCAAAGTTGGCCATGCAGCTACATGAGAAGTGAGGTCTGTAAGGAATCTTTTAATACCCCCAGGAGCTTCAAGACATTGGAAGTCCAAATCACTTGCCCTCCTCTCTTCCCCAGTTAGAGCTGCTTTCTCCCAGCTCGCTCTTACTGGGTAGCAAAGGGACTCGTATCTCCGGCAGTATCCCTAGACATTCCTGATTGTCTCTGCAGGCACTTGGGAAGGTGGCACCAGACTCCCACAGCATCACGGCAACACGGGCAGCACTCAGTGGCAGCAATGTTTTCCCTTTATCTTTCACCCCAGCAACAGAACCGCCAGCAAGGATGATGGAGCACTGTCTGAAGCTCACTCACATCCCTCCANGAAAAAAAAAAATCATGGATATGACTTTGTTTTGATTGGACGCCTGACCCTCTTTCCTCATCTCTTTTTCAACACATTGAGGGGGATCCATCAAGATAATTTCCTGTTATTAGGTCTGAAGTGTTTTGAATTTGAAATGGCTTCTCACTTAGAAAGAATTGATGCCTATAACTTGTAATGTGTTAGCAGTTCCATATAGTGCCTGACAGCCCAAACTACATTCCAGGGAGCTAATCCCAGTTGCTGAACTCCATTAAAGCCTAGATCATATCTGTTAATACAGCCATGCAGTTTGGGTCATTGTGCTGATGTAAGGAGCACAGCTGCCTGGAGACAGATTATGATGTGAGGGGACATCTTTATTCTATTTTAAACTGGAAAAATGTATGGGAGACACACTAGTCATGATTGATTAAAGATATGGAAAGGACTTTATGAGCTTTTCTTGTGCATTCTATGTTTTTCATTCTGTTTGTCATTGCTGTGTGTTTGGTAGATAAATAAATACATAACCCCAAGCCTTGAGTATAATAACAAAGAGAGAGACTTGTTGTGTTCAGAGGGTTTTGTTGTAATGGGGTAAGGACTATGACTCTCAGGAATCAATTCTCAACTCTAGCACTGAACTGTTATGTAGTCCTGGGCCACCTTTTCACCTTAAATCTTCTCCCATTATTATTTCATTGCATCTGTTAAAAATCACAAATACAACATGGCAACGACTCTCCTATCCCTTGTGTGTATGCAGACCCTATCACACTGTCAGTTCAGGCCCTGCTGGCTTTTCTATGCACCATTCAAGCACTTTTTCATTCCCCATCTACTGGATTTCAGAGCCATGTGCCATTTTGCCAAGTAAATATTGATACCTCATTTCTCAGCACTGCTTATTCCAGTGACACTCTCTCACCTGAAACCTTCAATCTCCTTATCTTCCTTCTCCTTACATTATCAGTAACATCCAGGGTTGGAGATCCTCTGCACCTGCAATAACACTTCTGTTCTTCATCTCTGTGTATGTTGAGTGGTTTCTGTGCGCTGTGTTCACCTGGCTCCCTTATCTAAGCAGAGGCATGAACTGTGCTGTCTCTGGCTCTGTATCCATCTCACCACAGTTGCCACGGCTGCTCATGTCTGAGGTTGTACTCTGACAGCACGATGTACTCCTTGGCAAGCTTGGAAAGGAAACAGTCTTATAAAAAAAAAAATCACATTAAGCATAGCATGTGTTTCATGCTCCTTTAGCATCTTATCCTGCTACAGAGTGTTGTAATTCCCCTGGCTGCTTTTGAATTTCATGTCACACTTTTAAATGTGGTTTGGTACATTCTCTACATGCTCTGTCAGTAGAGTTCTGCCAATAACCTCAGCACATGAGCACTGGGAAAGCAGCTACAGGCTCTGCTTCCTTGTGTGCTGTAGTGTGGGATTGTCATAAATGTATATAGGTGTTGCATCGGAAGGAACTGTCTCCCTCCTGCTGGAGTCACAAAGGAACCTCTTTCAACAAGGAAGGACTTCATTAACTGGGCCACTCATCTACATTTTATCCTGAACAAGAAATAACCATAGGATATGCCTACAAAGGGATGCTCAAATGTGATATTTTGCATTAACTTTTAAAGCAAACAAGTCAAAACTTCTTGTAATGGTCTTCAACATTCTCACTATGAATTGTATAAATTTATCTCAGACTTGAAGAAAGTTTGACAAATCCAGTTTGAATGTTCATTCAAAGGAACATTCAGGAGTATCTTCCATGGAGACACAACGACCTTGGCTGCCCTTAATCTTTAGAACTCCATCTTTGCTGGGAAACAAGAGAATGGATGACCAGGGAAAGCAACCTTTGAAAACCCTGAGTTGATGGAGTTGGAGTTGACCACTGAGACCAATGGAGACACAGAGACAACCAGAATTTTTGGGAAACAGTGAAGAGGAAAGGGGTAAAAAGTGCTTATTCTCTGAGAAAAGTGAGGGTGACACAGAACTTATATAAGATTAATAATGTTTATTGACTTTAGCCCCTTTTGAATAAAGGGTAGTATTTCTTCTTGTTGTCTCACAGCAGCCTCATTTATCCTGTTTTCCTCTACTCACCCTGAAACTTATTCACCGTTTGTGCCCAACGTGCCAGGACATTGCCTCTTAGTTGGTCATATAGGTAAAAAGGAGTTCAATTCAACTTCTCCCTGGTCTCAAGTATATATTTGATTTGAGGACAAGGCAAAGGCTGGATTTCAGAGCAGTCTTTCAAATGTGTTGGTTCTTTAAGCCAAGAAACAACAATCAGAAACAGTTTGTCAAGAAAGGCAGCAGATACTATTCTGAAGAAAGAGTAAATGGATTTTTAAACTGAGTTTTAGTTTAGCCACAGCCATTCTTTGGGGCAACATCACAGCTGCAGATGCAGCTTGGATACTGTGAGGTGTTTGCAAAGATTAATTAGCTGCCTAAATGGGAGCTGAGCTCTGATGAAAGTCTGGCCCTTATGGGCACTGAGTTTCGGGCTCAGCGTGCTTTTGAAAAATTTCACCCCAGAGGACACTGTGGATGCACTTTTCTGACCTGAGCTCATGCATTAGACAAGAGCCTCAGAGTTATTTCAGTGCTTCCAGGAGTTCAGGCTCATTCTTTAAAAGTGAACAACCTCACGCTTCCCAAGTTCGTCGAGAAGTGCTGAAAATCCCCGGAGGGTTCCTTTTTCGGAGGAAGATCCTGTCATGCAGCGCGTGTGGACTGACAGCAGACTGGGTAGGTGTAGATGTGTGTTTTAACAACTGCACAATGGGAATCCAAGCTACAGCACCTTCCTTTTACCGCTGCCACCTTG
>VXBA01000881.1:2340025-2544056 GCA_013399895.1 Serilophus lunatus | reverse complement strand
AATAAATAAATAAATAAATAATGTGTATAGTCCAGTCTCATTTGCAGTTTGAGCAGCATTCTCACCTCCCACAAAGCTACCTGTGTTCAGAAAGCAGGTTTTGTGGAGGGATTGGTTGAAATGAGAGGGTTGGTGGCTTTTTTCTTTTTTCCTACTGATTTGTGTCTCCAGAGAAATGAGTAAAACCTTACAGATGAATGTGGCATAGAAGAAAGAACATATGCTGTACATGCATTTAAATAGCATTTATCTTACTTTTCACTGACGCAGTGGTGAAATATGTTTTCTTTGCTTTCAAATTTTAGGGATGAACAGATGGTAGAAAGCTTAGTTTGGGGTATTATGTCCATCAAAATAACCTGTATTGCAAGCACCTCTTACTATAATTGGGGATTTTAGCTGCAGTAGAATCTAGACTCCAGGAAAAGTCTTTTGTAGAAGTAGTATGCCAAAAAAAAGGATGAATGTTGTCCTAACTATATATACTCTTTCTGAAATACATAGTTCTGCAATGCTGTGATTAGAAACTCACTCACTTTTTTGGCCTTGCTTTTGATATGGATGGAATAAAGCCCAAAGAACCCAGTCCCTGCTCTGACTCTCACCTCTCCCCCTCCCCAAATTGTCCAGCACTCCTCCAAAAGTATTCAGTCAACACTGTAAGAATGTATGAAAAGAGAAAAGGGAAGAGTTGCCAAAGATTCCTTTTCAAAAAGGAAAACCCAACAGGCCTTGGAGTCTCTCACCTATTTTATCAGTGCTTGGATACTGAAATTCCCAGTGTAAAATGTGCCTGGATGGATGTGCTGCCCCAGCCACCCTGCCCTGGGGAACATGGGTTGTATCACACCTGTAGGAAGGGAGGAATTCTGGCAATGTATGGAAACCTGCAGTCAACCCCAATCCTTTGCTGGAAGCACTACTCAAAGGGAAAACCTGGCTCTGGAATTCAATAAGCTTTTGGGGATGAGCATCATGTTAAATATGTGTTTATGCCATATCCAGTATGGTGGGAATCTCCTCTGATGGAGAAGGGAATGCTTATGTACTACAGACATCTGAGTGTTCTCATTATGGATTTATATATAGACAGGCAAATTCTGAAACATTATGAAGCTGTCTTGCACAATTTTAGAGGATTTTGTTTGTTTTTTTTCTCTGGGTTTTTGGTATTTGGAGATTTTTCTTTTTTTATTATTTTTTCCTTTTTTATTTTCTTTTTTTGTTTGTTTTTCTTTGGTTGAGTCTTTTTATGTGGTTGGTTTTGTTTTGGTGTTGGTCTTGATGTGGCTGTTGTGCTCCTCAGCACTTTTCCTGGTTCAGCGCCTCAATTTCTAATCTCTAGGTTGGTGTGTGTGTTGCATGTTTTCCTTTTTTATTTTCTTTTATCCCATGTCCTGGAGAAGTCTCTTACTTTGCCATTTCATTCTGGCAGGTGTAACCCAGGTTAGTTAATTGTGCAGAGGGAAATAGTCTAGAAATATGTTCAAAGACTTTAAAAAATAATAATAATCCTAAGAAGAAAACATATGCCACATGTTGGAGGAGTGCCCAACACATCAGCAACATTTAAAAATTTGCTATTTGCCAATAATAGATGCAGAGTGGTAATAGGGGTTTGATGTTTCCTCTCTATGCTTAGGAAAAGAAATAACTGGTCTCAAGGATGCTGAAAGATACTTATGGGAAACATATATGGGACTTATCATATGTTTTTAGAGATGTCAATCAGCATCGTCCCAAAATTACAGTGTCAAGTCAATGTCCTTCCTCTTACTTTTCCTTCACGATTGTTTGCCTAAGAATAAAAAAAAAATAAATTAAAAAATCGTAAGAAAATAAATGATGGAAAGAGTTGTCAGCATAGAGAGGGAACCCAATCATATTTGATTTACCTACATAAATAATTCTTTTATTTAGTGCAGACTGTATCTCACATTAAGGCCCTGTCAGACTGAGAGCTATTGTTCTGCTTTTATTTATCTACATACACTGAAGTGTGTATTTGTTTAAATTAAAACTGGGGGCTCAGAGATCCATAAAATGTTTAAACATAAGCACAGTTACAAATTATCTGGTGTGTATTTACCACAGCCCCCTGCTGTGTGATACCAACTTACTTAATTGTGCTTGTTTGCATCATCTGTTCTATAATGCTCACAGCATTTTATTCATGGAGTAGGAGCCTATGGTTAGGCATAAGGAGGAGGTTATTTTTTTGTCTGTACTGGAGCAGGTTAAAATGCTGGGCTCGATTTTTTTTTTCAAAGGAAGGAAACATTTGTTCACCTTTTTTTGTAGTTAAATACTGAAAATGTGTTGGTAGGGATCTTCTTTTTCCTAAGTAAAATGCAGAAACTAAATGCAGAAAATTTTGAAACAAAATGAGGAATGATCAGGTATTATTATTATAAAAAATAAAATATTACTTTTCATCCATTTTTGCCCACTGTGGTTCTGACATTATGAAGATCCATTCTTATGTGGGGTGCTGCCTCCTCATGGCGTTTTAGGTGGCTATAAATGATACTGCACCAGATTTCATCTCCTTGAAGGATAATACATTTAAGGGAGAGAGGGCAGGAGCTACACATTTAGCTTCTGTAAGTGTTACCTGGATCCCTGATTTACTCTGAAATTAGCCTGGCCAAGTGACAAGGAGTTCAGCTTCCAGTACTTCCCTGGGCCAGGAGCTGTCATTATTTAGACCAAGGAGGAAGCATGGCTTTGTGCTTTGTGTGATATACATACATAGGACATGCAACAAATACTGTGGCTCTCTTGCTTATGCTATAAAATTCAGCACAGTTTGGCTCTGATTTGGCTGCAAACACCAGCAAAGGATCTCAGTGAGAAAATCACCTCTTTTAAAAACACACAGGTCAAGCACAATATGATGTGTGTTCAAAGGATAGAAGGACAAAAGCTGAAGCTGTTTACAGAAGTCTTGGCAGTAAAACCCAAAATTCAGGGGAACTGTAATGTGCTTCCAAGTTCTAATCCCTATCCACACTGGATACATGGGTTTGGAGCTCAGTTGTTGCTCAGGCCCATTCACACTCACTCTGTGGGTGCACTTTGCCTCAATTTCGTAGGACACATTCATTAATTGAACGTCTTCCTTTGGAAAAAGGCCGTGCAGGACCCAAACTTCAAAAGTGAGACTGAGGAGAATAATAGCAGCCAAACTGAGAGCCCCAGGGTGGGCTGGTCGGTGTCAGGCACAGAGACTTGGGTCAGGCAGTGCCCTCGCCTCCTGAAATCTCCCACCTGTGAGAAACCTGCATCAAAGCACCTGTGTGTTTAGCAACCCCTAAATTTGCTTCCTCCTTTATCAGACCTCTCTGCCTGTTGTTCTCCAGGTGTGTTGCCCCAGAAAACACAGTCACGACACAGTCCAAACGTGCCTTTATATCTCTGCACATACATACGGACCTACAGATGGCTGCAACAGACCTCCACAAGTACCTGGAGATGTTTGCCAGCTCCCAATCAGCAGCCAGACCTCCTAAAATCCACCTCTCCCACCCTCCCTTCTCCTTCACACAAGGATGGCTGGGCAGTTACAGCCTTTAGTCTGCAGCTCTTTAGATAAGTCCCAGTATGACCTTTCGACCTGTAATTTTTTTGGATGTGATCTCATCTTTCTCCCCAGTCTCTGGAGATCAAGGGTGGAGGTTATGATTGTCAAGGGTTCTATAGCAAACCCAACTTTGCATGGTCTTTGTAACCACATGGCTCATTTTAGCAGAAATAGGTTGGAGAAAGAATTCAGATGTGAAAGCCACAGAGCTTAAACTGCACCAATTTCCTTGTAGTCCACAAGGATCCTGTGTAAGAGTACCCTGCTCCACAGAAATTATAATCTTTCCCAATTTTTGAGAACACTGGGAATGGGCATTTGCTCTACTGCTTGTAAGTGCAAGTGCTGCTGGGTAACCCCATTACTGCCACTCCATCCAGTGTTTGAGCTAAGCAGAACTTTGTCCAAATAATTTTGGACAGGTTTTGCAAGAAGCACAAGAGTTATTAATTTGTCTGGATGAAATGTGGAATGCAGTGAAAACATGCTTATCAAAAGTTCACTGGTGAAATGTATCCAAGAACTGATACAAACATTTTCTTACTGACAAACCAGATTTTAAGCCTAAAGAAAGTGACATTGTTTCTTTAAAGAATTCTTATCACTTTCTTACCTTGAAACATCTTAAAACCCCTTCTCCTTAACCATTCCAGCTGCATAACTTAGACATGTCAAGGTTATCTATAATTTCTTCATTTCCTTTCAGAAGGGCTCCCTACCTACACACTACATCATGCATCTTTTATTACCACCTTAACGTATTTATAAAATATTGATCACTCCTTCTAAATGGCTTTGCAAATGAAGCCACGAGCCATGGTATTCCCTTCAATTAGCAGCATGTTCACTGTTTACTGAAATGACTCCCTGTTCTGAGCTGGTGCTGCAAATGAACCTTTTAAATAAGCTTTTTTCTTGCGCCAATTTTTGCCTCCAGTTATATTCAACATACACACTGAGCCTTTTTTTTTTTAATTTTTTTTTTCCTTCATTCTGTGAAGTTGCTCTCAAATTATGCAGCACTACCTGGGGACAGAATGGGGTTAGTGGATCTACCCTGGCTTTTTTGAGCAGCAGCAGAGTGCAGGGTAGATTTAGCTGAGTATCTGAGAGCAGCAGAATTGCTCAGGATTTGTTCTGGAGAACTGAAGACACAGTGAGGTTGATCTCCATTGACACCAACAGAGCTGAGTTTGGAATTGAGCACCCAAAGTGTAAATTAACACCTGGAATTAATTTAGCATGACTCTTGCTAATGAGAAAATAGAAATGCTAGCTTATAAAACAAAGAAATACACAATTCAGGGGGAAGAATAAGTGATAAGGAGGGCTTGTTGAAAGACTCAGCTGCAGCCTCCTTCATAAGGCAAGTTTGTTGTTAAATTTAATGGGCTATAGGTGTTGATTGGTAGAGTCGTAAAATGAACTGTTAATTTGCTATTTGAAGAGTGGAGAATCTAAATTATGCAAATTGCTTTTAAAACTAGTCTGTTCCCAGCATACAGTATAACAAGGTAACGTGGCCCTTTCCACACCATTATTTTTAGGGCTCTTCTCCATTGCCATCATTGGTAAATCTCAGTGCTTTGAAGTGCTGCAGGGCTTTGATTGCCTCTGATCTGCAGCACAGCTCTGTGAGGTGCAGCCGTGCTGTGTCAGCTCAGAAAGGGGCTCCCTTTTGTCACCTGTGTTTGAGCACCTACCTGAGTGAGATTTTAAACTGACAGCCCAAAAAAGTCAGCGATGCTCATTGTGTTCAGAAGGACACCCAGGGAGAAAGCCCATGCTGGGGAGCGAGCACACACCTTGGTGAAGACAAGGAATTCATTCATGGGTTTCATCACTGCAGCTGCATCCCTCCAAGACCAGGCTGGGAAGGTGTCAGCATTTACATTCCATGATGAATGAAACAACTCCTGCCAGATCTGGTGTTCCCAATGCAGCTATGGAAATGTCAGCCCTGGTAAGCTCAAAATGAGCACCTGAATGGATGAAACTCAGCCTGTTAGAACTGGCGAACACGGGGTAAGGGCAACTTGTTTGCTGGGTGAGATGTGATAAATAACAGTGTGTGCCACGGATGTGTGAAGATCTGTCCCTCAGGATAATGCTGAAACAGGTCAGATCTGATGTGTGGGTTGTCTTGGGCGTTTTGTGCCACAGAGATGGTGTTGGCAGCATTCACAGCACGACAAAATACAAAAACTCTGTCCACCGTGGTATCGAGTTTGTTCCGACTCAGAATGGGAGGCAGTGGATGACATTTCTGATCTTGTAGCCAGAGTTGATCCATGAAGCCATCTCCTGCTTCATGGGAACGGGAAAGGTAGCATTCAGATCAACATCTTGGACATTCCGAGTTGGTGGCCTATGAAGCATGTGGTTCCTCAAGTTTATAAAGTGCCAAGCCCATATACCAATTCCTCATCTTCCCAGTTTCTGGGACACATGGCCGACTCAACAAACATGAAATGTAAGATCATTATCCTGTGAGACTGGAGAGGGGACAGAGAGCAGGGACCTTGGCATTCACCTTCATAACCTGCATCATCCCCAAAATGAGTGCAACAGGCCTCACAGCCTGTAGACATTATCCCAGGGCCCTCTGCAAACTCCCCTGACACATTTTTCTGACTTCTTTTGAAATGACAATGCTCAGAGCTACAAATTTTTTAAGAAATGTGAACATCTGGATTCTCCAGGGAAAAACTAGATGCTCCACATTGGCTGTAGACTGGCTGTTTCTAATTGTCTCAAACTGGAAGTCTTTATAGGTTGGAGGATTGAAGCATAGACAAAGACTTTTTCAATGACCATAAAAAATAAATTCCAAGTGAGCAATATTTCTACAGAAATGCCCTTTTTTTTCCTTTTCAGCGAGTTAATTTGTGCTGGTAGGCAAGAGAATTTTGCATCTAATATTGACACTGAGCAGAGGTATAAAACCTATTACACCCAGTGCCAATAGCTTCTCTTTTCTAATCAAAACAATGTCAAATAAGTAAGAGAATAGAAATTAAATAGGCCAGTTCCTTCCATCTCACCCATCCTTATAAACCAAGCAAGAAAGGATGATGGCATTTCTGATATTTGGAGCACTCAGCTATGAGGTCTTTCAAAACCCTGTGGTTTTCTGGTGTGTTGTTTGTTTGGGTTTTTTATTATTGCTATTATCATACTCACAACTGTTAAGTGAATCACTGAGAAGGTTTCAGCTGCACATCCAGCAGAAACATGCCTCAGGCAAGAACAGGGGTTTATTTATTTAACTTCAGAGACAAGGAAAGGAGGAGGGAATCTCTCCCATATGTGACCATTTCAGCTAAGCATCTCTTTATTTAGCCAACACCCATTCCCTGGAAACACCCATGCCTGGCTCATCTGCCCCCACGACACCCTCTGCCTTCCTGTCTTGTGCACCTGGGGGTGAGGAGCTTCTGCCAAAATACATCAGGTAGGAGCAGCTCAATTTGGAGGGAGCCTGTGCACTCATGCCCCTCTCCCCTAGCCCCTCAGCTCAGCCCCCATCCTTGACAGCTCACTTTCAAAGGAGCACCACTGCTTCTACAAGCACTTTTCCATGGAGAGGCATCCCTTCCCAGCCCGGGTGCAGGGGATTGCTTCCCAGACAGCACTGGCACTTCTGCTTCTTTTAAAGGGGGCAGGGGAAGAGAGGAAGCCCAGAACGGTGCTTCCAAAATTCTTGAAATTGAAGTTTCTGGGGTTTTTTTACAAACTGCTGCTGAATAACTGAGCTACAGTGGTTGCAGTCACATCTCAGCTGTGTTATTTTGGGCACATCACTGGACAGGGGCTCAGGCAAGCCCCTACTTGTCTTTGTGTATGGAAATGAGAGCTCAGATCAGGGGAGAGGTGTTGGGGTGTTCAGGCAAGTGCTCCAGAGGAAATAACACATTAGTCTTTTGTTATTATTTTCTTTTCCATTTCAGTTATGAAGGACTTTGTGCATGCAGCGTGGCAGATGACTCATTTCATCTGGTTAAGACCAGAGCACTCAGAGCACAGCCATCCTTGGTGCAATTGCAGATATCTCCACTGAGGCAAAGACCTTTGATATTGCAAAGAAATCATCTGTGAGAGCCACGAGTACTTCACCAGATACATCTGCAATGAGCTGATATCTGCACAGCAACAACAAAAACATCCTCTTCTTTCCTCAGCTGTGCCCTGGGCTCAGTGTGGCTCCATGGTGGATACTCAATGGCTGCAAAAGGAGCTGGATTATTCCACAGGCAGGCCAGGAAGCTGCTCAAGAAGCAACACACCTTGATGTTATCTCTCACCAGGGATAGGATTCAGGCAGCAGGGGACAGAAGCTCCCACATGAGCACAGAGAAGAGCCACACGTGCACGTGGCATCACTTAGTGCTTAAGGGGTCCACACAAAGCAGGGGAGGGGTTCATCCCTCACACTACATATCCCAGAGCTGGGGGACACCAGGCTGTGTGCCACTGCCTCGGAGGTCCCAGTATGATCCCAGCTCACAGTGCTCCACAGCTCTCTTTCCCAGCTGGCTTTGAGACTGCTCTGCTCTCATTCACATTTGCCCCTCTCCTTCTGTATTTTGCCACATTTTTTCGCCTATTCCATCCCTTCCCAGGGTAGGAGGCGGTACAGGTGGCTTTGGATCCCCAGAGGCAATGGGAAGGGGGAGAAGAGGGTGAATCCACTTGCCGAGGCAGCTCCCTGTACAGAGCAGTGCTCACTGTCCAGCTATCAGCATTCAAATCAAACAATTTTCCATACCAAGGGGTCAGACTCTAGTACCTCATTTCTTTTCATTACTCCTTTGGCTTCTCCTTAGGAACACCTGCTGTTCCAAGTAGCAGGCTTAGTGTTAATATTCTGGTTTTGTTACTCTGAGAAGCACTTTATATCTTGAGTAGCTTCATTGTGTTCAGGTAGATTTCTTGAAGAGAAAGAGATGTCCTAAACTGGGTGGAGGACACCAGAGTTCAACCATCAGCAGTTGGTTGAACTGGAACACCTCCAACTTTCTTGAAATGTAATGTTAGTTGACATTTTGTTGATTAGTAAATACAGATTTTTTTTCTCAAACAAGCACATCATTGTTCTGCTTTTGTATTTTATGTTAATGTATTACTACAGTAACAGTATTGTGTTTATTCTATTGTAAATTAATTTATGCATGAAATAAAGGGAAGATAGATGTTAATTGGGAGATTAATTCTCAATAAAACAAACTGGTTATCCTATGCAAGGAAAGCAGTGATATCATCAGTAAGGCAGAAAGGGTGGTGCAGACTGTGCTCTGGCCCAGCACTGAGTGAGTGGGGATGTGGGCCTGGAGCTGTTCAAAGTGGGTTTTGTGGTCCCTATCCCAGAGCTGTCCATGTACCACGTCACAGTTCAAGGGGGCTGTAAGCAATCCAGGGTGTTCATTTCAATTACAGAACCACTGAATTGTGTGGGCTGGGAGGGACCTTAAAGTTCATTCAGTTTGCTGTGGGCAATGACACCTTCTGCTATCCCACATTGTTCCAAGCCCCATCCAAGGCAGCCTTGGACACTCCCAGGGATGGGGCAGCTGCAGCTTCTCTGGGCAACCTGTGCCAGGACCTCACCAAAGGTGATGTATTTTGTTGTAAAAGCATCAGAAGACCCACATTTATCTGTCTAAAGTAAGAACCTGTCCCGTTGCCTTCTTCACACTCTTGACCTCAGAACCCCTGCAGGTATCACAGCAGCTCCCTCACCCCGTGATAGAAAGGTTCTTTCCTCGCCCCTGTCCCCAGGGATAAGCAGGACCAAACAGGGAGTTAAGGACATGTCTGAGAGCAGCACCACTGCCACAGCACACTCTGCTGAAAAGCAAACAACTCTCATCCCACACTGCAAATATTTGCCTCCTGCCTGACATGGGGCCAGTCCCAAACACCAGGAGCATGTGTGGCAGCAGGAAAAGGTATTAATGAGTCTCTGCTGATAAACACTGTTTACCTGTTTTTGCCTGGCCTCCAACTGATAAACCAGACTCAAAAAATGGCACATGCTGACATGTTTTGCTGCTCTGCTACACTTGGAGAGAGCATTTTTTCTCCACTCAGGTGCATTTGTGTGTTTTTCCTCCCCTGATTTACTTCTGTGTCACTAAAAATATTTAACACAGCGATGGTGAAAGGGGTTTGTGCTGTCTCACCACCTGCCCTGGCTCTGTGTGTTGTTTCCCCTTCCCTCACAGTGTGTGCTCCCTTCTGATGATCTTTGCATACAGGGATTAAGCTGTGAAAGAGTTGGAGGAGGCTGCTTGGTTGTTTTTTTTTTCTTAAATCCTAGATTAGCCAGAACTAGAGATGGAAGATCAGCCCAAATGAACTTGATTAGCAGGTGCTCAGGAGATCCGAATTTCACATACAGTGTTGTGCAGTCACTTGGACCATAATCCCAGCCTAGTATTTAATGATATAAACAGTGTTAATAACTCTGGGTCACCTGTCTGGGGAGGACAGATAAGGAATTGAAAATTATGCACATTACCATAGGTAATCTACTACCAAATACTGTCGAGTAGAGACCTCCATTTTATTTCGTTCCACTTTCGTTCTTGCCCTGATTGCGCAGCAAATAAATTGGAAATTCAAAATTAAAGGACCTGCTAATTCAAATTGATCTGCAACCTCTAGTACCCTGTTCCTCATAGAAGGTGTAAATGGATTCTGGTATCCACGCTACGACAGCAAATCTTTAGTTTTCTCTGCTGCATTGTCAGATACAGGGAAGAAAAGACTATTTTCAGTGGCACCAGGAAAAAGGAAAAGTTTGCAGAGGGAGCAGGTGATGATCTGCTTTATTGTATCAGACAATTATTTGTTAGGAGTTAATATCCACAGTCCTATTTCTGTCCTTACAAACCAAATAACGGCTGCAGCTTGAAAGTCACGCTCAACTTTGAGGACAAAATGTACCATTCTGGCCTTTGGAATGAGCTGAACCTGCAACAACCTCCATTGTGGAGAATGGGGAGAGCTGGTGGGACCCCCCAGGCTGTAAGGCAGCAAACTCCCCCACATATTGTTTTTAGGCTAAATATTGGTAGGGGACCACAGCATGGTGGGGAATGGTGTATTTCAAATCTGACCTGGTAGGAAAATCGGTTCCATGACCTTCATGGATATAACTCTCTCCTCTTCCCTGTGGAAAGAATAAATAAATAAAAGTGAGGGAATAAATGAACATATTTAAATACCCAGGACCACAGCAGATCAGCTTTTGGGATGGACAGGATTCCAGCTTTGAGGCAATGCCTCAGGCCACTGAACGTGTGGGACAGTCCCTCCTGTGTAACCACACATCTTGCCAAAGGTCTCATATGGGACAGCCCGGCCCTGGCATATGCAGATCTCCCTACTGGGATGTTGTATTTCCTTTATGATTACTATCCCTTGCATAGATGTAAAAGGCTTCAGGCCACCTCTCAAATGAGCTTAGGCCTCTCATGGCATGGATTAGTTTTGGGTCTGACTGCTGAGCTTGAGTCACACCTGCCACCCATCAGGCTGGGAACTGCAGATGAAAAGTGCCCTTTGAGCAAAGTGAAAATAAAGAGAAAGCAGTGCTGTTCCTGTAGATTGCATTTCTCTCTGCTGCCAGCCATGTGACAGACAGACTGGGTTTCTCTATTTGTACCTGGAACGCTCCAATTTCTCCCGATAGTCTAAAAACCTTATTTTTAAATCTTTCTTTTGACACTTACACAGTGTGACTTGATTTGATAAATAAAACCTTCTGGTGTTGTTGTTCAGGTCTGAGATTAAACACTTGATGGTCTACATAAGGAAATGCTTTTGATGGGTGAATTTAATAGCAATTGGTTACTGGCAGGATGAAATTAATTGCAGGTGGTTCAATTCACAGGTGAATTGTGGTATGGCCACACAGTCAAGTCTGTGGATACAAAAAGACCCCTGCTATGGATTGTCTCTGCTCAACATCGTGTTTCATGCTGTTTGTGATAATACAATGACATTTTATTTATAACAATAGAACAAGCAAAGTTACTTTTCCAGTAACTCAGAAACGACACAAACTAATTTTTAAAATTTATGGTGGAAGATATTTTTTACTGCTCTGGAGCAATGAGAGCCATATCTGAGTCATCCTTCTTGCTGATTATGTCTAGGTGGTGAATAATACTGCAGTGTACTGTACAAATTTTACATCTTGGCATTCCTAATACTTACATCTCAAAGTCTTTAAGGCCAACTAGTTGGTATGGTTATCTACTTGCTGCAGATGTGGAAACTGAGGAATCTGGACAAGCAGCATCACCCCAGGGATCTGCAGCAGGGTGAGGTCACAAATGCAAGATCAAACCACTCCCTACTTCAGCTTTCTGCTTGAGTTTGCTTTATTCATGGTGTTAACAATTACTTGCATGGCAGTAGCCACTATAGTCCCAAAAATGCCACAACCTTCATGTGGTCCCGTCTGGGTTCATTCTGTGTCCCAAGAGACTTCTGATGGTCTAGAAAAAGTCGACAAGGGAAAGCAGGGAATTGGCATGTTCAGCTTTGTCTCTCCCCAGCCCAGCAGCTCAGGAATACACGTGCATGCACATCCCATTTAAACTCGGGCTGAAGGTTAAACACTGTGCAGTCTGTATCACTGAGATACAGTAAATTCCTTTGCCTAAGTAGGAGCTTGTCTGATTCTGCGAAAAATGTATCGGCATCAAAAACCTGACACATGAAGGTCAAGGCAACATTGATCCGTGAGAACTATCTGCTACAGTCAGCTCTCTCCTTCTGTCAGTTTTGATGAAGCTACTTTACATTTTTATATATACATGCACATGCATATTTAAATATCTATATAGTTTTAAGGCTTGATTTGTTACACCAACAGCAGCAGCTACAGTGTGTGTGTTAGTCATTCGGGTCTTTAAATCCCTACAATTTTGGGGTCTAACTGCTTCAGGTGTTGGATCTTGCCCTAGGTATGATCGGCCTGCTGCAACTGCACTGATACATGTCAAATAATTTCTTAAATCAGCTTTGAAAGTGGAAAAACTGAGGATAAGAGGACAGAGAGGTGACCAGTCCCCCTTCACATGAAGAAGGAATCAAGCAGTGGATCCAAGGAGTCTCAGCCTTTGAGCTTTCAGCCATTTGCCTTCCAACTTTAGTAAGTTCTGTAATGAACTTGGAAGATTTTCCCTTTCATATTGATTTTCTTGGACTCAGTCCCCTAGTTTTAAAACTACTGAAGTGGTAAAATACCTCCTGGCATTAAGGACAAACAAACTCACGTTGCCGTGAATGCTATTGACCAAAGATCACTTAAACCAACAGCATTACATCGTGTCAACCAATTTGCTTAAACCACCCATGTGCACCTCTGTTTTCAAAGGCAAAGCAGGATGCTACTTATGGAAATTCCTGTGATATAAATAAAGTGAGATGATTATAACCATATAGATCCTGGCGAAGGGTCTTGCTTAAGAAAGCTCATACTCAGTCAATTCCTGGAGATTTTCAGCACAAATATCAGCTCACAGTGTGCAATTGGCTTCCTGGCCTCTTGCCTGGACCCTTCACGGTTTCTGTTCTGCTCATGGACTTCTGCATTTATAAGCACTTTCTTTTATCTAACCCTGAGAGTCCATCATGTTTTATTTACCCTTCTTTTAGCTTTACCTATGCGTTTCCAGCTACACAAAAATCGATAAGCATGCTGCTAATTTTATCTGGGAAAAAAAAGGAAAACTTACTGGAATTAAATGGAGTAGGTTTCGAAGGCTGTTTTTCGAGGGTTCCTTTTTGTATGAGGGAGGAGAATTTAGATATCCAAACTGACTTGCTTTTTTTTCTCTTTTGGTAATCAATGACTGGCACAAGCGTGGATTTTAAGCATCTATGGACTTAATTATGCTACAGAGCCAATATTTCTGCGACTGCTTGATTTGTACTTACCTTTTATAACAGATGCAAAATTAGAAGACAACTTGGTTTTCAAAATCAGTTTGTCAATGGAGTCCTGGAAAACCTGGATCATTCCTAGGCCAGTCACAGGGAAGTTTTGAAGAGCCTGATCACAGCCTCCAATGGGTGAGGGGAAAACCAGGTCTTGACACTAAGAAATCACTTTGGACTAGAAACCATCTGACTGTGCCTTTAATGCTGTTCCACATCCTCAGAGGTGTTGGGAAGTTACAGCCACGCTCTGTGCCTCTATTTCTCTGTATGTAATGGCAAGTCTTTTCTAATGACCCCATTTTCCAAGCAATGAGGACATCCCAGAACTGCTGTGTTTACATCTCAGCCTTTCCTTTCAGCATGTTCTTCACCTTTCCATTATTCTTCTTTGGCTACATCTGTGACATGGAATATTTCAAAAAAGATATATTTTTTTTCCTCGCCTGTGTACCTAGGGAATAGTGAATGAACATGCAGCATAAATTTAAAAAATAAGTAAATTAAATAAATATTCCAGAGCATTCAGTCTGCCAGCAGAATCTTTCAAAGGCACAAAAAATATTCAGGGGAGAAATAACTCTCAGTCCATTTATTTGATTGGCTAAAAAAAAAAAAAAAGAAAAGAAAAAAAAAAAAAGAGGAAAAAAGTAAACTGATTTGCCGTTAATTCTGAATGGAAATGTGCTTAGGACTAGATCCTGAATTTGCTGAGCTCTGAGCACTGGGCTTTGGACACCTCCTGCAATATAAAAACCACCTTCATCCTCCAATGAATTCCACAGGAGCTGAGGATCCTGAGCACTTGGCAGGATTGTGCCTTTTGTCAGGAGACTATCAACAAGGCTTGGGTGCTTATTTGGAAAGAGATATCATGTGCTGGCATGATAATAACTAGAGGTAGGAGTATCCCCCTGGAAGCAGGTACTTGCTTTAGATCTCATAGACATTGTCTTAATTGTACAGTAAATCAGGAGGAGATGGAAACAGCCCAGGCTGAGGCAGCAGAGCCACCAGTGCTGCTCTCTGGTGATGCTCTGCATTATCAACCCCAACCAAATGCTTTCTAAATAAGGTTCATGTTTAGTGTCATAAACTTTGCTGGGTTGTTACTCAGAGTGATCTGTTAATGCATCTCTGAGCTAGATAGCCTTTATTTCCTTTTTCATTTTCTTTTTTCTTTTTTTTTTTCTTTTTCTTTTTTTCTTTTTAGTGGATAATAATCAACTTGGAGAGGGCTTTTAAAAGGAGAAAAGGTTATTTCACTGACATCAATTTTTGCATTAAAAGTGCACTTGGCCAAATGCCAAAATATTTAATATCCTTGCCATCTGTCCCAGCCGAATACAATTTAAGATTTATTGATTTTCTCTTTTTCTTCCTTTTTTTTTTTTTTCTTTGTTAATTTTGGCTTGAGACGAGGTTAAGACTCTAAAAAAACAAAGTCTTTTTCCTCTGATGGCATCATAATCTTTGACTAAGTCCAACTGCCCTTTGATATGCAGCTGGTGCCAACTGTCTGGGATTATAATTGATCTTTTTGGAAATGCCTTCTCCCCCGGCCACCTATGACTGTGCACATCATATCTGCACGTGTCTGGAAGAAAGGGGCTGTGCAGGGGATGTTTCTTTTGGTAACTGGAAGTCCTCCTTAGAGAGGTTCATTAGTGTGTCAGGGATTGCAGCCTGTGCTGTTTTCAAATAGTTTTGGGGCTTTCCAGTCCAAACCCCTCCGCCTCTGAGGTAGGGGCAGGAGCAGGGAGGGAATTCAGGACCACGAGAAGATCTCTGTGGAGATCATCACCAGCCATCAGCTCTTTGAAGGAAAGAAATTACTTTTTCTATGTGTAGCACACCATAAAAAAGTTTCTGGGAGATGTGAGGAGTCTCTGGGCAGGAGCCCAAAAATGCCAATAACAAAACATTTAAGTAGTTCCTTGAAAGCTTCCTTCTGAAGGGTGTGGGGAAAGGGGAAGGTGTTGTTTCCTAAGGAGGAAAGAGGCAGAGCAGTGCAGGGCTGTGAGGCTGATGATCAGGCTTGTACCCTACAGCTGCAAACCTGAACTGTGTAACTGGGCATTAATAGAGATTGCTGCTTTTCTCCATCACCTTTTCAGCAAATCTGACAGGGACAGAGAGACAAAAATCTTCTTAAGCCACTGTAGTGAGCAAGGTTCAGTCGAGGGCCAGTCCCTCTCATTTTATCTGAACTCACTGACTGTTTTAATGACCTCTTGCAGCTTCAGTTCAGCCAGAGAAATTAATGGTAGAATTCAGAGGAGGTTGATTAACTCCGGTTTTATTCACATGACCCTGAGTCTGTCTAAGGAAAAAGTATGTTTGTGAGCAATTATTTGCACAGTATCCACTCACCTTCCCATCTCGACAGTGTAACCTGATTCACTTCCACAGGAACTTGTGTTATCCAGCTGAAGTGCTGCTCCAGGAGCCTGACAAACACCATGATGCTGTACTGCAGTGTGTCGTGTTCTTCTACCATTTCATTATTGTTTTAACCTTATTATGCTGTGAGAACCTTTGCGTGGTTTCATGCACTGGGTAAGTGGTGCAGGTCACTAATGTGCCTCTGATCTGGTAATAAGTAATTAATAATGATGACAACCTCACCATATGATCCCACTTCCCTTCATCAACACTCCAACTCACTTTGCATCCTATTGCCAACCATCTGTTTAGATGATCTGCTGTAAATCATAGAACCATGGAATCACAGAATCATTTAAGTTGGAAAATACCACCAATATCACCCACCCATCACCACCTTGTCAACAAGGCCAAGGCACTGGGTGTCACATCCAATACTTATTAAACACATTCAGGGATGGGGACTCCATCACCTCCTTGGACAGTCCCTTACAATGCTTGACAATCCTTTCAGTGAAATAATTCTTCCTGAAGTTCAACCTGAATCTCTCATGGGCGAGGTAAAGGCCATTTCCTCTTGTTCTATCACTGGTCATCAGGAGGAAAGACCAACCCCCAACCTTGCTGCAACTTTCTGTCAAGGTGGTGTAGAAAGTAATAGCACCTCTCCTGAGTGCCTTTTCCTACATCACCCACCAAAAAAAGCATCATCCCCCACTGACCTTCCCTTACACCAGTTGTAAGATGAGTCTAGGGGTCTGTCATGAGGATTGCACAGACATAGCATAGTCTGTGCTCGTGTTCTTAAAGGGAAGGAGTTAAACTAATCTCTATTTCATCATCTCTTGAGCATATTCTTTCCAGATTGTGTGAGCAGGAAGGGCAGCTTGCTTTGTCGATGAAGTCAGATGCCTGTTTGAAGCAGAATCCCTCTTTGACTTGAGCTAAGCTGTGTTAGTTCATGTCCACTGACCTCCCTCTACTAGGCTGAGATCAGCAGCCCGCAGGAATGGCTCTTTCCTACATATTTGGAAATTCAATAAGGTCAGCAACAGCTCAGATCCTTGCACAAGGGCAACTAAGATTTTCCATCAATGTAAATGTGTGTAGCACCAATACTAACAAACTTCTCAAGCTGTGCATTGACAACCCCATCCCCTGAGGCAAGAAACACATGGCACAGATTCCCAGGACAGAACTGAGCTGAGTTTGTTTTTCACCATTGCTGCAACAGGAGGATTTCTTTAAAAGGCATTTATTTTCTACTTTTTTCCCTCAACAAAACATTTCCCTAGGCACAAATTAAAAATAACTGCAGTATTTTCTGATCGTTAGAAGAACTCTGAGCTGGAGCTTTATAACTAAGATGGGTCTTTACCATAAATCAGAAGAGCCCAGCCTTTATTGCAAGGCGAGCCATTCGCTTCTGGATAGATTCAGAAAAGGGCAATTTCCCCCTGAAAACCACATATATGCTGCCTGCCCAGCTCTCCTGGGGAACTCTAGATTTACTGAGCATGCAGGGCATATTAACTCTGCTCTTGCATGTACATCCAGCAATTTGCAGGAATACAATCCTTCACTTGGATTTATCCCTGGAAAGAGGCAGGGCTGGAAGCAGGCTGCCTTCCCTGTGAGGCGTTGTACTTGGCCAAGGGAGCTCCACATGTGGCTCCAGCAGCAGAGCTGCTTGACTGCCCCCCAAAGGCTCCTGTTCTGTCTGGTGGTGGTGCACAGCCTATAGGGAAGGTACTGGTGACCCTACATGGAAAATAAGGGATGAATTCAAGACTAGGTGAGCTGTCCTGGCAGGTTGTTGTTTTTCTCAACCATCACCATATTTGTGTAGTCACAGGTACAGTGAAAGGGCCTGCAGAGAAAGCATTGCAAAGCTATGTCAGGATTTGCATCCTGCATTCCAGGAGCTGAGTTCAATGGTCCTTCTGAGCCTCTTCCAGTTCAGGACATTCTGTGGTTCTGCAGTCAACAGAGGGGTTTGTCCACCCCATGCACCACATAGGTGCCATTGGGAACATCTCTCAGGCTCACTCAGCCAGGAACCCACCAGTGGAACCTCTGGACATACAAGACACATATCCTTGGCTTTTAGGCTTTTAACCCCAGCTGGCTGCAGTAAATGTAGAAAAAAACAATAGTGTTGCATCCTCTCAAAGCTTCATCCACCCAGAAATGATGCTGTATTCCTCTTTGTGAGCAATGGGAAGAGACACATCCTTTCTGCTTTAATTACCCAAATGAATGTAGTGCTAATGCTAAGTGTCCATCAGAATTTTTTAGGACCAAGAGCTGAGATAGTGGGAACTCTGAACTTGTCCCAGAGACATGAGCAGCCCATACAGTACCAGTGCCTGTTACCCCTGTGCTTGCTGTCACAAGAGTCATTGTTTCCAAGGCGTTTTAACTCCAGTTTGTGTAAGTCTGGGCTTTTCAATTTAGGATATTATGCTATATTTTTAGTGTGGGAAAGGGCTTTTGGCCACTTATCAACCTTTCAAGTTCTGGATTTTTCAGTGCCAAGTCCATGTGCTTAGTTTATCACATGGGGTTTAGCCTTTGCACTTGAAAAAAATGAAAGAGATTTGATATTTTGTATTGATTTCAACCAGAAGGTAAATACAGCTGGGCAGACTGTCTGCTGGTTTATAACTCCTCAGTGCAACCTCCTGGAGGTCCAATAGGATTGCTTGGGTTGTCACTCGGACTAGAATATGGCTCTTTAATATTTGTTCAAAGTAAAAAACTAAAAAAACAAACAAACCCTTTTCATTATTTAATATCCATTCTGGAGTTTGCTTTTCCAAATGTGCAAATACAAATCAATAAATGCACTTTACAGATGTTCTGAGATGTCTCTGAGTCAGAGAAACTGCACGGGCTCCCCACAGCGGGAAAAGTGCCTCCACCTTTGGCAGGATCCATAGGGAGGCAGAGGGGGAACAGGGTCCTTTATCCTCCTTTCTACCTCCAAGTACTGTCTATAAAGCATCAGCAGGAAAGTCTAGGGAGATTTTATCAAGTAATCCAACATGGATAGTTCCTTTTAGTTTCAACAGAAAGTCTGTAGGAAATGTTCTAGGAAAATCCATTGAGATTTCCAAGGGTAATGTATCACAGAAAATGGCCTCTTTAAAGTTTGGAAACAGGAGAGAAAGAGCATATTCCATACATTACAAATGAGACCAGGGTCATATGTGTTTACAAATCAGCCCTTCATTAAAATCCTCTGTAATGGGTCTTTCCTTAGCACAGCTCCTGTTGAGATTAACAGACCTGGACATGAGAGGCAGCAGGAACAGCAGCCATTCACTTACAGCTTTTGTGATTGGAGTCAAGAGAGACCAACTTCCCCCAGCACTAATGAACCAGGCAGGAGGGCTCCTGCCCTAATAACATTCTAATGAACATGTAACACCACTGCTCCCACACTGGCTTACATGAGAACATCCTGTTGTTATTATTATCTCTAATTTGAAACATCAAGGTATGGTCAAGGATGCAGGGCCAGGCTATGAGGTCTCCCCATTGGCTCCTATTGAGTGTGTTTAGATGTCACACAAACTGTGACCTCAGAAAATACAAGCTTTGCCCCAGATCCCAGTCTTATTTTTCCCCCCCCCCCCCCCATACATCCAAGGCCAAAATCCTCAGTGCAGGTGCATCCCAGCTTGCAGAGCTCACTGTCATTGAGTAGTTTTTCTGCATGAGCTGAGTAGGCACCTCCTGAAATTCTGACCCTTTCACCTGCAGGAGTTAATTTAATGTTTTATTTAATGTTTTTGTTCCAGAAGAGCACCAGAGAAGGTGAACCAACAACAGAGTATTCAGGAGAACTAGGTTTGCTCCCCATATGTGCTTCAGGATGATATTGTTCAAAGCACATCATCTTGCCATGTCCCACTTCTGAAACTCAGTTAATGGCACTGATCTCAGAAAATGTTGCAAGAGCAGTAGGGTTCAAGATCTAGTGGATTTGGGTTGGTTTGGGGGGAGTTTTTAAATGAATTTGATCATTAAACCATGTCAACTTAGTAGCTGTCAACCAGCTCCTAGGGAGCAAGGGAGGCACTGGCTGCATCCAGCATCAGTGTGGGTTGGCATTTGGTGAGTGAAGAGTCCACCCATGGTACTGCAATCCAGCTCCTTTATGCCCTTACACTCACTCTTATTTATCAGCCTGTAAATTATTCCCTGCTCTGTTATCTTTGGATTTGGTTCATCAAAGCTTTGGATAAATGTCTTACAAGGGTGTAAAAACACCCAAAGCTGCTCACTGTCCCTACTTGCATTTATGCCTGTGTCTTTTGGGCAGGTATCTTTATAACTCCCACTGTCCAGCAGTTCCTGCTCTGCTGAGGGGGTGACTCAGGCAAGTGTCATCTTCAATCTGCCTTATGCCACACCTCGACCTGGTCCCATGTACTCACCTCCTCAACCTTGGTGTCAGGCAACGCTCTTCCCATTGAAGACAAAGGCAGAGGGAGACAGTCTATGCCCAGAGCTGAATTTGGCCCTTTATTTACAAATAATTTAAAGCAATTCTGCAAATGTTTGTGTGCCCCTAGGTCTGGGGATGATTTACAGCTTTCTCAAATTGTGTAGACCCTTGATCTGGCAGTGTCACTCACAGTAATGGGATGTCTCAGCTGTCCAAACAGAAACATGTTTTAAATGTTAAAAATGTTCCATGATCGATTTTCTCTGTTTATAGTAAATGCCTTGATTAGATTCCCTTGTAGACACTTCAAAGGCAGACTCCCTCTCAGTCTTCCCACATGATGAAATCTAGTTCTTTCTTTGCTCTACTTTTTATTTTTCCCTCTCTTAAATGAATTTAGTGCTTGAGAAAGGTGACTGATTGATGACTTGGAGGACTGAGGCTTTCTGAAGCAGCACTCAGGAACATCGTTCTGCTGCCTGACCTCCAGGCGAAGGGGTGATCTCAGGAGGCAGAGGGACACAGGAGACATGGATCCTCTTGGGACTTAAGGGGTGCCCAAGCCTGGTCACAATGTTAAAGTGTTCAGTTTTAATTGCAGGCAGCCAAATGTCACTTCTGTTTTACATAAAGAGAACTGAGACTGTGAGGGACCAGGTGATTTGCCAGAGCTGAAAGAAATTGCAGAACAGAGACGGGAATAGACTAAAAGATGCCCCAGTTGGGTATTTTAACCTTTGTTTTTTCCTTCCTCAGAACTCTACATTTCTATATTAAAAAACTCAAAAGGAGCAAGACAGGTTAAGGCATTTTTGTGAAGTCTGCTCTGAACTGGATTGAGACCATCAATTCGTTTCACATCCATCACTAAGCAGCCATTAAATGCAATGGCTCTCATTCTCCCTATTGACCTGGTCTATAATCAGATCAGAGACCTTGAAAGGTGAACAATTCTCTATCCTATTAACAGACCCCCTGAGCCGTCCAATCCCCTTGATAGTCATGTCCTTTTTTTCTTTCTTTTCTTTTTTTAATTTTTAATGGAAATGGCTCTGCTTTAATCCACATGTCTCTATTGATCAGGAGATCAAGTCTAACTGATGTGCATAGTGGAAGATGGTATGGCACTAAGAACAACTTGTGACTTAGGATAAAAGGACCAGTCTAACTTTTACTAATTAACCTCCCTTTATTAATATTAGTTAATTTGCAACTTACCCTTCTGAATTATACCTTTGTTCCCCCAATTCAGTTTTGATTATCACCCTTCTTTCCCCACCTCACAAACTCTTCTTGCTCCTGAGTCTTTTCACTGTCACATGTGGATATTCCACCTACGATGCCGTGACGTCATGGACATTTAAACAAATAACATAAGCCTGTTACTTCTCTTGAGAATATCAGAGATATGTACAGCAGCAGCAGAACAGTCTCTCAAGGACAGAAATAACGTTTCACCCTATTTTATTCTCCAGATTTGGGTGTTTGCTTGTTGGGAAGATGAAACTTATTCCAGAACCATGTAATATAGGAGAGGGGAATTACCTTGTGAGAAGATACTCTTGTATTCATTTGACTCAGAGTCAAGGGAGTTAGAGGAGCTGTGTTAGGCTCAGAAAAGATTCTTTCACATCAGAGGTCAGATCACATGGAGAACTTGGAGCACTCTACCTGATTTTCCTTTCATGGATACCAGTCTGCCAACACCATATTGATCTAGAACCTCCATGAGAGGAGGCCCAGGGCTTTTCAGTGGCCGAGGTGTTAACATTACATTTTTAATCATCACTGTAGTGTTTTGCAGAGCTTCTTTCCAGCAAAGTTTAGCCCAGATGGTCCTGTAGAACTGTCAAATTTCTTTGTTGGATGAGGGACATCCCAGTTAAGCTCTGGGAGTTTCCTACCCTGTCAGAGGATCAGGTTGTTTCTACTCATGTCTCTGATTATAGAAATCACTCTGTTTCTCTACTGAGTGATGGCTGATGGCCTTTCGTACCCCTAAAAACAAATACAAAACATCACTGCTCCACATTATTTAATTTCCAAGGACTATGCATCGATTGTTGAATAAAGCTGTCAAGGGTGAATTAACAACTCATCTTTACTGTTACAAACCTACAAATTAAGTTGAAAGGGACCTTAGTTTTTGAACAGTGTTCCAGCATCAACTGCCTTCCAACATAAACCTCTCAGTTCCATCAGAACCGGTGGCCTCTGCCCTCTTCTTGTTTCGTTTGGATCATGTTTAACCCCAATTTGTGCTAAAACAGCGCCGGGGAAGAGGGACTCAGGATATTTGCAATTCTCTGGGCACAGTGATGGACAGACCCAGATGGTAATTCCAGGCATGGAGAAGGGTTAGGAAGTACATAATAAGCCCCAGCCAGCTAGGAGCAAATCTTTTAAGAGCTTGGACTAGTTATAAAGAAGTGTACGGTTAATATAAGAATTAATTCAGGGTCATGAGGAAGCAGAAGGATGCTACTGCATATCTGAGTGTGTTTGTGCATGTGCCTGGAAGCACTGCTCGTGTTCTGTAATATCTCTTTGCAATATATATTTTGGATACTGCATTTTAAACCCATTAAGCATGAGAAGCAGTTATACACTGTAGCTAAATCAAGAAATTAACTCCTACTGCACAACTTCCTCCCATTAATTTATTTTTTTGGTGAATGTTGGGCTAATGAAAGGACATGAGTTGTCCATTCCCTATTTTAAGGGACTTTAATCAAGTAAAGATATGTGGCACAGTTTCCCCTTTTATATTCTTTGTGGGTTTGTGCTGTCCTGGACCAGCAGTGTCTCAGAAAACATTTGCTCCTCTTTTTCTTGGGACTTGGTTTCCTTATAGGGACTATCCACTGTGGGAAACGGTTATGGCTGTTGTTTTTTTGACAAGATTAATACAGACCTCAGAAACCAAGAGAAAGCAGCCTTAACACATCACTGGCTGGGAGCATATTCTAATCTCCTGTTTGGTAACAAACTCTCAACATCCCAGTGCCATGTCAGACCTTTGTTAATTTGTTTTATGGTATTTCTCTCTACATTTCCCCCCCCAGCATGCATCTTCTCTCCTTGTTTCATTTGATAACACCATCATGACTTTATCTCATTCATGGGCTGCACAGTGTGGTGTTACACGTGCCAACACCACCAGCACTGGCTTTACAGATGGGGAAAAGGAGAGGCAGAATCACAGTGAAGTTGCTCAGTGGCACTAAGTAAGGTCATAGGAGGTGGGAAAGTAGAAAGAGGTCTTTTGTTCTCTGTGACTAAGTGGAGGAGAGGTGAAATAAGTGTATTTTGATAGAATAAAATCAGAATGGATGGATTTCCTTATAAGTGGTCCATCTGTGTCTTTTCCCAGTGGCCAAGCACACACTGAGAAGGAATAACAAGGGACAATAAGATTCAAGTGCACCTGAGTCATTTGCTGCCAATTTTGTTTCAAGTATGAGCACCACACACTTTGCTTCTCTTGCTGCCAGGTCAAGCACAAGGAATATTGGAGTGTGGAAAGCACAGGTAGTGTGTCCAGAAGTCTGACACCTTCTGTCTATCACTCACAGTCTCATCCTGAAGGCTGCCTGGGCCACCTGCAGTGCCTGCAGGGCTGTGCTGGGTGTTTTGGGTTTATGGGTGGTACAGAAGCAGTAGAACAAGTTGACTCGTAGTAAAGGGAGATAAAAATGATGCTTTAAAGGAGCACTCTGGGAACTATGGTGCAGCCAGACTATCACAAGGCATTGGTTGAATGTGTTACCAACTCCACAGCTGGATGCTGCCATTGCTTCTCTGGAAGGAATGTAATTGTCTGTGGGAGTTTTCACCCGTCCCATGCAGGGATAGAGAGCGTTTGTACATTCAGATACAACAGCTCACTTGAAAATGTCCATAACTTGTTTTAATTACTCTTATTTGACTGCTGGCAAAGGTCTGTCCATCTCCTCAGGGCAGAACTAGGACACGGCAGCCCAGCCCAGGAGGGTCACAAGAGGACACTGTGTCTGGATCGGCTTCGGGTGGAACGTAGGATGTGCCTTGTCCTTGCATACACAGGGTCTGATGGTGTGTACATTCTCTGAACCGTGGATGTATTCAGTTTGACTGGAAACCTTGTGAGAACAGGCTTTCCTTGTGAGATGTGGAGCAGCTCTCCCATCCCTGGCTGCACAATGTGTTTTTAAGCACGACATCCTCCAGTATCAGGACAGGATCTGAAGAGTGTGCTTTCAAGCACACAACTGGGAAATGTCCATGTAGCGGGGGTATGTTACAAGCCAGACATTCTCTTCCAACAGGAATTATCTGCCTGAAATTAGTGCTGTCTTGGTTATGTACCTGTCCCACCGCATGACAACTTCGTGCAATGCTCCTCGTTGCTGTTTACTGTCTGTGACTGAATGTCTCACGTGTGGCTGGGCTGGAATTTGGGTTTTTGCTGATGATATGAAACCACGATGCTTTGTTCTAACATTTTACTTCTCAGCCTGTTCATTGCTTGGGCTGCCCTTTACTGCTTATCCCACTCTGTTTCCTAAGGGTCACTGAGGCACAGGGAGAAGGGCAAGAGTCTTGTGCAATTTAAAATGTCACATCAAAGTAAGGAATTCATCCTGGCCCGGAGACAGAGGCTTCAGACTGCTTATGCTTCATTCGTGATTATCTCTTAGGTCAAGGTCCCTGCTAGTAGGAATAGCATTTAGAAAGCTCCTTGGGCTCTGCCTCTGCCACTGACCTCCTCTGTAGCCTGAGGCAAGTCACTTCATTCTTCAGGACTTCTGCTTCCCCCTCCACTTTCCTTCCTTTGCTTGAACAGTGTGTGCTTGAGGCCAGAAGTATTTCTAAGCAAGTATATCTTGCCTACAGCGACAGAGACCTGATTTCATTTGGGGCCTGAGCTACTGTAGCACAGAAGAAAGAATTCATTCCCACCTCTGTGTCTCCCACAAAGTGCTTTGGTACAAGGATGAAGCTAATGAGCAAGTGACACAGTCTTGCAGTCAGTGTCCTGAGAGAATGAGGGATGAGATGTGTAAGCTTGCCAGGGATACCTTTCAGCTCATGTGCATCAACTCTGTAATTTTGGAAATAAAGGAGCAAGAGTCTTGTCTGGAATCCCAAGATGTTCATATAGTAGCAGAGCATGTAGCCTGTGGACCTGCTTGAGCAGCTTGCACTAACAATTGGAGCTGTAATAGGCATCAAAAGATGCTGGGAAAGCAGGATTAATAGAACCCAATGGGAGACAAGTTGCATCATTATGTGGTGATGACATGATCAGGGCTTTAAACAGCAGCACAGGTGTGTTCTTGGGGGGTTCTTCCCCTGCCTTGAGCTCTAGCCATCATTCAAACATCGACTATTTTCAGGTGTTGGCAGTTGGAAAACAGACATTTTTAAGGAAGGATTTTGAAACAGTCTGAGGACTCTTAGAGGACAGTCAGTACAGAGGGAGGTCATGCTAATTGCTGAAATGAAGGTGATTTGAAGCCAGTTGGAGAAACACTGGCAGTCCCGTAGCACAGTCACATTCAGCACAGCAAGACCCCAGAGTTCTGCTCCCAAAACACTGGATCGTGTGCCAGCTCCTGCAGCCACCCCCAAAAGGCTGCTTCAAGAGCACAGTGCATTATAAATTGATGCCCTCATAAACATGCATTCCCACTCCCTCCAGTAAATGTAAACCCTGTTTTGTTAAGAATTCCTGGCAAGACTTCTCTGTTTCGTTCCTGAAACCAAACAAGAAGTCAGGGGATATAGAGCAGCACAAAAGAAGATCTTACATTCAGCCTCATTTCAACAGTCTGTCCTGAATTCACACGCTCTGTATCCTCTAATGTGGTGAGGAACAATGATACACATTTACCTAATGTGATCAGTGGTAGTTACACATTTTAATAGACAGTGAAATGTGAACAAGAATTGTGCAAAGAGAGATCTATATAATTAGGAGGTTAAATATTGTGATAGCTTAACCAAAACAATTCCGACAAAACCCAGACTTCTGACTTGCAACCCGTGATTGAAATAATTCAGCAGACTGGAACAATTCTAGGGTTTGGGATTTGCTTTTATTTAGGTTGGGGGGGATTTTTTTCTTGGAACGGTACAATTTCTAAGTACAAGCCAAAGCAGTTCTCTGGAAGAGTGGCCACCCCTATGCCTCCATGGAAGCTAATGGCTCATCTACCAATTCAGCAGGAGTCAGGAGATAGTCATCTTACTGTAATATCTTTTGTCTTTCTCCACCGACACTTCATTGATGGGCAATTTTTCTAAACAACAGCAAAATTGCAGTGCCTGCTTCTCTGTCAATAAATTCCATTATTTCACATGGAGCTTGGTAGCATAGCTAGAAAATGCTGAAGTGATTACATTGAGGAACTACAGATCTGTGGCCTGAGCACTCTATAAATCTATGGACAAAGTTTGATAAAGAGCATTGATACTTTATCTGACAGGGGCCTGTCTAGATTTATGGGGCTCAAAGCTGCTTGCACTGTCATCCTTGATTCAATTAATACAAAAGCACTTCCCATCTTCACACTTCTTTCTGGTTGGGCAAAATGTGATCTTGACATTCTTCCCCCGCTTTAATGAGCAAAATATAAAGTGATGGAATCAGCCAAAGAATAATAGTGTGGCTTTGAAGTGGGGAGGGTAATGCAAAGGAGTGCTCTAGGTTAATGTGCTCTGATCCATGGAGGATTTGCTTCAGTGTTGGGGAGCCATCAGTTTATCCCTTAATCTTTTGTAGTCTTAACAATGAGCAGCAAAATCAGACGAAATCATGGCAAGTTTAAAAAATGTTGTATTTCTCTTTTTTTATTTGTTTTAAAGTCGTGGTGTCTGAGACACCGAGAGACAGAGAGAAAGAGCAGTTTATGTTTTGGGAGAACTGGGATGTAGCTTGAGGGAGAGGGTCTTTGATGACAACACCAGGGCAAGTTATGCTGCTATCTTGCTTTTGTTTTCTGGGAGTGACAATGTGACGGGCAAACAGATTTGGAGTAAGGGATTTATTGTTAAAACCTTGATTTTTAAAAATGTACTGGAACGTGGTCTGGGTTTGTCTTGGTTTCCTTTACTGTAGGAAAAGTGTCTCTTTAATGCTTGCTGTTGCTTTGATACTTGAGGCCCAATTTTACATCCCTTAAAGTTTTGAAATCCTGCTGATGTGAGAATCCAGGACTGTTTTCCTGTTGGACACAGTTAAAGAAGAGTTGGAGTTGTGTGTAATACCTAAAGCTGGATATAATCCCTGATTTTGGTGTGGTTTGCAGTTCTGTATAGAAGGAGTGTTTAGCTATAAAGAAATCCAGAAAAGCAATGGACCTCCTACAACAGGATGATTTGCTATAATTTCTTCCCAAGAACAGGCAGCTTCACCCAGCCATGCCTTGCTGAAGTTTGAGGACTGAAGTGACACTTGTGAAGTGCCTAGGCTTCACAATGACCCCCAGGCAGAGACAGGTTCACCCTAGAGCATCACTGCCATACTGGGGAGATTTCCCACATCCCCTGACATTGTGTAACTTCTCTGTGCTCCCTGACAGGAATACAATTTACTGCAATTTACTATAAATCCTCATAAAAGCCCTTCTCTTGTGACACACTCAGTCAGAAACCCTAAAAATGACTGACAGGCGCCTCATAAATATTTATGATCTCTAAAAAAAGATTGAAAGAAAGAAAAGTTAAATTCTTCCCTCAAGTGAAGTTTGATGGTGAAGACTTCTCTACAGTGGCCAGATCTGTCCTTCTGCTGTCATGGGAGAAGAGGCTCACCCCGCCCAGGACCTGGCCGTGCTCAGGCTCACCCTCATCCCCAAAACCAGGAGGGTGCAGAGAGCTCAGACCCACCAGCTCGGCCATGATGATGGAGCAGTGTCCCCATGCCTGTCTCACTGCTGCTGTGCTTGTGGCATAAAATTCAGAGGAAGTCTGGTGAGACTAGAAGTGCAGAAGGCATTTAAAGCCCTAAGAAATTGCCCAAAGTAGGCAAAGCTGCTTTTCTGACTGCTTTTTCACAGGGCTGCTGCACTTCATTGGGGTTTTTTTGCCATGGGGAAGCAAAGAAGGTCCTTCAAATCCAGGTCTCCAAAGAGAAATCAGCCCACAGGCATTTGATCCCATCCATTAAAGTCTCTGGGGCTGACTAGGAGTTTGTATCCATGTTATTTTGCCACGTTGACTGCTGTTCTTGTTCAGTTTATAAATAGTTATGACATTTACTGCTGCTAGTTTGGAAGGAAAAAAGTAGAATAGGTTAAAACCCGGCAAAGTCTCAGTCATTGTGTTGCAGAGTAAAGGCAAGAGAGGAAATTTGAATATGGTAAATTAAGAGAATGTTCCTCAGATGAAACTGTCTCCCAATCATAAGTCATGTGACAATAAATTTCAGTTGAGTGACAACAATATTAACAAACTGAAAAAAAGATTGATGTGCATCACAGGACCATGAATGCAAAATAAAAGGGAAAGGCTTGCTAGCCTGTGATAGGCAAAGTATAAATATGTATCACTTGGTTCTAAAGTGAGTTATGATTACATTTTCCTACTTGTACCTGAAATCTGTAGAGGTTATTCATCTTATCCCTGTATCAGCCACGACAGTTATAGCCATGCAGTGCATACGGCCCAGATACCTGTTCAGCAGATAAATCAACAGGCATGAAGGGACTTGTTGTTATCAATTTGATCTTCAAAATAAATATACAAATATGTGTACGATATTGTTGTCACTGAGAACAATTTCCCTTCTTCTTGCCGATACATTTTTAAGAGGTTGTTCCAAGAGCCGCTTTCCGACATCGCCAGAGGGAAATGGAGGGAAGCAATGATCAGGCAGGAGGACTAGATTTATGGACTGTTGTCTATTTTATTTAAAAAGAAAAAACCACAAACCTCTTCCTTCTAGCAGCATTTGTCCTCTGAGTACAGTGCTGGCTGGCTGCAGCGAGCTCAGGGAGGGAAGAGGCGATGGGGAGTTACGGTCAGTGAACATCTGTAAGAGGAAACCATTCCTGATGAGGCTGAGAGTGATATTGCCTCTCCACTGGTGCTAAAGAGCTAAAGGTTTTATGATGCAGCAGAGACTGTTGTTTAATCCTGATTTACCATGGCAGTTCAGCAAGGAGGAGAGACTCATACAGGGCTCAGCTAGGCAACGCAGATGCCGCCGGGACCTGCTGGCCATACACCGAGTGGAGAAACTGGGGAGGGGAAGCCAGGGGAGATTTCTTCTCCTTCACTTGCAAGCCAGATCACAGTGACAGGCACAAGGATGCGGGAACCCTGGGACCGTGCCATGCAGCATCTGAGTGGGGAGACATCAGGTCACATTCAGCTCTGAGGGGAGGACTAGGAGTCTTTCCTTAACAGGCACTGTTTTGGTCAGGCCACTCATCTACATCAATCCAGGTGCCTGTCTGTACTGGGGATGGAGTGGGAGACAGCCCCTCACAATCCCTGCTCCTCTCAGGTGGAACATCCTTCCAGACAGAGGTAATATGGTAGCAGAAACACCAGCTTGTCTCAGCATAAGGCTGCTGGAATTTCCCAGCAGATTGGGGAAGTAGTGAGAGTGACTCCAGTGCTACAAAAGGCACGTTGACTTAAGCCCTGTCTTCAGTGCTCCTGGAGAGAGCAAATAAAGGCTTGGCCAGCTAGAAATGCTGATGGGCACTGAAGTTAAGATGTTGAACTCACGCTTTGCCTTCCTCGTGACAATTGCTGCGTGCATTACTCCAGATTTACAGACGAGGAATGGAGGCTCCCCACATTCACCTGCTAAAAATCTCAGCATGATGCAAAAGCAGCAGTGACCACACAGCCAGTCTCTTGCCCAGATTTCATGCAGGAGACCAAATATCCATGAAGATGAAGACAATATGAAATAGTTCCCATCCTTGACAGCTACATTCTGTCCTCTTACTTTTTCTAAGTCTGGGGGGAAGGACAGTGATTCTCTATAATGACAATTTCCAGGTAAGCCTGAAGTGCAATCTGCTGGTGATCCTACCTCAGTAGCCCAGGGGAAAAAGGGTTATGCATGAACTGTTTTGGATTTTTAAGCCTTGTCTCTGCTGGGAAGCCTTTTGTCCCTTAATTGGTACCGTTTGCATCACAACTATGCTCAAGGTCCCCAGAAAGGAAAAAGTCACAGATTCACCAAGAGATAAAAATGTTGTTTCCAAATGAAGCATTACTTGGATAGGTGTTTAACAGCTAAAAATCATGACCTTCAGGCTCCATCATATCTCACAGAACTTACCATCTCCACTTCCCTGTCAGGCAGCTCTGCATTTTAAGTGTAAACTCAGGTACACTGTGACTTTGTGCACAGGTTAGAAAGTTTTCTGACTCTCTCTTCTCGAGCTACAAAACCAAGATTGTGCCTTCTTTTTTAGCAGCTGCAAATATTTCTTGGAGTACAGCATGGCTTTGATTTTTATTTCCCCAGGGAAACCTCAGAATATACTGTGGAAATTCAGAGGTTAATAAAGATGTGTTTGATTTGGAAATGAGAACTCAGTATGGAAGTGCTGGGAACGAGGATTCTCAGACGTGGGGGAAGCAGCAAATTTGGCTCTGAAGGTGGCTGTGGATCTCACCTGCGAGGCCTGAGAGGCTGCAAGCTGAGTGTGTTTAATGACATGCGAGAGAGGAGATGAATTGGGTTGGGTTTTTTTCTCTAAACTATGATACTTTAATGAAAAACAACTTCTGTCCTTCAGCCGTAAGAGCTATTCCTATTCTTGAACTGTGAAGGAGGAGGAGTGAGCAGGAAAATGCCATATGAAATTGTTGAGCTAAATTCAGAGACGGTATGATCTGGCCAACAAGGAAGATGCAACCATAGATCACAGCATTCTGTTAATGAGGATTCATTTTTAGCCCAACTTGTCTGTAATGAAAACCCCTAACATTTAATTTCCATAAAGCCAGAATTAAGGCTGTCCTTAACCTCAGTGTTCTCTACACTTTTGATTTTGCTATGGTGTAAATCTCTCTGCTCAAACAGCAATACAGGATCTATCCCCCCATCATAATAAATGGGTAATGCTGACTCATAACTCACACTGTGTAATTCCAGACCACAAATGTGCAGCTTCCATTGTTGAGAACACTGTTGCTTAAAAGGAACTGCTGTTTTAGTTAAATATTTGCAAAAAGAGATAATTTGTCACATATTGAGATGTCTACATTTGCAGTAAAGTAGTGGTAAAAAGGACATGGGTGGATACAATTGTATTTATAAAAATTGGAAAAATTGTATTTTCCCTCGAATTTACCTCCAACTGTATTAATGATTTATATTGCCATGGCAATTTAGGCACCTATTTTGTGTTCTCCAGTAACAAGATACCTTTGAAAATTTGGCCCTTAGACATTACATTGTCAAAACTGAAGCAACCCACTACCAAATGAGATACAAAGGACAAATCTCGTGTCATTGTGACACTTGAACATACTCTAAATCACCACTTTCACTCACCTGCAGTGTTCTTTTGCATCAGTGTGAAAACAGGGCCCAAATTATTACAAATGAAAATGGCAGAGGCTGACATGCATTTTGATATGAGCGAGTGGAAGGTGCAAAACACCAAATTCTTCTCTGTGTCTCCATTTCATCCCCTGCCAAATGAAGACATGGCTTCCTCCAAAGGAGGGTGATGGGGTTTTCTTCCTGATTGTGTGGGAAGGTCTCAGGTGGAAAACACAGAAGATTTATAAAGTATTCTTACACTAAGGCTGCCTGGAAAAATTAAGAATCCTAATGTTAATTAGAGCTGTGTGAATAATTCATAGGAGGTCGTTTATTAAAAGAATGCTGCTACTTCTTTCTGTTTGCAAATGGTCCATAAGCAGATGGTGATTTTTCTGGATTGTGTTTATTATTCAAACCTATTTGCTAAATTATTTGGGGGAGTAAGCTCTGCTCTGTGTCTCATTCAGGAGGAGTTAGCTTGGCATATTGAATGGTCAGAATTCACCGTGATCATCTTAGTTTTCATTGGATATATTGATCACCTGGAGAGTTTCTGTTGCTGACTGGATGTGTTAACATTTAGAAGAGGGACTTCAGCACAAATACTCATACACTGTATTATAGCTCCTTGTGCTCCCCCATCTGTATTTCACATCAACCTGCTGTCTCTCTGTTCAGAACTTGCTTTTGCATAGAATTATTCAGAAATGTTTAAATCAGAATAATTATTCTTGAATAGCTCTCTCTGTGAGCACTCATTCTATAATAAGAGTGCTGTGTACCAGTTTAGTTTAATCTGCTTGAAAGTGAGCTAAACTAAACAGGAATAAGGCATGCCAAGTGCAAAAGAAAAGATGCCACAGAATTTATATTCACAGCCTATCTCTTGCTTTTTAATACAAAATACCTTTTCTGGGTCAAAGAGGCCCCTGAGCAGTGAAGCCGTGGAAGCTGGAGGGCTGCAGCAGGGGAGGGAGCACTCTGTAAATACCCTGCTCAATGCACCCACTGTTAAGGAGGAGATACTCAAAGAGACCTTGAGTCTGACCCCAAACAGTTGGTCTTTGGTTATCCAAATTAATTCCCGTGTGTATACAAACCCTTTGACTCAAGCACTCTCTGCTTCGGGGGTGTGCAGCTCCCAGCACAGCAGCCCCCGGTCCCTGATGCTCCGAGGGGTTAATGAGTCAGGGAGAACTGCACAGCATTGGCAGGATTAGGATCAGACACCAGCACCCCACCACCACCTCCAAACCTCCCTTTCTATCCTCTGAATAAAATTACTCCTCAGTGGAAGCGGAAAGAAAGACTATCAAAACCTCGCTGGATAAATATTCCTTCTGCACTGCAAACTGTTGCTTACAGCTAGTATTTTTTGGGTAATGATCTGCTTTTAGATTTTCTCTGAGATGTATATTCCATCTCTTTGACACTGTCTCAGCCTTATCTCTGCTCATTTTTTTTCCTTCCTTAAATCTCTTTCTTTACCTTTAAAACGCTCTTTCCCGGAGCGGTTACAGATGTATCGTTGCTGTTGTGCTCTTAGCATTCAGCTCAGCAGCTCGGGAAGCACAGGGAGGATGCTCATGGCAAACTCCACATCCTGGATTCAGCTGAAGAACCTGCTGCAGCTGAGCTGACCCTCTCTCTTGAGCACCACCAAGTGCAGTGGAGCTGAATCCACCCCGGGTGGAGCTACAATTATCCCAAAAGCTTTTAAAAGGATCTTAAAAATATTATTATTATTTTTGTTGTTGTCTTTCAAGTCAAAAGCACAGATTTCATTTTCTCAGAGGCTCCCTGTGCAATCACAAAAGAGATTTTCATGAGTGCTCCAAGCAGTCACATTTCAGTGTCAGGCGTCTCATTTCCACATGGATGGTGGGTAGGGACCTCTTGCCAAACTTTACCTGCTCAAGTTTGGTATCTGCCTTTATCTTGTGAGTTCAGGTTCATATGTGGCCAAAGGAGGAAGACAGACTTTCTCAAGTGGACACCTCAGCTAAAAGAGATTGCTAACCCCTTCCTGCCACAGTAAATCTGAATTAGATTCCCTGGTAAGGCCAGCATGAATATGAATTTCAGCAGACTTTATTGGAGTGAGAATCATGAAATTACTGGTAGTTTGCAGATGTTAAAATAAAAGACATTCTTGGAAATCAGTGATGTTTGAACTAACAAACTTCAGGGTAACAAACTGCCAAGACATGGGTAATACCAGCAGAGAGAGCTTGGATTTCAGTGTGTGACAGGACAGAGCTATTAATTCCAAAACAATCCATGCTGCTCTGACAGCTGTACTCCACCACTGGCCCTTCCCATCCCACCACTGGCATCTTCCCACTTCACTCCACTCCATCCTTCTTCATCCTTTAGTTGTTCCTTGCCAGGCTTGGCTGAAATTCCCCCAGCATTTGGCTGCATTAGTCCTTCTGACAGCTTTTGGATCAACAAGAGTTTAATTCAAAGTCTTTGGTGTGTCCCAGGGCCCTGATTCTTTGCCTCACTTTCCCTGGAGATGGTGCAAGGTTGAGCTCCTGCTTTGGAGCAGAGCACAGGAGCATGGTCGTGGCTCCATGAAGGGAGAGGCAGGCAGGATCCTTGGCTCAGGTACTCCTCGGTGCCCTGTTCCCTCTATGCCTACAAAGTGTCACCCATCCCTCTCTGAGCAGGGCATCACGGACTCCTCACACTGCAGCCCTGTGATGGTCTTGGTGCGAAGCATCGGCTCCAAGCTGACTCTCCACACAAAGGGAATATCCCACCTGGATATCTCCCACTTGAGAAAAATCCTCCCAGGAGAGACCTTCCAGGAGCAGAGCCATGGATCTCCCTGGCCATGTGTTTCCATCAAGAGGTTCCCAGACTGCAACAGAGAGTTAAGATAAAGTTGTGCAGGTCCCCTGTCAGCCTTCCACAACTGAGCCCATAAAGAACAGCAGCCAATGGCACTTCTGCACTGTATTTCCCAGGAAGGGTATGTTAATATACCCCCTCTTTATTATCCCATCTGAAAAGATATTTCATTTTACCAGTTTTTACTACACAATCTCAATAACTCGAACTTGTTTAAAGGCTCACTGCTCCAGGAAAATGCATTACATCTTGGCTTTTAAATCCGCCAGCTCCCATTTATTGGCATTAATAATAGATTGGGAAAGCTGTTCTTTTGATTTTATTTTGGCCCTCTGAATAATTTTTTTGGAGTAGCTCTAAAATCAAATATTTTAGAAAGAAAGTATCTTCAAGCAGCATTTCTGTATCCTAGAAATAGCCCCACTCTGGGTGCCATCATTTGCAGTGGTTAGGAAAAGGGAAAGGCAAAGGGAAAATACAAGCAAAACTGTTTAATAATCATTTATGAGCCCAAAGTGTCCAGGGAAAACAAGTTTTAATAATAATAAAAATACCTAAATTAGTTTTAATTTAAAGTTTAGGCATCTTTAATTTATAAATGCCATTTAAGCAGAGAAATGATGATGAGGACTAGAGTAATTATCCGCATAAGTGGAAATGCAAAACTTTGGTGCTTCTACACAGTTTGTTCTTCTGAAAATTCCACTGAGCTGCTTTTAAGCTGAGCTCACCCAGGGAATTGCTTCCTACATGTTTATGTATTTACTGTAGAAGATACTATTTTTTTTCTTTTTTCTTTTTTTTTTTTTTTTTTTTTTGCCAAGCCAGCAATGGCTTTTTAATCTTTCACTCGTTTCAGCATTACTGTTGTGAAGGAGGATATTAATGGTCAGGCCCTTCTCTCAGGAATGCTGGTGCAAAATCAAAGTAAATGGGCTGAAGTCAGTGGAATTTCTCCACTTCTTAAGCACAGCTGCATCCAAACACAGCCCTTGGTGCTCAAGGGATCTGGGAACCTGTGATCACCTCGGATTTACCTTCATCTCCCTCCTACTGTGCTGATCAAAATGGGAGAGAGGAAGTTTGGCCAATAATAATTCTTTTTCCTCTGCTATATGCTGGATAAATGCAATCCCTGCATTATTATATTGAAGCTGGGAACCTCTAAGCAATTACTTCCCAGCACATTAGTGTCCATGTACTAAATGCTAAAGTGTTTATTCAGTGCATTGCAGGATCAGGTTATTGCTGAGTCTGTCCATCATGCTCAGAAATTATTGCTATAAGTGCTTTAAGAGCATGGCCAGTACAATGGAGATATAACCCAGCTGAAGGACTGCAGTACTTCTATTTAGAGAGGGGGGAAAAGAGACTGCAAAACTGTTCAGATGCACAAAATCTCATCATCAAACACACACTGCTATAGGAACCAAAAAAAAAATAAATAAAAAAGACACAAACAACTTTATACTGAAATTGAGTGGAAATTGGAATAGTGAAGGAAATATGCTTTCTTTTTCAATTCCAGTTGCTCATGCAGTCTTTTGCCTGGGATTAAGAGGTCACTTATTTCAGCCTTAAAGGATAAGGACTGGGCTAGATAGGAGAATCAGCAGCTGTTTATTCTGTAAATGTTTGAATATGAATAAGGTCTTCCTTTTCAGAGCTTCGCTTATTACTTTTATTTACCAGGATAATATCAGAAGTCTAATTAATTCTCCCTACCTTTTTCAATTCTCAGTGTCTCAGTGCTTCAGCAAAGCTGGAGCCCTTTCGAGCTTTCTATCTATTGAATGAAATATCCTTGTTTATAAGGATGGCTATGTCTTCATCTTTTCAGCTGAGATTGCCTTAAAATGTACTAGTGCAGAGCACAGAGATAATGCAGGAAGAATAATAACTTTTTTTTTTTTTTTGCATCTAGTTATCAACTGGTGGTTTATTTCTGTAATCGTCTTTATCAGAGTCCTTGCTGCACAGTGGTTAATATTCAGGAATGGTTATTATCTCTTTCAAAAGTTAGAAATATCAGTCTCAGCGAGACATGCTGAGGTCTGGGGCTATGAAGTGACTTCTCCAAAATCACCCAGGGAAGGATTTTAAGGCAGAGATACAACAGACTCAAAAATCAGTGTCTAGTCCTGAAGTATTTCTGCAGCCTCTTTCTGGGGTGAATTGTCACTCTCTTGAGATATTTTTGGAGACAGCTCTTAGATTAAATGCAGCCCCAAAAGTGCTAAAGTCCCAGTCTACATCTCTGGGTTCTTTTGCAATGATAAGGCCTGATTTGGGCTAAAATGCAGGCTGGCACTAACAAGCCTTTGAAAAAGCTTCATTTTGCCCTGTTTCAGCCGATTTCCAATCACCACCTTCCAGAGACAAGGCAAGGAGAGGGCAATTTCCTGGGACATGTCGCCAAGCCACGTGTCTGGCTTCTGTGCCATGTCAGGATGGTGCCAAGGAATGCTGTGCACATCCCCAAGAGGAGGGTGGTACAGGTGAGGTGCTGAGTACCACTGTAACCTTGAGCATCCCTGCTCTGAGATGGAGCCACAACACTCCCAAGTCTCCTCCTAGAAAGCTGCCACGGGAACAGCCCTTATCTTGATGAGGGACTCGTTGTGCTGCTCTGCTGCATTGTAACAGTAATATCATTACAAAAGTCCCTTCCTATCATCCAGCCCAAGGACAAATGAGATCTCCCTCTGTGCTAATTCAACAAGGATTTTGTTTATTCTTGATTATTTCTGTATTACTGGAGTTTGTTGTTTGCTCACAGCACTCTCTCTGCTGCCAAAGCCTTCCTTTTTGCATTTGGCCTAAATGTTTTCAGGTTTTAAAAGGTTTTAAAAGGTTTTAATTCACTCCTATTGACTCCTTTTAGATTTTTAAGCAAGGTTTCCTCCTTCTGTTGTCTCTCTTGCTCCCAAAATAGTTGTTCAGTAAAAATAGCTTATAATAACACTGTGGCCAAAAAAGATGCACGAGGGGCCCAGCCATTTCCTGAACACAGCACAAGGTGTTCTGAGTTGATTATGCATTCGTTATTGATAATTATTAATTATATGCCAGTTATTACACTGCTCTCTTGTTTTATTGACGTGCTATGAATTTTAGAGAGGCAAAAGACATTCTGAGAGAAATGGGTGACATTAGCTCAGCACAATAATTAATAACTTTATGATAATGATGTACATCTACTTACCATTGAACTCTGGAATACATAAGAAAGTCCTACTTAAGCTCATTCACACCCTGCTTGGTACATGAAGGAGTGACCTTGTCACTAAGGTTGGGCCATTTCTGGATGATAATTAGTCATCATTAATTAGTGGACACTGACCAGGCTTGGAGCTTTTGGAATTCTGCAATGTGATGTTACCCCTGGATATTTGGGGGACTCTCAAGACATGCCTAAGCATACAAAGCCGACTGGTCTTCCTTCAGCAGGCTTGATGTGCAAGAAATGCAAAGTAGGAAATCATGTCCCTTTCTTGGTGTCTAAAGTTTGATAATTAAACAAAAGTCACCTTTGAAAAGCTTGATCCTCCCTCTTCCACATCCCTTTGAGCACTTCAGTGCTGGAAACAACATGGGATCACAGCCTCGGTCTTCAGGGTTCTCTTCCCCTCCATCCGGAGCACCAGGGCCATGGGACCAAACCCACCCAGACCTGACACACTGTGATGAGCAGAGTCACTTGAGATTTACACCAAATCCTGCTCCTAATGTTCCTTTGGATCTGCCAAGCCAATATGTTTTGATTTCCAGCCTCGGTGTTATTTGAATGTGCACTAAGTAGCCTCTTGCTGGCAAATATGAGATGCTGATAGCTTCTGAAATCTATATTCCAGCCTTGAGATAACAAGACAACAAATTTTTTACATCCTGAGGAAAAAAAAGCGACAGGCTGTTAGGGAAAGAGATCAAGATACGTGCAAGCACGTGTCCCTGTCCCTCCATTCCCAACTCAGTCATTCCCAGAGCAGAGTGACATAATCAGGGTGATGGAAGTGTCCTATTTCCCAGAGAGGGGACAGGAGGGAGGGAGCACAGCAGCATTGGTGCTGGATTGATTTCCCTCCGCTGGAGAAATTACACTTCCAAAGTGGCAAAAAATAAATAATAATAAATGAGTAATAAACACCCCACTGGAATCTTTAAATGAATATCGGATTTTAATTATAAAGGTTTAATTTTTAGAATGGAAAAGCTACTTTTGCACAATTACTGTGTGCAACTTTTAATTAACTTTCAAGAACTTTCTCTCATTAAAAAAAACCTAATTAATAATACTTAGGGAACTATTAGCATAAAATAAGTCATGGAAGGGGGTAAAGAAATATAAAACATATATTGTACGGAACTACTTGGGAGAAAGACTTGCTAATTCTAAAAACAAAGCCAAAGCTTCCAGTTTTCCTAATTCTGGCCTAAAAGGGGCTTTTTTTGCTGAATGAAAGCATGAGAAAGACATGGGAATCATAGGATTTAGAACAGAAAATACTGTTATGTTAATCAGCTGCTGTGGGGACTTGTAAGACTGGGAGAGGTGATGTGTTTTATTCAACAAAGGTTCCTTTATTTGGGGAAAATATGACACTGGTGGATAGGATGATTCCAGGAAGATAGTGACTGAAGGGGTGAGGAATGGGTTGGGAACTCACATGATTGCACCCCAAAGAACCTCAAACCCAGCTGCAAAGAGAGGAGAGTGAGCCAAACTTCCCTGGCTGGGCAGGAAAAGGCAAAGAGCTTGTTTGCCACCTGCCATGGGCTGGGAGGGTGGGGATGGAGGGGAGCTGCCAATTCCAAGTAAAGGAAACATTCCTGAGGCATCACAGAGCCCTCCAGAAGGAAGACTTGTGGGGCACTACAAGGGTCTGTATTTGCAAAATAATCCACTCATAGCAGGGTCGGAGCAGGACAGGGGACAGTGATATGATGTTCTGGAGCAGAACTATATTACTGCAGGAACCCAGAGGGAGATTAAGTCAAGGTACAAGGACACAGGGAGGGCAGCCTGCGGTAGAACTTGTTGCTTCAGTAATGGAACAACAGGAAATGAGAGTCACTTCACAATAATATTTTGCCCAGGTCTTGTTCCAGCTGAGTTTTAAATTAACCAGTGGATACAGCTGTCAGCATTTCCTTTATGAGGTTGCTCCAACACCAGAAATCCTCCACGGTCCAACCAGCGTGTTTGGAAATGTCTGTGTTTGAGTGTACAATGGAGGCTGAGTCTGATAATCAACTGCTCTGCCAACATGGCTTTGACTCAGCTAAGCATACACTGAATTAAACTGAGACCTGAATATCCTGGACAGTGTCCTTTAAGGCCAGCTCAGCTGGAGAGAGCTTCCACTTCCATCTCTGTGCTCAGATCAGTGGAGCAGTTTGTTCCCCAGAGAGCCAGGCATGCAGCAAGCCCTAATGGCTCACCCACAACCCCAGTAACTTGTCTGAAATAATTTTAAACCACTTAGTTTTGTTGGCAGATTTTTGGGTTGTGTCACTCCCTGCATTAAGAGCCATAATCCAAAGGGGATAATTTGGAGCTCACTCAGGTGTATCAGCACAGTTAGGAAAGGTGAGTGTGGTGTGTGGATGCCCTATAGCCATAAAGAGGAGGATTAGGGAGGTAAAGAGAGGAAAGCATTGACTTGAGCAAGTTCACATTTAAATCACTATAAAATATCTTGTGGTCCAGAGCCCCCGAGAGCACAGGACACACTCAGGACCCCACTTATCTCACTCCACTACTGGGCTGGGAACTGGAAGATATGCTTTTCCTTGGAGCTATGAAAACATGTCACAGAATCTGCTACGTTTGTATTCCAAGTAATTTTACTCTGCAAGAAAAAAATCACCCCAAGCTCTTGAAAAACAACTGCCACAACAACAAAAAAGAAAGGAAAAAAAACCAACAAAACACACAAACGAGTTTAGATTCCCTGCTAGGATGTTCCAAATATAACCACAAAACACAGTTCTTAAGCCCGTATTTATTACTACACAAATCTAGTTTAAAAACAGCTCTACAGGGGTTTTTGTTTAGCTGTAGATCAGAGTGAAAAGGAACCGTGTGCCAACAGAACTGTAAGGCTGCACTGACCTCCAGTGGAATTGGGAGAAATACTCTGGCTGTAGAGGCTTCTTCAGAGCCCTCTGAAGCCAAAACTTGCCTTGTTTGAAGCTTTATAAAGGCACCAAAGTCATATAAGGATCAGGGAATTTATTACTGTATATCTAGGACGAATACATTAAAATATTGTAAAGGGATTTGCTTGGAATGATGTTTCAGTCTAAGTCTAGTTTCATCAAATTTAACCTTAAGTATGCAAGTATTAAATAGAGCTTTCCAAAATCAATCAGCCTGAGGGGTATTTAATTGACTGAGGAGCAATTTTTCCTCCCCTTTTCCACTGCAAAGATGGTTAATTTCAGTATTTCCACCTGAAAAATCTTTTCCTTTTGGTTTGGTCACCTAATCAAGAAACTCTAACGACAATTGCTGTGTGACATTTCCTCTCAGTGCTCGAGAGTTTTTCAAGGTCAGACCAAGGTGATCAAACACCAGATTTGGCACTTCCCAGTCTGTGTGAGGATAATTGATCGCCCCATCAGATACAAGAGCAGCACCACCTGACACTGTGTCCGTCATGTCCTGATCAAAGAAGGACATGGTGTGCCCAAGGTACTCTCCAGAGTGCCTTCATTTAACAATTCCAAGGTCAACCAAAGGAAAAAAGTAGCATCTTTTTCTCTGGCAATCTCTGGCCGTGGTGGCTCCACATCAGCTGCGTTGGGAGCTGTGTGCACTCAGAATAAAAAGGCTGACGCTGTCTCAAACAGCTCACGGAGTGAGTGTTACAAAAACTGTTCCTCAGCTCTAAAAGACAACCTTTGCAGGAAACAACCCCTTTCCCCTGGAACAGCTAGAGGGCCCTTCCAGGTTATTCACAAGTTTTCTCTGAAGAGCAATTAAAGAATTATTGTTCAAAGTGTGCTCAACAAGGAGTCAATGAGGACTTCAAAGGGAAGAGGCAGATTGATAAAACCACTCCAGAAGCGAGCAGGAGGGAGTCAGACAGACAAGGGGACCTGAAAGGAGGAAGAGAACAAGAGAAATTAAGGCAACACACTGGGTTTGAGGTATTTTTGCTGGGTATTATTCGTTGTTGTTGGGGGGGGTTGAGAGTTTTTTTGAAAGCAAGATTTAAATACTTCCACCCAAAATAGTCAAAGTGAAAAAAATGTTTTGGCTTTGCATTATTTAACTTTATTTAACTTGTTTCCAGGTCCTTCATTCCAACTACCCTTTAAACTTAGGCCGAATTTTAAACTCAAATTGCAGTTAGACAAGTGGAAGAGTTTGGTTTTCTAAATAGACTCCCAGGCCCTTCATGGTATTAGTTCTGCACTTGTTCCACGTCCCCTGTGTGTGACAAGGAGTAAGAAGCAGGAATGCAGGATGCAGAAATGCAGGAGGTCACTCAGCATTTTACACCCCACCATGCCTTGTTTTGATTCAAAATCATGTCACCTATCACTTGCTCCCCCAGATCCTCAGGAAGTACATACACATGATGGCACAGATCCACACATACAAGGAAAGCCCAATATTTCTTTGCTGGATTGGCAGGAGTGGAGCTGCATTTCCTCGGGTTAGATTTTAGAAGAGTACTCTCTGGTATTTTACAGCAAAGGAATGAGATACAAAAAGCTCAGGAAAGCTGATGGTACAGAAAATTCCAGCCCAGATTTTGCCAAAGTTTTGCAAAATGATTATGTTCTGCTAACAATGTTTTCATAATGAGAGGTGTCAGGTGATTGCAGTAAGTACAAATGCCACTCCTCTGTATAATGACTGTGGATATCATTTAAGATATGTGACAAACTACTGAAATACACAATGATTTCAGATTTTGGTAAAATACTCTGATCCACATTGAGCACAGTCTTCAAGGGATTGGTTTTCCCCTCACAAGCAATAAATGTTCAGATGAGACTTTTTAATACTAGAACTATCACAGAGCAAAAGAGAAATGCACAGCAGGTGGAGGGACACTGTGTATGTAACACACTGTGCCCTTACTGGGATTTTTTGTTCAACAGGCAGTTTTTGATGCTGCAATAGGATCATTCCAGCTGTGATTTTTCACGGAAAGCCTCCCTGCGTGGCTCCAGCAGCCTGAAACACCTTCTCTTTCACTCTGGATATAAACCCAGCTGCTCCAGAAAGGCCCTGTGGTTGGGTGAAGTCCTATCAAATGCTCTGAGATGGAAATGCTCCTGGATGTCTTTGGGACCTGCCAAGTTTTAATGCCCATGATGTGTTATTTCCTTGGGAATGCATGAAAAGTGTTAGTTAGTGAAGCAAAGAAATGGGACCTTTGAAAAATAAAAGACCAAAATAGATGAAGAAAAAGATCTAATTTACCTCCTAACAATGATTCTCTGTGAAGCTCCCAGGATCCACAATTTCTAATTGAAACTAAAAGTGCAGAAACAGCATCATTTGGGGTAAAATTTACCTCTGCAGAGGGAGATGGTGCATGTAGAGGCAGCTTTCTGATTTGAGCACCACGAAGGCTTTGGGAGACTCAAGTTCTGAGCACGGTGGGTCCAGGCTGTAACTTTGATCCAAATGTTGCCTCTCCCTCCTGTGGCAGGTACAGCCCTGGACACACCAGGACTGCAACTCTTGGGAGGGAGCTCCGTTCTAAGGCATTGCCTTGACTTCTAGTCACTTCTCAGAAGTAGAAACATTCCTGCTTTTAATCTATTGGCACTCTCTTGGCATCCTCTTGCACCCTCATTGTAATGCAGCGAGTGTAGCAGGTTTATATAATCTATCATATCTTAATTAAAAGGTCTGCAGCTTACCCTTGGACTTTGTTCATTTTGGTTTAGTATCACCAAACTAAAGTGATTGGACATTATTGAAAAAACATGTCTTGATGGCACTGAACCAAGACTCCTGACAAAAATGTTGGCAGAAAACTTCACAAGTGTGACTGTTCATCATGCTTTGCAATAGTTATTTATTTCAAAATGTCAGAATTTTCCACAGATCAGAAATTCCCATTCCTTTCTGTCTCTGTCACAAAGTCCCTCGGCCTACACCCCCTCCTTACACCCAAACACTCAGGCACTGAGCTCCTAGGAATGCAGAGATCAGCAAGACATGCCAAGTGCTACTGAAAGGATAAACAAAGTAACTCAAATTATTCTTACAAAGCAGAAAAATATGGATGTAATTTTATAAAATTATTTGCTGAGTGTTGAACAATGAGACGAGCCCTCCAGCCCAAGTATATAACATCTCAATTATGCAGACTCCAGATTCATTATTCCCACTTTAATGCTGTACTGCACACATATAGTGCTGTAATTCCTTCTACCACATGGCATTACTTCTTAGTTTGTTATGGAAAACAGTATTTTTGGGGTAGAGATTTGACCTGTCAATTAGTAGGATGTGTATGTTGTGAAATTGTGGGGGAAGACTAAATTAGAAAAATATTTCCTCCCTAGCAAAAGGCACATGAATTATTTATTTATTTACTTCATCATCTGATTTAGCACTTCAAAATCCAAACTGCTTATTGCCAGGGCTTCAGTTTTCTTACTGATTTCTCTACCAGTTCATGGTCTTCAAATCTAAGGGTGGACTCTTTTAAAGAAATCTGTTGTCAAGGTTTCTGTGTTCATGCAGAGCTGGTGGGATGCTATTCCTATGGTCTGGTTACGTGGTCAGACTGACCTTCAGGATGGTCCTTTGCCACCTTAAGAGCAGTTCTGGCAACTGGCAGAAGTGTCCACAGCTGCAATGACCTTTAGGGAAACAAGAAAGACTATTTATAGGCAGCAAATTTCACTTGCAGTCACATCAGAAATCTAATTCAAAGGATTAGATCACCACATCAAAGAGCTAAAACAATATCCTGGCACATAGTCCCCATCAAGAGGAATCAGCACAGCTCTGAATTTTGTGACTGGTTATAACAAACTGCCCATAAACAAGCTGCAGACCAAGGCAGGAACTTCAGATAACAAATGAATTTGAGCAAATCTCAGCAACAGCTCCTGGACAACTCGTGAACAGAGAGGAAACTAAATTAATCAGATAAATGATTTGCTCAGCTCGGGTAGAAAATGTCAAACACTTCAAAACTAACCTTTTGGCAGCGGGATTGCTCTTCCTTCTATTTAAGATTTCTGCCTCTTGCATTTGTCGACAGAGCTGGGAAGGGACTGTATTTCAGTGAGGGTTATGTGCCATGCTGGACACAGGCACAGCCCCTCCAACTACCTCAGTGAGTGTGCAAAGCCCCCCTACTGCCTGGAAAGTCAAGTGCTGTTTCCTGGGCTGAGGGAAAACATTTGTGAGCAGCTCATAACAGAGCCTGTGCCTAATATTTCTGTCTGAACTGATTTTCCTCCAAAAAGCTTTGACTGCTGTTTTTCTAAGGGATGTTTCACTAGATTTATCTGTTCTCTGGGAATATTAACTTTGTATTTAGAAATAAGGCATGAAATTAATTTTTCTTGCTGGAAGTCGGAGTATTTTTATTCTGAAAGGTTGTTGCAGTGCCAAAGGGAGTGATAGCCCAGCTGGCTTCTGCAACCTCTGCCTGTGGTCACAGGGCTCCCCAGCCAAGCCTTGGCTCCCCCACTGGCACATGCCAGACCCTGGGTGCTCTTCTAAACCTTCCACAGCCCCAAGGTACCCAGTAGAGCTGGGTGCCCATTCAGAAAGTTTTTCTGTTGGTGGTTGTTGCAGCCAAACCACGACTGCTGTAAACCAACAGGAAAGCTTTCACTTGGAATGATTGTGGCTTCCAATAAAAAAACAACAAACACCAAACCCACACCAAAAAAACCCCACCAGAAAAGCTTTCTGTATTTACACAGACATTATTAACAAATAAATAATTATAAAAGGAGAAGCAGCATTTATTAGGATAACATAGTTGCACATCTTGTTTCATTTCAAACCTAATCTCCAGAAAAAAAATTCCTCCTATTTCAGAAGGATCAGAGTAAGGTCCCTGCAGCAACCAAATCCCTTCCTCCCTTGTACCCAGGGCAAGCAAAAGACAGGACTCTTTATCCAGGGAGTTGCTACCAAAAATGTCAAGGAAATATTCATCTGGAGAGACCCTGGTAGATGTCCCCAGCTTGTGTCACTGGAATTTTTCAGCTTTCAACTGAGATTTAGTAGGACTGAGTTTAGAAGACCAATTTGAAGGAGATATATAGGCCTATAGGCTTTTATCCTCAAAGTAAAACCAGTAATTATTGATAATTCATACCAAACTAGCAGCTGTGTAGGTGAGTGAGGAAACTCTTGTCCACTTTCTCATGCTTTTGGAAACTGGATACCATCGGGTTCCAAAACAACCTGGACCCTTTCTCAGAAATCATGTTCACTGTATTTTCTGGACGTGCTCATGTTGGAATCAGAGCTTTAATTGTCACCCTCTTGGCAGGATCACAGACCACCTCCAGTGGGAGAGGGACCCATAGGGACCATGGATCGCTGCACTGATGGATCCACCCTGCCACAGATGAGGAGACCTGGTTACACACTGCTCTGCCTGGTGTGTGGCACATTGAATAGTCACAGGTGTGTTTGCAGTGGAGTTGTCTCTTTACCAGGTTGAAGTGCAGGGTGTTCAGTGTTTATTGTGTTCTTAACAAAGTCTGTTATCAGCGAGTTTGAAGTTCGTTGCTATCTCCCACAGTCTTGGACTAATCACAGTAATGAAGGCATTGAGCAGAGCCCTTCTCAGGTGGCATTTACCATTGTTTGCTGCAGATAACATAAAGCTTTCTGATTACAGTCAGCTTTTATCACTCCAGAGCAAATCTACTCCACTGAAATGTGCTAATAAAACCCACGGAAGCAACAAACTGGAAAAAAGTGTTACAGCAATAAAGGAACATGAGGGAAAATGTACAGCTTTTGCCACTGTTATCATTTTCAATTTATTAAGATCTAACCATTTTTGTAATATGGTGCTATTGCTGGGGGTTAATTTAATCTTCTCTAATACCAGGCTCCAGTCAGTTTTCAGTGTCAATTTAGATCTAATGCATATTTCTGCATTACAATCAGAGAAACACCCTCCATGGCCCCCTGACCATATGTTTTCAACAATCCAAGTGTAAATGTCCAGCACTTTACACATCCATTTATGAGGTTAGCTCCAGTTTTTAAACACGCAAATCCCAGAAAGAATTTTAGGTGTTGTGGCTCTGCACAGAGAGTGGGCTACTGGCTGCCACAAAGAAGCCCTGGGACATGTGTTCCTGTGATCCCCTTGGAAAAGCACCCTAATATTTCTGGTCCCTCTCACTGAAAAGGGCCCCATAAACAGAGTAGAAAACCGCTGGTCTAAATCTTGAGATCTTCCTTCAGTCTTTGCTGAAGACAGCAATTGTTTTGTGTGTATAAGAGTAATGTAAAACCTAGTAAAGATTTTATGTTGCCACTGGGGTGGCTAAAGAGAGCTGCCAGAGCAGCAGATTACATGAAGTATAGAGAGGGGAAAGTTGCATCCAAGTATTTGTGCTAATGTGGAAGGACAAGCCGTGTGCTCCATATCTACTCATAGGAGTCAGGTTATATAGACATCTCCTCTATACAATCACACAAAATAAATAGCACCAAATAGTGTCTGCTTTGTGTAGGATACACTGACCTGGCCAAGATTTTAATCTATACCTTTGTGTTCATCCCTTGAAAATCAAGGACATCAAACCTCTCCCACATCCCACTTCCCAGATGGAAACCTTCCTGCTCTCCTATGATCTCTTTTGTTACTGTCTCTTTTTTTTTTTTTGAAAGATTCAGCTCCTGCTTTTTCTCTTTCGATGTGCTTCTGTGCTGTTAATAAATTAATCTGACAATAGGACCGGGAGTTACTATAACACACTTCCCTTCCTTGGAGCCCCATAGGCTTCTGGGTTTCATTGAACATTGTTGAGCCTCTGGGATAAGAGACTGCACATGCTTGGATCCACATCTCTCGAGACACACGGGTGGCTGGAGAGGGCTGAGCAAGAAGCACCACGTAGCAGGAAACACAGCCAAGAGACTCGACCTGTGGCAGTGCTGCCCCCAGTGCCTGCAGCCATGCAAAGGACAGAGAGGTCACACTGCTCCTGTTTGGTTCCCACCTTGCCAGTGTCCAAGCAGACCAAAAGCTCTGCTATTCTCAGCCTCACAAAACTGGCTCTCCCTGTCCCTACAGAGCAGGTGGAGAAATTGAATCTCCTAAAGATCAAGGGATTTAGCAAGGTCATGCAAGACAGAAGGGGCAGAGATTTAATTGAAGCCCAAAAAACTCACGCTCCTCTCTCTGGACCCTGATGAGAGCCCCAGATGAGGAGGAGCCAAGATTGTCAGAGATACAGAATGGAAAGGCAAAGTGCCTGCAGTGTTTTTTCAGAGCCCTTGTGCAGAGATCACACATAGTTCAGGCACCTCTCAGAGAGGCCATCCAAGATCTAGCAGGCAATTAATGAGACTTTCAAGGCAGTGGGTAAATTAGGTGCTAGCAGAGAGAGACTTCAAGCTTCCTCAAAGGCTTGGGGTGAGAAAGAGGGGTGGAGAAAGAACTGCAACAGAGCAGGGAGGGAAGAAAGGTATGATACACTTCCCTCACCCCCCAGATCCTGCAACAGCATCTACATCCCTGTGCTGTTTAATCTCAGGAGAGGCTGCAGGATGCTGTCTGTGTGGCTGGTGTGACAATGAGTGCTGTACTGTGCAGGGCTGGGCTGACTTACGTAGGATTGTGTTACAGTGAATAGAGAGCGGGAAGCACTGATCACTTTTGAATCTCAGTGACTGAGGCTGGGAGAGAGAAGGGAATGGCAGGGCCTTTGGATGCTCTGCCTGTGAGGGTGTGTGTCTTGTTTAGGGCAGCATTGCTTGGTGCTGAATCAAGATTTCCTCTTAAATTCAATCCAGTAACTTTGTTGTGCCTGCCTCAAGCCACCAGGCAGTATCAGGGTCGTTCCTAACAGAACAACTTCATCTCCCCTGTCACAAGGGCTTTGGTGTTGCAGGTGAGTCTGTGTGGGGTGCTCAGGGAGGCTGAAAACGGTCGAGCAGCCCCACGGGAGGGAGCACAGGTTCAAGGATGTGTGGGCAAAAAGCCAGAGGTGGACTTGATTAACTCATCTTCAGTTGTGTGTTCCAGAGCCCAGGTGGGGAGCAGGCACAGAGGGCAGAGCAGGCAGGGCACGTGTGTCCCCTCACTTCAGTTCCCCAGCAAGAAGCAGTTCAGGAGTTGCACTGTGAGCAACTAATGAGATTAATGCAAATGGGTACAGTGAGTTATACAACATATAGATGCCCTTCACACAATGACGGACACCTTCTGCTACAGTTTATTTTTCCAGCAATCATCAGTAGCACTAATAATAATTAAATCTCAGAGGCTGTAATGAATAATACATAGCAGCATCCTGGTAGCAAAATAAAAACACTTTAAAAGATTTCCTCCTAAGCTAACAGCAGTGCTTATTTCTCACAATGATTTTTTTTTTTTTTGTGATGTATTAAGCACCTTTAAAGTTTGCAGTATTGAAACATGGATAGTACTGAGTCACAAAGAAATCCTGGAAACAATTTAAAGAAAAGTAGGTGCTACTAAGCTGATCATTTTTATTTGTGTGCAGCTGGCAGAGATGAGCAGAGTCACAGCTCAAGCTGGAGCAATGGACAAGAATGTGGGGAGCTGAAGGGAGACCAAGTACAGCAGGGTTTGAATCCTGCTGTGTGACCTTGGACACATCGATTTGGGATGAACTTCATCTCTTCCTGAAGTCAGGCATCCAGCTGAGGCTAACCACTGAGGCTCTCAAAGCCAAGGAGAGAACAGGACTGCAGAGAGCAGAGCCTTCCAGGAGGGTTTCAGTGGCCTTTGGTTGCCACAGTGATTTGGGCCAGTAATACCTGAGTAGGCACCCAAAGGTGTCAGTCAAGTCCAAAGAACTGTTGTTGGGGACCAACCCTGCTGCAGACACAGTCCTGCAGGCAAGTAAAAGTCCTTTTTCTAAGACAGCATCCCCTTTTCCCAAAACTGCAAATGGCTGCAGCATGTGCAGAACTGGAGGAGAAAAACTGTCAAATGTCTCTATTTACTCCATCATGTACCAATTTTGTCACACAGAGAGGGCTCCAAAGGACCACCACTTACAAAGGGGGCCTGTAACACAGTTGTTACTCAAGGAGTATAGTCCACCAGAGATGGAGCTAGTATAAGAGGTCTAACATATTTTCACTGCTCATGCAACCACTTAGAGATCCTACATCCAAGTTCTCTACGGTTACACTGCTGGAAGGCTTTGCAGAAGGTCAACCTAAAGAAAATATTAATGTGAACCTGATCTGGAGAGCAGAAACGGGATGATTTTCCTCTCTGATACTGGATAGGACAGTGGAATAGCCTGCCACAAGGAGCAACTGGTTTAATCAGTTTAATCAGATATCACAGGGATAAGCACAAGATAAATAACTCGATACCACAGCTACGAGTGCAGCATGAATAACACAATACCCAAGAAATAAGCTCAACATAAATAACCCAATACCACAGCAGTGAGCTCAGTATAAATAATCCAATACCATGGTGATTAGCTTAGCATGAACACTGCGATACCACAGCAATTAGCCTGGCGTAAATAACCCCAAATCCTGACAATCAGCATGGCGTGAAAAATTGCATCCCATACCAACAACCACAGCATAGCTAAGGCAGAAAGGAGACAAGGAGAAGAGCATTAATATGTGTTTATTGCTACAGTTACAGGTTTATACAGCAGTACTTGGTCTGGAGCACTCCCAGCTTGTGCTGTTGCAGGCAGCAAATTTAACCCCTGCAGCCACCCACAAAATCAGGTTTATGAGCTTCACACAAAGTGTTCTGGAGGGAATAGAAGTCGGTGGAGGAAATGAGGGGGGCTTGGGGCATTTTTAAGCAGGTGGGATGAAGCCAGGCCTGCAGGCAGTATTCCTCAAAACACTCACTCCTTCTCTAATTCTGCTTCCAGCAAAGGCAAGTATAGTGACAGTGTCTGGGGGAATGGCTTCAAATTGACACGGAGTAGGTTTGGATTGGACATCAGGCAGAAATTGTTCCCTGTGAGGGTGGGGAGGCCCTGGCACAGGTTGCCCAGAGAAGCTGTGGCTGCCCCATCCCTGGAAGTGTCCAAGGCCAGGCTGGACAGGGCTTGGAGCAATCTGGGATGGTGGGATAAGATGAGCTTTAAGGTCCCTTCCAACCCAAACCATTCTGTAATTCTATAATTCTGTGAACTGAAGAACCCCCTTCAAATGCTGCAGCACCTGCTGGGCAGCAGCTTGTGCATGATATGCAGGTGATGGGGAAGGATGGGTTTGGTGGGGCTGGAGCTCAGTTCTGTCTTCTAAGGGTCCCTGTGGCCACAGTGCCATGAATCCTCCTGCTGATGCTCCCAAATCCTCCTTCAAGGATGAATCTGGCAGTGTTACCAGCATTTAATATACAAATGCTGAATTTATATGTAAGTCACAAATACATCTTTTAATGCACTCTTAAAAAGCAGAAGCATAATTACTAAGGTCAATATATAATGTTTATTTCCTTTATAATAGACATTATAATTTCACTTTAGGGAAAAGAAACTGTATGCATAAAAATAATGACAAATATTAAAGTCACCAAAATAATGGAACCAGATCACTCTACTAATCCTAAATTTAAATGCATTAACGATCCCTGTAACATTAAAGGTCTGATAAGCCAAATTAGGTTTCTTGTAAGCATAATTAATCTTCTTTTTCAATGAAGATATTACAAGGGAGTTAATTTGAATCCCAAAGGCATTTCTAAAATTGAATTATATAGATAAAGCAAATATTTGACCTTTTACTGATAATTACTACAAAAAATCAACATACAAATGAAGCTTATGAAAACCTCTCCCGAATATGGTACTGTTGGGGTAATAAAATCTTCTATAGCCAAACCCCCCATCATTAAATGCCTTAAAAGACAGGTAGTCCCTTCCTTAATCTATAATTTGGGAGTATTAAATTACAATAGTGAGGCCTATGTTTATCAACAAATAATTGAATGGAGTAAAATACACATGATTATGTCAAGTGCATGGACTATCTGGTTTCATTCATAGGTCATGAAGTTTAAAGGACTGCTGATGTTGGTTCACCTTCTCTTCTGAATTGATTTTTTTGTTTCCTTAAACAATTATGATATTTATGGATTAAAATTGCCCTGTGATTTGAAGGGTCTTTTTCATGGCACTGAATAGGGATATTTTTAAGGAAAATTTCGGTTCAGTTTAGTGGAAACAGCAGTTATTCCATCACAAACTGAAGCTCCTAAAATCTCACACAGCTGGAGACTCATTGGATGAGTTTAGGATTAAGAAGGTGCCCCAGAGTCTCTGACGGTGAACGTGGTACCCCCTGGTTGGTGGAATTTGCAGGATTGAGCCAAAGGCCACCAAACAAGTAACAAGAGCACCCAAAAAAGCTGGTGCAGCCACTTTGGGAAATGTTGTTCAGCATTTCAGAGCCTGGGAGCCAACAAGGCTCCTCAGTCCTTTAGGGTCTTTGAAAATACCTACCTGGAAACACATAGTAACCTGATTTTGTTCAGGTCTGGTTTTGACTTAAATAACACTGATGGAAGATACTCTCCACGAGCAATTTTACTCTGTTCAAGGTCATCAGAAATCTGCAGAGAAGCATCATTCCCAGACAACATTAGCCAGTCTATTCTATCTCAAGCCCCTCGCCTTTAGATATAATTGCTTTATTAAATGTCACAAATGCTCATTTGACTTAGATGGTGTCTGTCTCTCTCTCTCTCAAAAAGAGAGAATCTTAATTTAGAGACAGAAAATGGCCCATTTGCTGTTGAATTCAAAGCAAATACCCTGTTTCTGACTCTAAACTCAGCCTCTTCTGCTGGAGTGTTTGCAGTAAGGGACATTTAAATGGCCTGAAACAAAGTCATTTTCTTTGTCATTATTACACTGGGGTTTTCTATCTCTCTGATTAGATTAGAATTGAATCTGGTTGAAAGAAATTGAATTTGTACATTTCCCTAATCATACGATCTTCAAACACTGAACTTTCTAGTCCCAATTAGTCTGTCCTGATCGGAATGAACCTTCAGAGATGTCCCTATTGATGGGAACAAGGAATGAAAAGCTGTTGATGGAAGTGATGATCGATTGATAAACTGCCACCTGCATAAACACTCCCATACTCTTCTCAGGCAATTGAATTTTTGGCATCTTCAGAGCTTCTCTGAAGCAGGTGACTACTGGAAAACATGTTCTTCTGCTCTATACTTTGAGAAAATTCAAACCCTTCATTCTGGTGGTCATGGTCAGCTGTAACAGGATACCCCTGACTTGCACTTAGTTGAATTTTTGGTATTGGGCAGTAGGAAGCTGATTTAACATGCTGGGGGTTGTAAATCCCCTCTGCAAGCAGCTGATTGTCCATGTGACTCTAGAAACTTCCTCCATGCTTCTTTTGGGCACTCCTATCTAAGTACTGCGACACACACTTGTTATACTTTATTTTCTGGGAACAGAACCCTGTTTCCATCTGTCCCTGTTTATAAACCAAATAGAAAGAACAATTTCGTACCCCCATGTGTGCCAGCTGCCTGTCTTTTTGCAGCAGGAGCCACCTCTAACTTCAGATTAAACAGCCCAGCTAAAGGTGGCAGAGGGCAACTCAGTGACATCTCCTCCAGCAGGAAGCAGGGGATAAGTATGCGTGCACGTGTGAGCAAGTCAGCAGCTCACAGGATAACAAATGGCCTTGAAAGGTCAGTGCCAGTTCTCTGTCAGCTGTGACCCCGCTTGGGTGGGCATCGCCAAGAGCCGGAGAAGGGGCCCCAGGCGGGGCTGCAGAAAAGAGCAGGATTGATACAGATGAGGGAGTTATCGATGGGAAGTTAATGGCAAGGCAAAGGAGATGGTTTCTGACAGCCAACCAGAGCTAAACACTTGCTGAAGTGACACTAAATGAAGCTGCTTTTGACACAGATGTATTTACCTCTCTGTAAGCAGAGGAGCACCTCACTGGGCCGGGGTTTTTCTTCAAGCGAAGAGTGGAGACATTAAGACAGTTTCAGTGACTGCTCAAATGGAATGTGTTTTTATATTGAGAAGAGCTGTTTCAAGGAAACATCTATCAAAAGGGAAAACAAGATTTTGGCGGGCAGAAGCGCTGTTAGATCAGAACCTGAGAGATGAAGTGTGGGATCATTGTTAGTGGAAGAGTGAAAATAAAATAAGAGAACTCCAACTTTGAAACATTTGGCTTCATTACTCTCCATTCTTCAAACAATCAGAACTGCCTCAGGTCATCTTCGCACAGGTTTTTTTTCCCCCCCTGTTTTGATCATTATTCCACAGGGACACTCTGCACTATCTCATGTCTGTGCTGCCTTATAAACTGACATACTGTGGGAAAGGCTCTGGGGTCCCCAGAGATCAGACAAAGCTCTGTCTGGACTGGCTGTTTGGCAGTGTGTAGTACAGCAGAAGCATTTTTAAAAAAATAAATAACTGCTCCAAATAAAATGAGCAACAAGGCTCCATCTGTAATCAGCAGAGAGAAGGAAAGGTATTTCAGGGGGGTGACTCACCACGAGATATGTCTAAGAGTGCTCAATGGGATTGCCCTCATCTCATGGGCTATAGAAGCCCAGAGATGAGTGGCATAGTGGTGGATGGCAATAGTCAGATAAAATTAATCCATTCAAAGTGGCTAATCCTTTCCAGATGGCTTGGGGGATGAATAGAATTCCACAAAATTGGAGCCTGAGCAAGAAATCAGTGAGGCTGTAGAACACCCTCTAGCTTTAGAGATCAGGGAGGGATAGGGGCACTCCAGGCAGAGAAATCAATGCCTTTGCAGTGCTCAGAGGGCAGGAGACTCTTCTGACCCCTCCTGAGCACAGGCTGGGACAGCTCACTTCTCACGGGAGACAAACACAGCCAGTACCAGAGCACCCAGTGCCAAAGCTCCTGGTTTCCACTTGTATATCCCAGCTCACCACCACCCCAAGGGTTCATCCCATGAGGATTCCACCCAGAGAATCCAAGTCTGCAGTTTATGCTCTGTCTGACGCAGCAGCCCAATGTTCTGCAGGCATCAAGAGGGAATTCTGCTCAGCTTTCTGTGTGGTGGCCTCTGTTTTTTCCGCCTGATCCCTCTTAGAGGGACTGCAGCAGTGCCCTCTGGAGGGAAGCCAAGGATGGCTTGTCCCACATCATACCAAACGACATGTATCAGATGATCTCCACGGACAGTGACCTCTCCTCGTGAGAGCATTAGTGACACTCATTTTCAGAGTCAAACGGTGGCTCTGCAGAGGCTCCAGCTCACAAGCTAACGAATGGTTGCTCAAGGAAGTTATTTTTTCCAGCTATTGGCAGTAGTTATTTTGCTTTTAATTGTGCATTCACATGCCTGAGTCTGATAACAGTGACTGCTGTGGAAAAATGCACTTCCATGAATAATAAACGGTCCCTTGAAAAAAAATCCATTCTGTTTTAGATATCAGGAACCTCCTGATCCACTGTTGTCAGGTCTGCAAAGTCTGGTATTCACCAACACATTCGGCATCCTCCTGAATAATGATAATTCATCTGTGTTCACTCCACTAAACTATCATATTTTATGGAAGGAGTTAATTAAATGGTGATTTGCACTTCTGCTGAACATTAAACATTTAATGCAGATGCTCCACTCGTTGCCTGAGCTCTAAAGTGGGAAATGGCTTCAAAACTTCATATTTCCTTAAGAGGTTTAATGATGCTAGATCAGGCTATTTGCATACATACATATACAGGCATATTTTATACCAGCATTTATTGCAAACAAACCCAGCTTTCTTCTTGCCATGTTCTCAAGAATACGAGGCGGGACAACACAGATTGCAACTGAAGGGTTCTCTCTGGATGATTTGCCCCTGCCACCATCAAATTAATGGGCTCATTAATGAGAGATTTTCTAGGAAGGCATTAGAAAGAAACAGTTATCTACAGCGGGTCGTCTCTCCTATAATTTAGAATAAATTAATTGGTAATAAATTAAGAATGCTAAAAACTAATTCTTGTACAGCAGGAGTGGGGCTTATACACATTGCCTTCAGCTGAAGTGTCACTGTAAATCCTCTGTAAGTAAATAATTGTGGGGATGGGGGAGGAAAAGAAATTAATATTAATGTGCATTGGAGGGGATGACACAGAGGTGAAATGTAAGGCAGCCTCTGGATGGTGTGTGAGGAGTGCTCCTGCTTCCTGAAATATGAGTCTTGGTAGGAGGCAGCAACATAAAACGAGGTAGTGCTGGGTGTCCTCCATCCCTTATGCTCCGGGTGGCCCTGATAAATTACCCTGCTCCCATCCAAACAGTCCTGTCAGCACAGCAGCTCACACCATGCACCAGGGTTTTGCTCACTAAGCATGTGGATGGATGTCACATCTTCTCTGGGAGGGTTGTTGTAGGACTGCCATGATCCTGTTCGTGCAGAACTGGTGCAGAAGTGAGCCCCCACTTGTACAGAACTCAGCACTTTTTTCCTCTCTTACCATACAAAGAAAATAAAATTGGAATCACTTCAGTTTTGGAATGAAATGTGTAGAAGTGGAAGAAATTTTTTTGAAGTCATGTCTTCAAGTGAGGGAGAGATGTGGAGAGAGTGGGGATGTTTCAACACATCTTCAAAAGCAAAGAAGTTTCATTCTCTCCACCCCCAGCAACTATTTAAGAAGAAAAAAGAAAACTTTTTCTTAAAGTTGTTCCATTAATAACATTGCATCTTCTAAGTGCCAAATTGCTTGGGTCTTTCCCTCCTCCCAAATTCACACAACTTCACTTTGAAATACAAGAAGCTCTGATTTGTCATTCTATCCCAGGATTTTCAGATCTAAACTTCTTTTAGCCTTTCCACAATCATCTCTCTTAAAAAAAAAAAAAAAAAGGGCTTAAAGCAGTTATTGTTGCATATAACAAATGCTCTTAGAGTACCAGTTATGCTTTAATGTACATTAATTTTAGATTCCCTGGCCCTTTTCCAGCTAAGCCTGTGCCTGGAATTTTTTTAAGACTATGAAAAATTATTCACAGATATGTCAAGCATTAAGTTAGTAAATGAATATAGGTTTGAATTCAATTTGTTTTAGCAAACTACTGTTATAAAGAGCCTAGTGTAGCGTGAATTATTACCCAGATTTATGCTCAGCATCTGACAAAACGTTAAGCTACTTTTTCAAGTATCTACTAATTCTAAATAAAGGCGGAAATGTGCCATTCCCACATGGCAGTTCCCAATGCCAGCTTCACACTCTGTCACATTTTTAACTTGATGCTGTTCCTGCCACTGATATCTTCCAATTCCAGGTGCTTCAGCAGAGGCAGGATTTATTCAGTGCCTGATCCAAGCTGGCTAGAGACTGTTTGTACAAAAAGATGTGACTTTCCACCAACAAATCCACTCAGAAGTGTGTTCTCCTCTGCTCCTCCCATGTCCTATAGAATTTCAGGGCAAAGGATCTGATCCTGAGTGTCAAAAATAAAAAAGGGGCTCAATATCTCTCAGGATAAAAAGCTGTGTAGGATTTTTGGCTGGGGCAGAAAGGGGTTTACATGAGCTTTGTTTTGAATGGGGTTTTTGCCCCAACACATGGCATGTCTGCACTATCTATTTATACACTGTCAAAGAATATGAGCTTTAAGCTTGCCAGAATTGGGATGGCCTTTGTAGATCCACGGGTAAGGAATGGGGACAGAGCTGTTTGCGACAGGATCTGGGAGGAGTGGGAAGACTCTCACATTTTATTGCCACCTGAAGAGAAGGTAGCTGATAGGAGGTGTCCAAAGGACTAACAAAATTGTGATTGAGGTCCATCTTCTCTTCCAAAGGCGAAGCCATATGAGCAAAGCTGGCCTGCTCTCCTCCTAGTCATGGCAGCTCATGGGGCAGAAGATAATCCTCAAGGTGAGAAGCTTCAATCCCTGCTGGAGAACACAAGGAGTGAAAGGATGGATTTCCAACAGTCGTACTCAGGCTCCGTGCACAAGACCATCTCTCCATCTCCGGAAGGGAGCCAGGCAACAGCATCACACAACCCACACACCATTCACACCATTAACTGCTCTTATAGTGGGCCCAAACATCTGATTAAACATTCACCAGGCTGAGCTCCAGCCTCATCCTGGAAAGGAGCCACCAGCACATCACACCAGCATTGCAAGATTTACAAGGAGCAGATGAAGTCAAGCCCTACAATAGTTCATTATAATTAACAAAGCTGAAATTGCACCGAGCTTTGAGTTCTATATCAATGCTAAATATCTCATTACCAGAGTAAAATATTTATGTCTCATAGTCTTTATCACAAATGCAGGCTCTCAGTTACTGTGTCCTGGTCCAGAAGATGAATTCCAAGGAGAAAATGAACGTCTTGGATTAAAAGGCTGGCAGCCCTGCAGGATAAAATTCCTTACAGCACATGACCCCCGTGATGGAGGGAGAAATGAATGCACAGCAAATGCACAGCCTGGGGCTGCAGAATTATGGTCCATGGAGGCAAACACTCTCCACTTTTTCCCCTCGTGTCTCCCTAGGGCCAGATCAGTCCCTGGGTTGTCACAGCTGACAGTGGTTTGTGCTTTTACTCCATCAGGGGCTGACAGGTGCTCCTGGGTCCAGCTCCAGGGGTGGGAATTGCTGGTGTACGTGTCCCTGTGAGTCTGAAGTCTTTCCCTGTGATCCAGCCTGCTTCTCCTCCAACCTGAGGGTCTTGGGGGACTTCCAGGTATTGAGAGTAGCAGACAGGGCTGATTGACTTTTTTCCTGAGACCCCATGGGATCTGCATCTCCCAGGAGCTTTGATGAGTTCCTGTAGGGCCTCCTTTTCTCTCCCCTCTTGGAAGGATGTACGTCTGCAAGCACAGCCTTCCTGTGGTGCCATCAGTACCCACGTGCTCGCCCCCAGCCAGGCCAAGACTCCACAGCCACAGGTAAAGGGGAAGTAAAAGTGAACTTTTGTTATTCATTTGAGTCTTTTCTCTAGAGAACAAGGGTCAACTTCTAGGCAAAGGCTGCAGCTCATTTTTGTTGGCTCAGCACTGCTACACTGAGGACCTGAATAATTTGGAGGTGTGAATACTGTGCTGGGACTTGGAAAAGCTGCTTCCCTGCCTGCCACAGGCTATCTGTGCATCTAAGTGAGACTCATAGGCTTGACTCTCTTCTTCTACAAATGGAGGCAAGAAAATGTCCTTGTCCCCTGCCCTTGCCTGGTCTGTCAGTGTGGGGTAGAGCTGGCACAGCCTTGTACTCTGCACATGTTTGGAGACACTGGGAGCTCTGGGCTCCACTCTAGTATGAATAAACAATTTTCCCCTCTACTGCCTATTACTCCAAATTTGTAAATAATTCCCAGAGTCACTACGAAGCTCAGGCATGAAGGCTGAGCCACCTCAGAGACCCAGCAGGAGATGAGCACACTGGCACTGGACTTGATCCAGGGAATGAGCAGAGAAGCCCCTGCTCCACCCAACAGGCAAAGACGTGCTGGGCAGGTGTCACATTACCCCTAGTCCCCTCCAGCTTGCAGGTCCCTCCATACCTTCCCCAGTTCCCTGGCCTTGCAGGCAGCTAAAGTGCTGCCTGGGAGAGGGAACCCACTGGGAATCAGCCAAGGAGGGATGGAATAGAGTTGTTAGCATTTTTCAGCCATATAGACTCCCATTAGTGGGAGTTCTGATGTGATGGATCCCAACCCTGCTGGAGGAGGGCAGGGTGGATGGATTGCTCTGCTTACACCAGCTTTCACAAGTAAGTTGTTAAACTGCTTGACTTGGCAACATTTAGTTTTCAAAAGCTGGTGCAGCTATTGCCAACCCACTCCAAAGAATGCAGCAATTTTTTAAATTCCAATTAGTGGGTGAAGGGATTTTGACAGAGGAAAGTTGGGAGCATGGAAGGCACATTTTGTATACATAAGACATTTATTTGGGAGATTAGCACCTCCTAGTAAACAGGTATTAACTAAAATCTGTCTGAATTATGCTTCTAATTACTATTTCATTTGCAGTGGTGTTGTATTTATTACAATAAGCTTCTTGTGTATTTATTGTATTATGTATTGGAGTGAGACTTGGGCTGCTGAAGGTATGTGCTGAATGTGAGGGCTCATAAGCATTGCAGTGAGTACAACTGCAAAACCCTGCATAGGGGACATTTTATTCAAACTTTGGAACTTTTCTCTTGCATTAAATGCAAGAAATATTCCAGGTGTCCACCTTCATTCCAATCTTTGGAAGTATTACTCAATCATCTTTATTATTATTATTCTCTCTCATTTTAAATTCTGTTGCCCAAAAACACAGTTCTTTTTTTTTTTTCTTTTTCTCTTGATAATCTCTCTCTATTAGAGGTTCAATTAGTAGTTGAATCACACTGTGCTCTGCTGGAAGCCCTCGAGGTATTGCTTTGCTGCTATTTTTTGAGATGGACTTTCCCCTTTTCTGCAGGCTCAGGTGCATCAATCCACAGCTCTGGGCTCGCTTGCTAGGGGTTTTTTATGGTGGCCGCCTCCAAAGTGACCTAAGAACCAGCTGTGGACTCTAAGCATCCTATTCCAGATTTCATAGTATAATATATTGAGTCTTTACACAAACACCCTGGAGCCAGGACAGCTATAAATTGTAGTCAGACAATTGTGCATTTAATGTTTCTCATAAATGTATAAAGTTTGTCTCCAGAAAGCCATAATGAAGGAAAGCAGATTGAAGCCAGGAAATGTCTCGTTAGCATGTGATGGAAATGTTAATCAGAAGCCTTTAAGGAGGATGTAATTAATTCCTCACACAGGGCTGTGTGAGGTTCCTGGGGGCAATCAGGCAGCAAAGGGCAGAGCAGGAAGGGGGAGAGGGGAAGGTTATTCTGCTGTGGGAGAGGGGCTGCTTGGGTGCTACCCTCCGTTTTATGGTTGTTGGAGTTGGTCTGGAGAAAGGACCTACCTGAAACCTGGCCCTGATTCATGGAAAAAGGTAAGTCATGTCAGTGCCTTCTGCTTCCAGGTGCACTTGGTTGGCAAAACTGTGCAACAGATACTGATGAAACATGTAAATAGTTTGAAATGTCCTCCTAAGGCAGGTTCTGCTGAGTACATGCTCCTCCCTCTACTTTTTCTTCCAAGTTCTCCTCCCTGCTGCTCTTACACCTGTGTTTTGGTTTTTCTGTGTCTTACCCTATGTTGACCCAAATCTCTCTGGGTCAGAGTCCCTGATCTGGTTTGAGGAAAGCAAACTAAACTCCTGATGCTGTATAAATGTCTTATTAATTGCTGTGGCATTGACTCCTATGCCTATGGTGTGTTGTCTAAAGCTTTGATCCCAAGGAATTCCCAGCTCCCTGTGCCACAGGCAGTGTGGTGTCTCTGAGGCTGAGAGCTGCACCTGCCTCTGCAGAGATGCCCATCACCTTCCATAGGAAGTGGGATGAGGATTTCTTTCCTCCTTGAGTGGGCAGAGAAGCCCTGTCTGGTGTCAGTGTGATTCCAGACAGGTCCTGGAAGGAAGCTGTAAATGCACACAGCTGCTCCAGAGATCTCAGCTAGAGCTCATTGTGGTCTGGGTAGAATCTTTCAGAGTCTGAGCCAGAGATGGCCATATTTTTCTCCAAATGAGCTTCATTTGTTTCCATTTCTGGTGCAATCGAAGCAGCATTTCAACTTTCATGCTGAAAATCCAGTCGTTGTGTTTCAAACATCCCTCTGCATGGAACCTCTTGCATTTTTGCAGTGTAAAGGGTTTTCCATGTGAATGGAAATTAAAGTTTGACTTTATTTCCTTGGACTTGAGAACTTTAGCTACAATTTGTGGGCTGGATCTGAATTTCATCCCTGTTATTGCACTTTTCACACTCTGCCTGAGGTCTCAGTGTTGTAACAGAAGAAAAATTCCCGTTCCCTGGGGATATCTATTGACTATGTCTCTTCCAACATCTGGGACTTCCTCACCCCAACAGATTTGCAAGTGTAGAGAGACTTTATTTTGCCAGTTAATTTTGCAGAAAATAATAAAACATGCAAACCAGTGAGACTGTAAACCAAACCCATTAAACCTGATTATTGTCAATTTGTGCCTCGTACCTGCAGCTTGTGGAAAGTTCTCGCCTGTGGTTACCCAGCAATTGTTTTGTTTATGTGTTTATGAGCTTGTACCCACCATATGCTTAATGGCTCTTCTGCTCATCATTTTTCACTGTGGTTTTCACTGCTGTTTTTGTAAGACATTGTGACCACAGCAGTCACGAACTGGCTCTTCCCTGCAAAGGCTGCTGACCTTTTTGCAAGAGGTGCTCTTTGTGACAGGCTTTGAACTTTTGTCCTCCTCTCCAGCACTTCTTTTGGCTGATGAACTGCAAGGGACAACACAATAGTGAGAAAAAGGGCTAAGACATGAAGTCCTGGCTCAGTATGGGATCAGACCCATCAGAGAGGATTGATAGATCCAAACATGAGCTGGACAAGAGAAAAACATGTTCCAGCTGCTCCAGAGCCAGCTGAGAGGTTACTGCTCTCCCCACTTGTTTGTGTGGGTTTTTTGAGCTGGATATTCCAGTACCTGAAATGATTTGTCTGATGACTGTGGATGTGGGACCACATATGCCCTTCGAGGATGGTTTGGGAGGACTATGGATACCATTCCATTGAGGTGATGGCCTGAAACCCCCGCCCAGCTGTCAGCTTTGTCTAGAGGTGTCTGAGCCCCTTGGTCTGGGGGTTTATTGGTTTATTTAAGTCTTGAGGAAGCAGGCATTTTTATTCCATGTATAACAGGACTAGAAAAAGTTGGTATTGTCTCTGCAATTGGAAGGAAAAGCTCAGTGTGGTTCTTCTGAAAGAACTGGTGTCCTCGTGCAAGGAAGGAGCCCAGGATTTGTTGTGCAAAGAGAGAAAGAGACCTGGTGACACAAAAACCAGACCTGGGCACCCAGGCCTGAGGGTATGCCAGCAGCTCTTTCACTTCTGGCAGCTCTGATATTGAGAATTTCAGCACCTGGGCTGTCTCTCAACTTCCCTCTGAAGTGAGGGACCACTGGTGTGCCCAACCAACCCTGGGAGGTCCCAAACCCCTCCTGCAGCCAGTCCTTCGTGGTCATTGCAGTATCTTCTCTTCTTAACCAGACAAGCAGTGACTCTGCTCATGTTTTAAACTGAGTCAGTAAGAAATGCAAACTATTGCTTCAGTGCCTGCCTTTCTCACTCTGGAGGAGTGTTACCTTTTCTTAGCTGGTGGAATAGATATATTCAGGAACTCTTCAGGGAATTAATGTTCGTGTTATTAAGTTTAACATATTGCTCTCAGTTCCACATCTTTTTAGTTTAACAAGCAATTGCAGACTCAAAATTATGAGCTTGGTTGCAAATGCTGCACCTCTCTTTGGGGTCTGGGGACTGAGTTTTACCAATTAAAGTGGAAATATGTTTGAACTGCACAGTGGAAAATCAACATCCAAATTAGTATCGTGGAAGATTAAAAACACTATGGTGGGACCTCACCAGTGGAACTCCCACCTCGGGCTGCTGTCTGGGGGAGATGGTTCTGTTCCCTTGGCATAATGTTTGTCCTTGGGGAAGCTTATGATGGGGTCAGAGCATCATTCCAGGCCAGGGCTGCAGCCACACCAACTCCGGAGGAGAAACCCTTCTCTGGGTTCAGTGCAGGGACCACAGTGGGTCTCTGCAGAGCATCATGTGCAGGGGGACAGAAATAGCAAATTTCCAGCATATCCTGCCAGTATCTGCAGCCAATCCTGTTTTGGGGAGGTTGGTTGATACATACTTTCTTTTTTTAATTTTATTTTTTCCAAGCAAGAATGTCTTGGGAAAGATGTTCTGGGAAGCTGAAAGGTCCAGCTCCACTTTGTGTTGGGGTAGTTAAAGGTTTCTGCCAGAGTAATTCTTTAAAAAACTCACTCCTGGGCTTTCTTTCTAGCTTTCAATTTAACAGTTGTCTTCAAACCCCCTATCCACTGCTGAAATGCAGTCTTTGGCATGCTGGGAATAGTCTTGAAACCAATGAAGTGGTGATTAGAAAAATCTCTTCCACACTTATGTTGGAAGATACCAAGCTTCAGGTGCTCCCTTTTTGCCAGCTCAGCTCCTCCTCCCTCCCTAGGAATGATTTGCTCTTTGGGAGGCTGTTCCACCCAGCAGAACATAAAAATATCCCTCTTTTGCTTTCCTTCTCCAAGGTTATTTTCCAATGTGTTTGCCTTTTTCATCCTTCTGCCTCTGTATGTTTTCAGCATTACAGTACAAAGTTAAGCTCATCAGAGAAAGCTGCAGGTTATTTATTAGAAGGGGCAGCAATAATCAATAATAGATGATTTGGAAGAAGTTTAAAGGTTTTTAATGAACAACTCATCAGAAACTGGCTTCTGGAACACTTTTATTGGGATTTTCTACCTTAACCACAAACCGTGGCTGGAGTCTTTTTCTAGTCTCTGCAAAGTTCTCAGACATTTGAATGGAATAGCACTTGAAAGACTATTTTTTATTTCCGTTAAAGAAATAAAATTAATTAAACCTTTTGGTGACATTCCCTGTATTCTCTGTAGTAAAGGTGAGTTTGCTTGGCCCTGGGCTGTGGATGGTCCTTAATTTCACAGCTGAAGCCCAGGTTGTCTTTCTAAAATGATGGAGTTTTGACCCCTTTGGTGTCCAGCTCTCAGTGTTGCTGGGAGCTCTCCTGTCCTGCTTTTGCTGACCTTGAATGACTTTGACTGCTGAAGCTGATGGCCCTTTCCATCTCCTCACCCATCTGTATGCATTCACATAAATAAAGAAATAATAAGCCTCCACATTAAATTCAGGGAACTGATGCATTTCAAATGCAGAAAACAGAAGCAATGGAAAGTCTTGCTAATTTTTACACTAATTTACACCAGAGGGAATAAGAAGTCTCTTAAATCAGATGCTAATTTTGTTTACTTAACTTCCTAGTCAGCACAATGACCTTTCATCCACGAGTAGGAACAAATTAGTGCAGAAGTTCTTTGTGGGAGACAGGAGAACTTGCCTCAACCTGATACTGAATAATACCCAATTAAATGTACTTCTAAACAGCTCTGCCTTCCCTCCTAGAAGGAAGCTTCAGATAAAAGAACAGAATGATATGCCTTTTATTTGCCACTTTACAAAATCCCTCCACGTAATGCAAACAACCCTAACCCTAGTGTGTCTGATACAGGATTTGCAACGCTCTCCCTCTTTGGTAAGAGGATAAGAAGCTTATTACTGTTTATCAGGGGAGGATAAAAGATCCCCTGTTCCCCTTGCTAGAAGGGGAATGGATTTTCATGTTTATCAACAATCGAGGAAAGGTGGGTGGGAGGGAGGGAGGTGTTTGGGTAACAAAGCTGTAAACACACCAAAAAAATCCCCCAAATCTTGAGTGAAAGATTGGAAGTTCTTCATATTTGGTAATGGGATAACAGACATTGTGCACAGTCTTGGGTGAGATAAGGAGCTTACACTGAAGTGGAAATGGGTTTTGGTATCAATACAGAGATCCAAAGACCTCCTGATGATTAAGAGGCAGCCAAGGAGCTGCCTGGGGATTTGGGAAGGAAGCAGAGGGACTCCTGATCTGGCCACTGTGGAAAGGGACCAGCCACCTGCAGCTTGGGCAGATGTTCCCCCTCGGGCTGTGGATGGGGAACCAGACAGTGAGTCACAGTAACAGGAAAGGGAATGAGGGGCAGAGTCCAGGTCAAGCACGTAGGTTTGAGAGAGAGACATCTCCACCATCACTCTTTCTGCCACCTCCTGCTCCACTCAGACTTCCAGGTCTCTTCTCCAGGGAAAATCGAGCTGTTTGCACTCAGCCTGGAACGTGGTGATGAGGAAAAGCAGAACCCCAGACCTACATTGTGCATTCAAAGGGATGCCTGTCCTCCCTCTCTCTGGAGGCAACATTTCATTTCCTAAGCCACGTTCTCATTGTTGCGTTGATATAAATTGAGTATCCTTGGGTTATAATGACAGAAACCAAACAATTTCCAGGATTTGTCACACAGTCAATGAAGGAGACAATGTTTGATTCACTGAGCTGCAAAGGCAGCTGCCCACAACACCTTCAAGTGCCTGTTGGGAACCAAGTCGAACGAATGAGCTGATGGGAGGAGAAGAGGAGAGTGACATGGCAGGCCCTGACACTCTAAAGACATAAATACAAAGCTTGTGAGGAAGATAATGTGACATTTTTTACTTAATACCACTGAGGGAAAGGAAAAGAAGTTATCCAGCACACAGACCCTACTTCAAACACTGCGCTGTGCACATGGGATGGTGCCACCTGAACCCAACCCCTCCTCTTTTTAGTGTTCTGTATCAATTTTATGCCTTCACCAGTCTGTGCCAGAGTGATTGCCTGCAGCTGAAACATCCCAGGAAACTTCAAAAAAGACCAAAAACAAAACTGTAGGAGAAAAGAGATCTTTACTTTTTCTAATCAGCTGTTTCATATGGTGGGGTTTTTTTCACTTCAAACAAGGACTTTCAAGGTAGCAGTTGTGATGTCTGAAAGCAAAAAAAGAAACACAGACTGCTATAATTTTTTTTATGTCAGTTTTCACATGCTTGTTAGTTTTTTGCAGCTTCGCAGTCTGTCACTTAATTTTTCAGAGGTAGCAACTAATTGTCTTTATTTTCTGGAGTCCCTGGGGTGCAGTGATCAGAGCTGAGTGCTCTGCAACCCGGAGCAACTTGCCTTTTCCAACAAAGTAGGTTTAGGCTGATTTGTGACTTAGGAAAAAGAAACTGCAGACACTTATCTTCACATCTGTGAGATAAAACTGGGCTTAGAAGAACCCTGGTAAGGAGGAGTGAATGTGCCCTTAAAGCAGAAAAGTTTGAGCAAAATGTGGGATCTCATGCTAAGCCTATTTTGCTCTGTATGTCCTGCTGTGTGGGTCCTTCTTGTCCCAGATGAAGTCCTGCTGCCAGGTGACTTGTCCTCCTCTTTGGAAGCTGCTTCTCCCAACAGGACTTGGGGACCACGAGGTTGGTTTGCAGCCAGCACTGGCTAATCCTGTTGTATTTCTGCCTCCTCTCTCCTGGTGTCTGGATGAAGATCTTGGGAGCTGTCTGTCCATCCCGTGTACAGGTCACCAGGCTTCTTCCCTGGAGAAATGTCCACTTAATCCTCTCTGTTGCAGCAGGGCCAAGAAGCAGCACAGCCCAGGCCCGCTGCTGCCGTGCAGCATGTGGCAGTCCTCAGCCCAATGGAATAAATCCGTATTCATGGCTCTGTCTTTCCCACCTTGCTCAGATCCGGGGCTGGGACAGCAGATGGGAAGGCCAGCAGGATGCTCCTTGGATCCAGATCCAGAGCTCAGCTCATTTCAGATAAGGATTTTGGTTTGGGCTTCTCTCCAGTTGGGTACAGGCAGCAGATTCCTGCATTGCTTATCCTCCCCTTGACGAGCCCTCCAGCTCCAAGGATAAGCTCCAAGCTGAGCTGGTTATCAGAGGGATCCAGCTGCCAGTCAGGGGAGTGCATACACTGGCAGGGATGCTTTGGCCTCTCCAAAGGATGTGGGTGGAACTGGGAGCACTCTGGGGGGCTGGCAGCACACCAGTCTGACAGAGCAGACTGGAAGCAGAGCTTCCATTTATTGGTGTTGGGAACTCACACACTCCATCTGTCGAGGTGCACAAGTTGTTTCTTCATGGATATTGCTCTGGAAAATGGTGGGGTTGGTTGTTTCTTTTAGAGCTGTGAATTGTGTCCACTGGCTTAAGGTGGGAGTAGAGAAAGAGGGAAAGGTGTCTGCTCTGAGCTCAGTTCCTTGTTGCTGCATGGCAGAGGTTTGTGGTGAAATTCCTCAAGTCTTTAGGTTTTTGTGTCCACACCAGAGCCTGAGGATCTGTGGTGGATCCATCCTGCTCTGTCAGAGCTCAATGGAGGCAAAACAAGAAAGGGAAGTTTCTGCCTCAACCGAGACAGGAGGAGCACATTGCATTGTTTTCCACAGCAAATAAGAGCAGTATTTTGTGGTTTATTTATTTTCCTCACTCACAAACCTCTCAAGGGCTGTGGTTCAGCAGAGCCTCTATGCTTGAAGCCCCCTCACCACCCCATCAGAGCACTTTTGAGTCCAAACCCTGCTAGCCCAGGGGACCCAGGCACACACTGCCCACCCAAAATAAATCACCATGATCCCCCTTAGCCAGCCCTGCTGCCAGTGAGGCTCCCCCTGCCCTCCTGCCTCCAGCAGCATGGGAGTTCCCATATCCCCTTTCCAGATGAATCTTTCCCTCTGGAGCTTAACTCCAGCAAAGGAATGATTTGCTCTTACAGCCCGTTAATGAATTTCTGAAATAAGGAATTAATTACCGTCTGTCTAAATTAGAGTTGTCCTATCCTTTGAGATCCATCTTTTTGATTCTAATTAATTTTAAAAATTACTTTTAGAGTCTTCAGTAGAGATTCTAATTTATTTTACTCTAATATTATTTCTCTGATAAGCAAGTTAATTTTTAGATCAGAATCCGTCTAATCTCAAATTTGTCACACAAACTCTGCTCTCTAAGATACTGTTTACAAGTTTTTGGAGATGACAGATCTTGATGCACAAATCAGTCTTTCTTATTTTTCTCCTTTTTAAACACCTGAATGTGTGTGTTCAAAGGAGATTAATTGAAACCCTTCACTGTGCTGTGTTTAGGAAAGATTCTTAATATTTCAGAACTGAAAACAAATATTAGTTATAAAGCTTCTCTAATTGCCCTTTTTCATGGAGAAAAATGCATGTCTAATTTGCTTTTTTTAAAAGAACATTTGCTTTATGGGTATTTGCCTGAGTTTGACAGTTATTTAACTGGCTGTTTTTATTAACTCATGTTCTCAGCATCAAGTGCAATGGCAGCTGGGGAAAATTCAAATATCAATTTTATGTTCTTATCAAAGCTGCCATCCTACAGGCTGCAATAAACCGTGCAGCAAACTTCATTCTGGCTCCTGGGTTTGTCCTGATGGAGGTTTGTCCTTGTCCTCTGCTGGTGGCTGGGCTGACACGAACCTCCATGGGGACAAGGATGGGTGTCTGTGAGGATCAGGGATGGGCAGGGGGTGGAAAAGGCTGGATCTCCACCCTGATGGATGGTGTGGGAGCACCCAGCACTCCTGGGCAGAAGAACCAGCAGGTAAAAGGCTGAGGAGGCACAGCAGTCTCTCCCTTATTGTCACCAAAATTCTTACAAGCCAAGCCCTGGAAGTCTTTCTGGACACCTCAGGGGAACCTGGATTCTCCTGTTACATCTCATTTGTGGAGAAGACCCATATGCTGAGTACCCTGCTCAGCTGCTTTCTGCAGTTTCCCCTTGGGGTGCCCTACAGACCATTTGTTGGCACTGGCACGTGTTGAGGAGCACCAGAGAACAAAGTGGAAATGGTCCCTTTTCTGTGCATCTTCTCCCTGTGTCCTGGAAGAACCAAACTCCCTGCATTTGTATGCAAGCTGGGAAAGAACCTCCCTAGTCATTTTGGACAATTTTATATTATAGTTTGTTTAGGTTCTTAAGCTCCTTCTATTTGTATTTTTTAATTCCCACCTGTGTGGGGTACAGATCTTGGATTCTAAGACTCCCAGATGCTTAGCAGATGGTTAGCTTGAAAAAATAATCAAAGAGGCAGCAAAATTCTGTGTTCATGAGCTCCTATTTATTTCAATCTGGTGTTTTGCCTCACAACAAGACTAATAAGCAATTACTCTTGCATCTCAAATGCTTATGCAGTGTAAATGCATCTGTCAACCAGATTCAACATCATCAATAAAGCTGCCAAAGCTATTCATAATTCAATGATATATGCTTTGAGCATCTTTTTTGAATATAATTTAAAGATTGCTGTCCTATGATTCCGACATTATTTCCTATGTGTTTAAAATACCTCCAGCTGGAAGGATCTGTGCATCCATCACATAATCACCTCTGCCTGTGTGGACCTCTGGAAACTGTGCTATTTGGCTTGTGTCTGGTTTACTTCCTGGCTGGTGTCTGACAGGGCTCCCACAAGGGCTGCTGGGGCTGAGGGAGCCATTCTGGGATTTGAAGTATTTCTTTCCTCTTTCCTATTCTGGTGGAATTCCATGGAAGTGCTTTGAGCCTTATGTGCTGTGCATGAAGGGAACCTGTTAACAGGGAAGGTGTGTTCTGCAGTACCCTGGGGGAATATTCTTCTTTAAAGTAGCTTTTACAGCCAGATGTCATTAGAAAGCAGGCTGATGTGAGGAGTCTCTACATGTATGTACACACATCTTAATTGCTTTTCTGGATTTCAGCCCAATTTGACAGAGATATCCCAAATATGTTTTCATTAATCACAGAATAGTTTTGGGTGGGAAGGGAACTTAAAAATCATCTCAATCCAATCTTTCCATCCCCCTGTCGTGGGGGACCAGATAGCTCCAAGCCCTGTCCAGCCTGGCTCCAGGGATGGGGCAGCCACAGCTTCTCAAGGCAATTAATGCCTATGAACAACTCACATACACTTCTGCAAAATGGTACCTGGCCTTAGCTTCAAAACTATTTAAAACTAGAATCCAGCACAGGCACTGAGTCCCCCATTCTGCTCTTCCACTACCTTATAAATCCCTCTTCTCCCGTTTCCCTGCTGCTGCAATCTCCTTCCTTTGCTCTGCACCTGGCTGTGAGCACAACCCGTGCTGAGCAGAGCCAAACCAGCAGCACTTGTCCTGCTCCACCACCTGCCTCCCTGGCATTTTCTGATCCTGCTCATCCAGCTTGGAAGCCTCAGCATCCAGAGGTGGTGGGCTCTGTTTCCTGGGGGCATCCAGTCAGCTTTGCCAGAAAGCCTCCCTGTGTAGTGCCATGCTCTGCTTGCTGTGGGACTGATTTCTCACGCTGTTTGTGCCATGTCCTGGGGAGCTGGAGAGACACAGCCCAGCTTCCCCATCCCTGTGGAGCCACATGCCCATGGCTGGGCACAGTGCCTGCAGCTTTCAGGGCCAGGACTGGTAATTACCCTGGCACAGAGTTGGTCAGGCACATCCCTGAGGGTGCTCCCATAGCCCCTCCTGGGCTCTCCAGCCCTCAGAGCTGGTGTCTCGCCATGCAGGGATGGACCTGGCTCTGCTTTCTGCCCTCTGGGGGACAGAACCAAACTTTTTGTCAATAATAATGGGATTATTGCTGCTTTCTTCTTTCCCAGCTCTCCTCCAGATGTCTGTGCATGGTGGTTTGCTGTCAGGGTGCTCTCCACTCTGATTTCCCCAAGGTTGGTGCATGTGTTTTCCAGCTTTGAGTACAGCAGCTAATCAATTGCAGGATGGCAATGCTCACTGGGATCCAGCTCTGTCTTATCTCTGCTACCAAATCCACACAGACCCTCTTGGTCATAAGCTTTTACTGCAGCTCCAAGGAAGGATTTGACTGTTTCTTCCATCAGGATCACTTTGAATGAGCCCAAGCCCTCAGTTCACTGCACACTGAGTATGTTAATGGGCTCTGCCTCTGTTTTCCAGCCACCCACTGGGGTAAGTTTCTCTTTCTTTTGGTTTGCTTTGTGCTTTATGCTGGAGTTAATGGAATACAGATTTCTGAGCTAAGAGAGATTCTAGTGATTTTTTTTTAATATTTTTTCTCTTTATAAGTCTCCATGTGAATAAGAATCCGAGTCTATCAATGCAGGATGCAATCCTGCACAGTTTAATTTCCCTGCTCTCTCAACTGTGTCAGGTCCTGAAGGGACAAAAGAAAAAAAGAAAAAAGAAAAGAAAAAAGAATACACAGTTAAAACAACACACACAAGCAGTGGTAGTGCAAGGTTAGCAAAAGGAAGTGTTTTAAAACTGGATCTTTGGAAAAGATACATCCTCATTGCAGCCCTGTGCAGTTGGCCTTTTACCAGAGGTTTAGTTAGGAATGACCACACTCTAATCTTTTCCCATGTCAACAGAAAACCTGACATTTGTGCTAAAGTGAACATATTTTGTCCTAGTTGTAATTACTTCATCAACCCTCAGGAACAAGCCAGACTTGCTCTGACTGACCTGTTGGTTCTGTTGGTTTTTCATTCCTAGATTCTCCCAATGAGGAATGCTGGGAAGCAGCTGGACTGCCAGCACTGGGATGGGTTTTTGGGGTTATTATGGTCTGTTTTCCTCATATTTTGTTCCCACCACTTCTGGAGATGAGTCCTTCTGTTTCTATGTGTCCACATGTTTGAAATGGTCCTTTGGAGTCTTCAGTGAAAAGAGACTGAAAATCCAAGTCTGCCAGAGCATTTGATCTGTGAAACCAGTGAAGCTGAAAGTTTTCCAAAACACCAGCCCAAACCCTGAGTCTAAGCATTCACCATCGGGCTCAGGAGGAATTCCAGGACCACTTTGGGTGGCATGTTTCACACAGGAGATCACATTGCATAATTTTACTCCATTTTATTCCATGCTTTCACAGCTAAGAATTTTTTTGAGACCATGGAATAAGTGGAGAAGTAAGGGAGGCTCCCCCCTCCCAGCCAGCTCTGTTCAGCTGAGCTCTTGGCTATTAAACCCAGCCTGGTTTTATGGCCAAGAGATACAAGGGGAAAAGATGGTAGAAAAATTTCAAACACTTTATGAAGTATTTTACAGAAGAACGATGTGGCAAATATAGACCAGTTAATGGTGTGGTATGAGAGGTTTATTGGCACCTGTGAGCGATGTAATCACCACACAAGGCTGTTAATAAAACCTTTAATTGACAGCAAGTCACTGTGGGGTCTTGAGCCAAGTCCTGTTTCTCTCAGTCAAGGGACTGATCCCTGGGAAGCTGGTGGGGATCCCTAGGCATGGAGCCAAGGTCCTGAGAGGCTTCCTCAGCTCTGTGCCATGCAAGGTAAGGGGTATGACGAGCCCAGCAGGTCCTTCCCCAGGCTGGAATGTGCTCTTTCACAACGTGGGTGTTCCTTGCTTTGGGGAGAAACGTGTGGTTTCTTCAAAAATATCAAGTCAAGAAGTGGGCTTAAGGGTTTCATCTCTAGGGAAGCAGCTGCAGCAATGGTAGTAGCCACATGATCCCTGGGGTGGCCACTGGCTGCAGCTTAGGGTGGCCCAGCCCTTTGAAGAGCAGAGGGTGAATTTGGGGCATACAACCACAGGATGGTTTGGATTGGAAGGGATCATAAATCTCATCTTGTTGCACCCTCTGCCATGGGCAGGGACATCTTCTACTGTCCCAGGTTGCTCCAATCTGGCCTTGGACACTTCCAGGGATGGGGCAGCCACAGCTTCTCTGGGTGACCTGTGCCAGGGCCTCCCCACCCTCACAGGGAAGGTCCAGGTTTCACCTTTCCATTCAGAAGTGCATGGATGTGGCTGGTCAGACTCTGCTCCGGGTCTTGCTGAGGTTGCTCATGTGTCTCTCAATAGTTTGTCACTGCTGACAAACTCCAGCAGCAGCTGCAAAATCCCTCTTGAGAAGTGGAGCCTGCAGGGAAAACCAGCCCAGCACAGACACCTTGGGGGCCCACACAGAGCAGATCATCTCAGAGCTGCTCTGGCTGCATAAAATTTTCATGACGTTTCTCAGTTACCTCGTGTCACATCTCAGTGCAAGTTCTGCAATTTGTGGAGGTTGCCAGGCCAACTCACTTCATATTGATCTTTCTCTCTGCATTATCATCAGCTGTAACCAAAAACAATCAAGGAGCGAGTTTGTGCAAACCTGCATTCAAGCAGACGTAAATACAAATGTCCTGCCTGCTCTGCAGGTTGAATTCCATCAGACAAATTGGTTTTGGGGTGGAAGTTAGCCCTGTTTTTGCTTAAAGTCACATTTTTCTAGCAGGAGAGGTAGAAATGTCAGGTTTTGAAGCCACGTGTGTCTGTCTTTACACCAGCAAAACCCAATCAGGCCCAAATCAAGTCTTGTCCCCTGTTATCTTGGCAGCTGCTGACGAGGATGGATTGAGACGGGGGTGGAAGACCAAACATGAGACAATCTGTGCTGCCTTTTAAACCACCTGAGGCCTCCAAATGCCAATGGGGCATCTGGTGGGCTAAATAACTTGAACAGTGCTTTAAAACACCTCTGCTGTCCCCAGCAGTTATGAATTAACAGCTTTCTCCAAGTTATTTTAACTTATTATCCCACACGTGCATTGTCTGTGTTGCTTTGCTAGGGATAGGCCATGGAGAGAAATTAGAACATCATGCTTCTGTTTTTAACTTAACCACCAGTGTCTTGCTAGTTTTTATTATCTCTTCTGCCTGGAGGAGTTTTTGAACAAAGTTTTAAAATCACAGTGCTACCTCAATGCAATGTCCGGGCATAAGTTTATTGTGCTTTTACGGGATATAAGTAAACACGTTTCCTAAATCTATTCCCATCCACAAAAAAAATATCCTACTGTGGCTTCAGGCAAACAGGATACTGGTGGAGACTGTCAGAGCATGAGTGTGTACCACAGGCAGGACTGGTATGGATCGAAGGGTGCAATCTCTGCCTCCACTTTTTTCATTCCTTGAGGGCAGGAAAAAGCCGGGAAGGGCTCCGGGCAGGGCTGTGGTTGTGTCTGTTTGTGAAATAACACCTTGGGATCATAACGTGGATTTCACAGCAGGTGCCATTGGAGGGAAACCGGGAGCAAATGGGCTCAGTGCTCAGGGGGAGCTGAGAACTTGCCTCTCCCATTCGCAGCGAGGTGGGAGCACAATGGAGTTATTTAATTTCCCATCACACGGTGCTGGAGGAGGCACAATTTGCTCTGATGCCTCGAGGCAAAGCAGGTTGGGTTTTTCACGTCTTTGACATCACTTTTCAAGGCTGCCAACACCCCTTGCTGCCCTGAGGGCCAGCACGGTTCAGTGCCTTGGAATCTTGCCGGAGCTCTGGGATGCTCACGCCAGGTCAGGCTGCAGCTGGAATGGGACGGGAGGGCACAGGATGAGCACGGCTCCCTCCGAGTGGTGCAGAGCCAGGCACAGTGTCAGGGTGTGGTCCCTATTCCAGGCCTGGGCATCTCAGGAATTGGAACGAAACCTTCGTAAACTGCTGCTCCAATGAGCATCTCCCGCTGAACCAGGAGGGATGCAGGGATGGGGCCACTCCTGCACTTCCCAGTGTCTGTAAGGAACCACCTCGCCTCTTCTAACCATTATCAATTTTCTTTCTATATTTACACCATCTTTATATAGTATAAAGATCTTTCCCTGTCAAGGAATACACGCTGTGGAGGTATGATGAGCACAGCCTCACTTGGTTCATTGATTCAGCCAGTCTCCCCCCCCTGAAATCACGGCAGAAGCTCTTGGATCCCTGCATCCCCCTCCACCCGTGTGCGAGGGACACACACCAGCCAGCACAGAGGTCTTTTTTTGGAGATTTTTACATCTCTATCTCTGCCCTGGTGGGTGCTCAAGCAGCTGCCAGGGTTAATGTGTGAGTGGGAACAGCCCCAGCACCATGTGGGGCTGCAGCCTGCATCCTAGGGATGATGTGGGATGTTAAGGTGAGGAAACTGGACCCTGTGCCTTCCCAAAAAACCTTTGTGCCTCCAGGTGAAGCCCCTGGCTCTGGGAAACTGCTGCATTTCTTTGTGCTGAGCAAAGGGGAGACTGTAAAGGGTGAGATGTGGCCTGTAGGCAGTTAAAATTTAAAATTTTCCACTTTTCTGATGCTAATACCATGATCACACTGTCTAAATAATGTCCAGGCTCTGGCTGCTGTATTACCTGTCCTAAGTATGATTTACTGCTGTAATAAATTAGCCCCTAAGCCAAAGAATCAAAAATAATTGGCTTTACATCTTTGTGCCCATTTTACTCTGTTCCTCTTTACTTTCCACCTGTCCTCTCTCTCCCTCTTATTCATTCTCTGACATTTTTTTTTCTCCTTAATTCCTTCTCAGGGGCCATTTTGGGATTCTTTTCTACTCCTCATGCTTTTCTTAGGATTAACAGACCTGGTTTCTTGTCCTTTGTTTTCTCCTCCAGCTGTTTCAAGTTTCTGTGCTGTGAGCAGTGCCATGACCAGTGGAGGAGAGGAGGTCTCATCTTTCTCCCAGAGCAATGTAGCCTGGTCCTGGCTGTATCCCACCTTGGGGGTCTGCAGGAGAACCCTCTGCCCACAGGAGGTAATGGAATTGCTAAGGGCTGTGCCACAGCAGAGGTTGGTAAAGGCATCAGTGTCACAGCTGGATTTTAAATGGACTTTAAAATGAGCTGCACATTTTATTGTTCTGAAATACTGGATGGCCTCCAAGCATGAAATACAGCAGGGCAGGGGGTTTGATGGGCTGTGAATCTTCTGCATCTTTCTTTGTGTGGTTCTGCTGTATGCATTTAACCCAAAGGCTTTTGACACAAAGTTTAGCAGCATGTACCCTTAGTCATGTCACCTGCCAGTGTCATCAGCTCCCAACACATCCCCATCTGCTTCCAGTGTACCTGACCAAGGAGATGGGTACCCAGCCCTTCTAGAAGGTAAATGGGGCTGTGTTGTGGGTTAGAGGTGGATTAATAAGGCCAGACCTGGCCAAAAGGCTCAAAGCCTTGGTGAATGTGACTTTTGGGGTTTGGCAGCACAAAATGTGAAAAGCAGTGGTTGAGACAGGCCTTATTTTCCTCCAGCAGCAAGAATGGGCTCAAAGTGCAAGTGTAGACACTTGTGTGTGTGTGTAGTGGATACCAGGAGGGATGGAGGGTGATGCTCCTCTGAGGAGCAGGTATGTGCCACCCGAGCTCCATCACTGCAGCGGGCTGGTGATGCTGCACAGTGAAACCTTTGGGCTCATATAGAATCACAGAATGGTTTGGGTTGGAAAGAACCTTAAAGAACATCCAGTTCCAACCTTCTGCCACAGGCAGGGACACCTCGCACTAGACCAGGTTGCTCCAGCCTGGCCTTGAACACTGCAACAACATCATCGCTGTGTGTCACACCAAGTGCAGCAGCTCCAAACCCAGTTACTCAACAGCACAGCCTAAGTGGGAAAAACTTGATTGCTCTGAGCAATCCCTGCTAGAACAGCTTGAAAGAGTGGAGGGTGGTTTTTTTGTTTTCCTTTAAATAAATGGGCATTTTCTCTCTTTTTTTTTTTTTTTTTTTTTTTTTTTTTTTTTTTTTATTTTTTTTTTTTGTTGAGCTGTTAATGTTCATTTTGTGTGGGCATGATGCCGTTCCTGTTACAGAATGCACACAGTGGAGTGCAAAAATCAAGATTGCATCTCATGCATAATGCATGGCCCAGCAACCCGCTCGACAAATTACCTAAGTAGATTCCTCCGACAGGGCTGGGGGGAAGGAGGGGGGAAAAATATTGTAACAAGTATCTTTCCAAAGAAATGACACGATAAACACATAAAAAACAGGCATGCAGAGCTTTTCTCGAGGGGGTCAATTCAGAAATCAGAAAGATAAGGATGATGTGGCTGCAAAAGTAGAGTAGCAGGTCTGAGGGTGGGATGGGGTAGAGGGAGCTGCTGGTCCTGAGGCTCCTGAATGACAGGGAGGGGGAGCCCAGAACTGCGTGTGGAGGTGTCCAAGGGTTTAATTTGCTGTTGGGAACTTATTAGAGGAGTGACATCCTGGGAAGATTGGTAGGAAAAGGGATTACTTGTTTTATTCGTCACTTTCTATGTGCTGGTTTGCAGAGATGTGTGTCACGATGGATTTCGTGCTGCTTCTCTGGAGATGGGAGCGAGCCCAGCAAAACACAGATTTTGTGTAAGAGGATGGCAAGGAGGGGGGCAGAAAGGTGGGAATGAGTCACTAAAATCTTTCTCGTTCCTTCGGTGTCACCAGCTTCTGCTTCACCCCGGAGGGTGAGGGGGCTGGTCCATCCCCCAGAGCTGCTGTGCTGGCAGCACTGAGGGGTTTGGTGCAGCCTCCTGCAAGGATGAGAGGCACATTTGGGCACTTGTTCTGGAAGCAAAACTTGTTGAAAGGGGCCAGAGGAGACAGTTTGCTCCCAGGGAAGCAGAGGGGCAGCTCCAAAACTTCAGCAAGAACTAAACTCGCTGATCATTTCACCATGACAATAATGCCCACAGCTCCTGGATCACCATGATCCGTTCAGGGCACATTTTGAGACTGCGATTGTTTGGAGTCTTTTTTGCCATTTAAGTAATAACTCCGCCTTCAAATCTCATCTTACTCCTGTCATTCACTCTAACGAGCGCAGGCCGGACCCAGCAGGGTGTGTTTGGGTTTAGTTCGGCTCCCTGCAGGAGCCCAAACCCCGCTCCCGGCGCTGCGGCCGCTCGGAGCCCGGCCAGCACAACCTGCTTTTGCCATCTAGTGGCTGCTGAGCCCAGGAAAGCTCAAAAACGGACCTGAGGAGCCAAGGACGAGGTCAGGAAGGGAGAGTGTGGGAGGGGGAGCAATGCAGGAGGGAGATTTGTGCTACTCGAGCAGCTTTTTTCCAAGCTGTTACAGCTGTGAGGATGAGCCCCGCGTGCCCAGCTCGGGAGCATTCCTGGCTATGTGGGGTTATCAGCCTGCCAGAGCTCGGCAGCCCCTGTGTGACAGGGCTCTGCGTGTTTCCAACACCCAGAGGCCAAACACCCTCCACCAGCAGCAGAACCCAGGGCTAGAGGTGCAAATCAACGTACACAGTCACCTAAAAGTGAGTGCTGGGATTTAAAACCAGCAGCAGCTCAGGCTCATTGTTCAGCCTCGCTCAAAGCAAAGCCCTGACCTGCCTCCAGGCTCCTGCCTTCCCCCACAGCCCACAGAGGGAAAGCTCTGGACACCCATTGAGGAGTTGGTGTCCATGGGTGAGGTTTTGTCTGTCTGTGCATTGAGAGTTTGATGCCAACAGAATTTCAGACTGTTTACACTTTTTATATTTCTTTTCCCATACAGTCATTTCAGTGGAATTTGGGAGCGATGACAGGATTTGCTTTCTGAGGTGTTTAAAATAAACCCAAAATGTTCCCCTCTGCCGGGGAACCACCAGAGGTGGGGAGGGCTCTGCCCCCTCCTCCAATCTCCCTGTGATCCCATAGGAGCCCTGGGATGCCCCATCCCTCCCCCACCCAGCAACCACCACCCAGCAAAGCTCCACTGCTCCCTCCCAAAACCAGAACTGGCAGCTTTTGTGGGGATTAAAATACTGCAAGATCTGCTGCATTTTTGTTTCTAAACTCCTGAATGTATTAGCATTGATTTATTTTTAATACAACCAACCACCTGTGAGTTTGGGATATTATTTCTGTTTGTTCCCTCTGGCTGAGGTGGCTCTTCAGTGGCCTCCCAGCCACGCTGCCCTGATGGGATGGTGAGGGGCTGGTCCCCAAGCACTCCTGTGTCCCCGGTGCACTGCTCTGCCCACAGGGAACTTTACTTTTTCTCAGTGCTCTTGTGCAGTTGCACCTATTATGAGGACTTTAAAGACAGAGCAGAAGCTGCTTCTTTGATTTTTTTTCTTTTTTCCTTAAATCTCAGCTGGCTTTCAGCATCCTCTCCAAGAAAGACCTCAGCCTGCTTACTGCCTGGGAAATGTGCAGAGGTTCAAGGTCACAGGTAATGACAGCAGCTCATCCCTGAACGACTCTCTCAGCAATGTTTCCAATCACCCTGCCCACATAATGAAAGTACAGGCAGGAACTAACTAAGCAAATGAGGCCCTCCTTTAATTCCATTTGCTTATGCTGCTTATTTTTCTTCTGCATAATTATTTTTAAAGGAAAACTTAATTTCGTTTAATGGGAACAAAGTTTAACACTCCGTAAGCTTTGTCTTCTGCAGCCTCCATCTGCTGAGCTTTTTTTTCTGGGCTTTTTTTCCCCTAATTATTTTTAAACCAGCCCAGTAAATTGTGGGTGTTTAAGAGGCACTTCTCATTAAGATGAAATACTTTGATCTCCGTAGGATCATCTGTTTTTAAAGAGGTAAAGACAAAAGCCACTGTTTTTTCTCCCAGTTAACCCCATCTCAGTGGTGAGTGTGTCCCTTTGACCTGCCCAGGTGGTTTGCTCTGCTGGGAACTGGGTGCAGCAGTCAGAGCCCATCAGAAGGAAAGAGGGGTCAGAAGAGCTCTGAGAGGCACAGCAGGGACCATTAAGAAGTAAGTGGCAAATCATCTCAGGAAAGGGAAACATTTAACCTAGTTATTTATTTATTTTTAAGTGCAGATGGTGTGGGGGGAAAAGAAGGCTGCAAGAAGACCAAGAGGCATGGGAGTGCTATATATAGCTGTACAGCTGTTTCCTTCAGGTGCTATAGCTCAGAAACGTAGGATGATTAATTTTGAAAGTTGAAATGTATAGCAGATTCTGATTACAGCTGAGTGTCTATAATTTAGCTACTTAGTAAAATTAACTTGACGTTTTTAGTGAGCTGTGAGGACAATAATGTGTGAAGAGACTGAAGAACAAGTTTGACTGCACTCTCCTTCCCTTACCACCCCCTTTTCCAATTTGCAAAGTTTATTTTTAACTTTTCCCCTTTTCCTGGCAGCTTTCCCCGAATCCAGGGAAATGGGTTTGGCTCCCCCTCCTGGCACGGAAAGGCAGCGCAGGGTCGGGCTGAGCCTCTCCCGGGATGGGCCAGAGGTGCCCCAGGGAGGCAAGTCCGGGATAACTCAGGTTGGGATCTCCAAGGCACAGAACACTTGTCAGAGCGTGACACCGCCAGGAAGGCTGTGCGACCTCCCACTAAATCCATCTGCATCCTTCAGAAAAGGGAATTCAAAACCTGGTCACAGCAGGGACCACAAAAGGGACACCTGGGAAATGCAGCAAAGTCCCTTTTGCAAAGGGAAAGGGGGAATGGCCTTAAGCTGAAGGAGGGTAAGTTTAGATTAGACATTAGAAAGGAATTGTTCCCTGTGAGGGTGGGCAGGTCCTGGCACAGGTTGCCCAGAGAAGCTGTGGCTGCCCCATCCCTGAGGTGTCCAAGGCCAGGTTGGAGCCACCTGGGACAGTGGGAGGTGGCCCTGCCCAGGGCAGGGGGGAGGTACTGAATGATCTCTACAGTTCCTTCCAACCCAACCCATTCCATGATGTTGTGAAATTATCTTGTAGAATGGGGGCATCACTTTGTGCCACTCAGGAAACAAACATTCTGATGTGTCTTCTTGGTTCGCTAATGCTCAAAGTCTCAGGTTTTAAACAAAGTAACACAAACACATTTGTGATTATTTTTCATTTTAATTGTCTGACTCTACATAACATTTTCAGACACAGCATCAATGTACAGGACAGTCAGGAAGCCCAGCATCAGGGAGCTTCCAGGAGAACCTTCCAGAGATGGTTAAAATGCTTTAAAATATTGAACATTTTTCACATTTCTACAAAACAATGACAACTGGCAGATTATTTTTTTTAACCTACATTCTTTTAGAAGTAGAGAAACAGTGGAAGGTGGATCACATTCTTGATTCATTTAGGACCTGTTTGGCTATAACGACAAATAGATTTAACACGACAGATACAAATATAAAATTTCAAATATGCCAACTTTAAAAAAATCTGGATTTTTCCTCAATACCTATAGTACCTTGCTTCTGTAATAAATATTAAAAACCATCTTTACATTACAGAAAATGTTAAATAAGTTATTTACCAAAAGAAGTCTTTTTTGTCCTTTTTTTTTTTCTTCATTTTTTTGGTCAAAGGCTGATTCCATTAAAAGAGCTGAACAAACATTTTTACATCAATAAATAGTAAGGCAGCATGAAGCAAACAACTCACAGGACCATTCTTTGTTAGCAGGACTTTCTCCTTCAGAGAATCCTCTTTTTGCTGGTGTAGGAAGGTGATTTTTGATTCTCAGCTGGTGGGACCTGGTCAGAAAAGCAATAATTATTATTATTGTACAATATTTGAACGCCCACAATTTGTCCCTGCTGCAAGGATGTGCAAATAGGAGCTTCTATGTGTTCAGCAGATCTTCAAATTAAAGTGAAAAGATTTTTGTAAGCAGAAAGGACTGTTTCATGTCATCACTTTTAGCTCAGGTAGGGCTGAGAGAACAGCACAGCAGCTGCACAGGGAAGTGCTGAAGGAGGCACTGATGGGGATGAGGGAGAAGGGACACATGGAAAAGGTTAGAGGAAAACTCAAGGAGGGCTGGGAATTGTACATTCATTCAGAGTGAGGAGTGTGAGGAGAAGGATGGGATTTAGGATCAAGAAGTGTATCACAGCCTTCTGCGAGCAAAGTCTGAATCTTCTGGGAGAAATCAAATCTGAGCAGTGATTACTTAAACACTCTCAGTAATTTAATACTTTGCAAGCAGCTCTTTGTCTGTTGGGTCTATGTTTAAAAAATGAAAGCTCCACCAGCTACTAACACAGACTCCAGCTCTAAATAAGACTGTCTTTGTGAGCTTGTTCAGCAGGCAGGTTATCAGGCTGTGATCTCCTGAAAATAAACTGCTGGAAGGTGATGACAGACATGAATATTAATCTAGGGAAGCATCAGGAAGGAGAGGGTTTAGCTGTTTATATGGTCAGTCATAAAACTCTTAATTCAGACATCAAATACAGCAGACTATTTATCATACTAAACTGCTGTCACCCAGACTTGATTAGGTAGCAAACCTAAAGCAAATCAAACTAATTCTGCAAAATAGTCCTGACACAGCAATGCAGATTTCTGATTAGCATATACCAAGGAAAGAAACACAGGCAAAAATTATACTTACTTCCAGGTTTCCTCTAGCTTTCTTCAAGACATCATGAGTTAAAACCACTGGAAAGAAAGAAGAGATTAAAAAGAATGCTGCAAGTCTTTCTAAATGCTCTGTATTCAAGTCTTAGGACCAAATATTAAATATTGTCTGAGCAGGAGGATTCCCTCACGACTACAAGGCAGGTCCAGGAGCAGTATGACTCTAGAATTCCATTTCCTACTCCTGGATTATATTCCATAATCTGCTTTTCAAATCTAACCATCATGTTTTCAAAGTTTTTCTGCCACATCAAGAACATTCCATGTGAAACAAGAATAGCTCAGCTCCACATATAACACCCCAGGTATGAACAGCCCCTGCAAACCTCATCACCTGCCTGCCTCCATCTAGGGCAGAAAGGAAGAGGGTTTGCTGATTTTAAGGGGAGATGGTGCATGATCCCACTCCAGTCTGAGGCACTAAGTCATCTACTTGGGCTGGGGAGGGCAGTTGGCAGGAGGGGGAGAAAATTATGAGCAGGAGATGCTGGGGGGGGACCATGGACAGATGGCAAAAGAAACCAAGGAAAAAGCAACGGGGAAATCATGTCATCTCTGATGGGTTCAAGGTTTTCTCTGTTCATCCAGCTACTTTGGCTCAGTGGGGACAGCAGGAGACCTGTGAATGGAGGAGGGGATGCTTCCAAGCAAAACTGGTGTTCAGAAATGTCAGGTTAAATATGTGAGTCTCTGATCTGTGTCAGCTCCACAACTACTGAAACACACCAGTCCCAAGTACCAGTTGGATATTCCAGTCTCAAAAATAAACAATTTAACCACAATAAAGATTTTTCATTACAACAATAAGAATCCAACAACTCCAAGGGTAGAGCTGTCATGAGATAATTATACCCTTGGCAGATTACTGCAATTTGGCACCACATTGTTCCAGGTTCAGAGGAGGTTTATAAGCAATGAATTCTCTTGCCAGAGAAAGCTCACAGAAGACTCTGAGCCACAAGAATGTTCCAGTCTCTGCCTCTAAATATATTTAGGAATGTTTAACTAAATAACAGAGGGAACCTGAATATCCTCAGTGGAACAGGCAGGTAGCAGGATGTGTGGGGAATGGAGGCAGGCAAGGTCACCCATGGAAAGGAAAGCAATGCTTTTCCTGTCTCACCAGCAAAAGAAGAAAGGAAGAAATCTCAAAAAACAAGTGTAAGCATCCTGATAAAATCCAGCAGCTTCACATGATCCCCCAGCTTTGCCGTATGCTTGGTCAGGAATTTGTGTATAGATGCAAATTAGAGACATTTATTAAATTGCTCTTTAAGTCAAAGGCAACTCGACATCCATAATTCCCATAATCAATGAAACTTAGAGAAAATCATATCCAGGCTTTTCTGTACAAAAGCGCTCTCTGCTTGTGAGAGCTCTGCTAATAAATTCATTTCACCTGGCAAACTAGATTTTTCTAAATCAAAAATGTTAAATTCAGCCCATGAAGGGAATTTGGAGGCTGTGCCACTGCTGGCACAGCTGCTGCTCACCAGGCAGCACTTTGCATTATGGAGATTTCAGAAAATGCAGGTTTCAGTTTCCCAGCACCTCGTTCAGATGAGGCTGAATGCCCTGAAAAGAGGGAGTAAAATTAGGGGGAGATGCACTGTTTGCTGTACAGTGGTGGAATAACTGAGGGATAATATTTTGGCTATAAGGGTAAAACCTCTGTTAATTTATACCCTGCCTAGCTCTCAAATTCCCCAACGTGTCCCAGATGACAACAACAAACTACACCAGTAAATCTATCCCAGGGATATTATTTGGAAAGACATAATAGGATAGCTTTAATTTTTATATGACAACCCCAAACTGAGCTATTTAGCTTTAAGACTTGAACCAAACATAATTTATGATTTCATATAAGTAATTTGTACATCATTTAATATAACAATTCTGAAAAAGTCACCAAAAACCTGCCCATAAATGCTTAAAACAACAAAAATCTGCAGGCAGAAGATACATGGACCTTAGGTATAGAAGTTACAGGTTATAGAGCAAAATAACATTTATCACTCTACACTGCATTTAAGTGACTTGAGTCACATATAGTATTATGGCCATTTTTATAACTTTGTATGGTGTGGAACATTTTCCAGTCTAGATGAATTACTGGAAACACAAGTGGCACTCCAGCACAGACTAATGAGCCATTCAGTCCCACCTCTTCAGAGAAGGGAAGGATGGATTTTTTTAAAATTTTTGTTTAAAGAAGAAAATTAAATCCTTCTCTCACAATACACATATTGCTGTAGGTAGCATGAAGGTAGAGGGGAGCTCCATTCAAACCTCTTCTGGTGAGTGATTAAACTCTAAAGCAGCAGAGATGGATCTCTTCAAATCTGGCTTAACACAGCTACAATACTGCCTGTGTCTCATTTGTTTTCATGTTCTCAGATAATTTCCTAGATAGGGGTAAAAATACCATTTCACAGCATGTCATAATTTTTCTTTAAAAAATGACTCCCAGTAAGTTTTTGTTTCCCTCATTCTGAGCCTTGTTCTCCTGCACTTCCCAGTGTGGTGCAGAGCACTGACAGATCTCCTTTGCTACAGAGCAGCACCTCAGGAAATCTAAAAGCCTAATTCCATGTTTGTTAAGACTGAGGCAAAATCACAGTTCTGAGGAGGACAATGTCAAAAGCTTTGGCTGAAAGATCTACAGCAACAGTCGCTTTGCCTCTGTCCACAACTGTTGCAAGACAGGAAAAATAGTATCCAAAATGGAATAACTCAAGTGGCAATTAATGGGAACTGCATGGATTGATACATTATCAGTGGTTTGTGTAAAACCATGAACTGCTTCCCATAATATTCTCTGTAGCCTTTTGTACTTTGGGCAACTTCTTTCCACTGGAATGGGCTCGAACTCAGCACAGCCTGAACCTCATGAGCTGTTTGTCACTAACAGCTGGGAGTGCACAAAGGAACATCAATTTTAAAGGTAACAAACTGCAAAGACAAAATAAGAATCATTAACAAAGCCCACACTTACACTGGTCAATGATGACCTTCTCCATGTTTTCCTTCAGCTGGTTTGTGGAGTGCAAACGTTTCACTGTGCTGTGCAACTTCTTCTCCTGCTCTGACAGTTTTTTACGTAATCTGAATACTTCTGCTTTCATTCCTTCATCCTAAATTAAGAGAAGAAAATATGATACTGAACTACTATATAAAATACTTTCTACATTGGGAATTGGTCAATATTTTTGTACAAGTAGCCTCAAGCTTCCTTAGAGTAGGAACAACTTAAAGGAGTAAAAGGTCTCTCAGTCCTGTCCTTCCCTTTTCACATCCCCTGTGACGTGACACCTGCCAAGAGACAATTGCAATTCTTAGCTGGCTTTTAGTGCAAGTAATTTTTCTATTAGACTGAGGAAAGTCTTAACACCAGTGCCTATATTTGTTTCTACCCTAGAAAAGAAGAGAAGGCCAGTGCCATGGGATCAGCAAGTGTCCTGTCTCCAGGTTCAGAACTTCCATCTGCCAGTATCACTGATTTGCATCCCTGTGCAAACTTAGGCTTGTGTATTTTTAATCTTGGGCCACTTGTTAAAGAATATGTCTCTGGAATTTGCCCCCAGCATTTATCTGCAGAACTGATTATTCACAACTCCTGTGGGGATGCAGAGAATGCAGTGAATGCTCAGTCTCTTTTAGAATCAAACTCCAAGAGACATTCTTTCATATACTGCATTTAAGACATCAGAAGCCACGTAATACCCTAAAGAACTTGGGATGTTGGATAAGAAACTCAAGAAAAGATTCTATTAGGCTCTAATTAGGTGCATCCTGGGAACTCAGATCCCCACACACGTTAAGGTCAGTGACTGATCCAAACCAAGGTTTAGACACGAAAGCTGGAGATGCATCACCCCACACTCTGTGTGTGTGTGATGTTCAGATGCTGCAATCCAGGCCAGCATGTAGCTGTCTGTACAGATTACACACATGAGGATAAAAATGGAAGTACAAACACTTGCCATGACATCCCAAATATGGAGCTGAAACACCAGTGAATATAGCAGACAGGTTTTGTGATTCTATGTAAGGATAATAGAAAATAGAATCAACAAGGTTATGAAATTATATAAAAAGTGTTTATTTTCCTAAAGTTTGAGGGGTTTTTTCAGGAATATCCTGCTTGCCTTAAGAAACACATACAAAATCCTCAGTGAAGACGCTTTAAATTTAAAGTGAAACAGTTTCATTGCTGAGTGGTGGTATTCTGACAGCAGAGATAATTCATTCCTCATTCAGTTCACTTTCATTCCTTGGCATAGTGCAACCGTTTTTAGTTAAAATGTTACAAAACTTGTCTTGGAGTTTTGTCACACTTTTACAAAAGCCTCCTCTTTTACAGCTTTGGCATCAACAACATAAAAGAAAATGTAGCTGAGATTACATGGAAGTTGCTGATGTTTCTGTTCTTACCGGTATATACCTAATCAAATTGAATTTAGTTCAAGTAACAGGGAGTCCAAACCTTTTCCTCTGAAAGTGGAACATTTGCCACCTGCCTGGGTTTCCTGAATATCCTGTAACAGGGTTATAGGTGACACCTTTCATATGAAGTATGTTGTAAATGAACACCTGGGCACACAATATGATCAGGACAGGAAGCCAGCACATACCTTAACCTAAATCCATATATCCAGACACTGGCCATCCTGAGTTCAGGATTTTCAAAAGATTTTCCCAAAGGACACCTTTGTAACTGCTCCATCTTTCTGGCCACATTAACACAGTTGAAAAAAACCAACACCAAACCCACAAAGCCCAGCAGTACCTGAGTGCCCTGAGCAGAACCATGTGCAGCTTTCAGGGGAAGGGAAACTCTCCAAAGAAGCTTCAGTAAACGTGCAGCCTCCTCTAAAATCTGCTGTACTGTGTGAGTATTTGTGGAAAAGCCACGCAGTGATGCCTGGTCTGGTACCTGTATCTTAGGAGTAAAGACATGATATATTTTATACTTAAAACATTATGAAAATGTAATCTCAATTAATGGTTTTAATCCAGTTGGTGTGATTTCATATTTAAGATAATGTACACAGCCACTGTGTGCCATAAAAACTAATTTGTTAGTTAACAAAGGCTGCTGAATTATGCATTATCTGAGAATTTCAGGGAGGGATGGGATTCATCCTAATCAATAACCATGATTAACAATAGATTATATTTACTGGATTTGCTTTGCCACATGGTAACAGTTGGCAACTCTCTTCTTTCTCCATTTGCATTTCGTGTCATGTTATTTGAAAGTCAATGATTACAGACATCAATTCAAGCAATATAGATGTTTCTTCCTTAGCAGACCCTTTAAACTGTTCCATTTAATGCTAAAATAACTATCAGGACACACATAAAACGTTTTCCTCTGCTGACAGATGAGAAAATCAAATTGAAGAAATTGCACAAATGTGAAATAAAGGAGGGAAAGAATGTGAGAGGAGCAAATGAATTATCAAAGCAATGGTGCTACTAGAAGGGGGAAGGGTAATGAAAGAAAAGCATTTGCAGTTCCTGTCCCATGCAGGATATAATCTGAATATTTATATAGCATTGTTGTCTAACCAGAATCCTCCTGTCACATAAAATATCCTATTTGCTAAGTAGTCTGAAAATTCAGTGATGTAAAGCTTGATAGGAAACTGCAAATTGTGAAACTTACTGCTTTTATCTTTACACCAACAAAACAAGTTAAAAACTTACAGAGATTACTTTTTCAGTCATTATCAGTATGTTAACTAGGTCATTTGGAAATATATGATACTTCAGAGAGTCTTAACTGTCATTCAGGCATCATTTTACTGGGTGAGCACACATGTGATACCACAAAAAGAATTTCAGAATTGTTGAAGACTGCGCCTTCAATAGCTTCACTAATTATAACTGCAAAAATAAGTAGCACAAATCTATCCCTGCAGTTAAGATCTTCTGGTTTTTGAAGAGCAGCAAGTATGGGTTTTACTATATTTGTTTTATTATAAAATCATAGGGGTGAAAAGGACCTTCATTAGTCACTTAGTTTCCTTTCCCACTCCAAGGCAGGAAAGCATTACATGTAATTTTTCAAACATGAGCATAATCTATTCTTAAAATTGCCTCCAGTATCTCTGAGCACCCTCCATGCCAATGGTTCATTATTTTTACCACTGACTGTTGTTTTCAATGCCTGATCCAAGCCTTTCCTGTTGGGGTTTAAGTTTCTTAGTTCTTTATTAGATGCCACAGACATGTACAGATTGTTCCTTCCCTTTAATTGAAGCTTGTAGGCAAATTTATCTTTTCAATCCACCCCAAATATGCCATTATTAACTGTGTTCAGAAATTAACACTATTAAATAAGAAAAAATGAGCAGAAGTAAACACTAACTAGTTCTCGTGATTCCAGGGGAAAAGGGCTGATATTATTCAAGACAGAACAACCATTTTATTGGTTTTAGCACTGTCATGTTTAAAATTACACCAAGAACACCATGACTTGCCATCACTGTGTCACGGGATGCAGAAAGGATGATACACTGTGTCCTAGAAGAAAATATTTGATTCTTAATGAGATATTCAAGTTTCTGGTCTAGCTACAGATACTGCTAAAATGTTCAACTGATACCAGGAAGTGGAAAAATATTAAAAAGCTTCCCTGAATAGGAATGGAATATGAAACAACCCTCATTAGCATACATCAATCATTAATGTACAGTTACAACTTGGTGCTACTAAAGCGCTGAATTCAACCAAGTGGGGAACTTTATCAGCTCTGTATCACATTTCTTTTAACTGTTCCATATTTCCTGGGTTCATCCCAAGCCTTCATCACAAGTAAATCTCAATTATTTTTACCCTTTGTAACTTTTACATACCCCTAGTTCAAGCCCTCTCTAAAGCATTTTAGACTTTTACCTGAGGATTTCTGTTGTTGCTTTTATTTGGCCTTTTTATCATTTCCAGTGTTACAAACACCAATTTTTATATAAAAGCAAGTAGTTTTACCTCATTTCAAGTTGCAAGTAGAAGTAAGATCACTTAAAGCACCAGAATTAATTAATTTCTCCATAACCTCATTAACTGAGAATTAACTAAGTGCCTGCATCTAGATGAGGCTTGGACTGTCAAGGTGGAGACGTCCTGAGTTCTCCAGTGCCTGCTGCACAATTAACCTGTTCTTTGCTCTGTATCCCCTACTTTTTGCCCCTGTAGGTAAAATCTCCCATCCTTTAGCTGTTTACCTTTACTCCAGGCTCCTGCAGGTTGGTACCTGGGATGTCCCTCAGGGCAATGTCCATCTCTGCCAGCACCTGCTGGCCCTCTGTGATCTGTTTCCTCAGAGCCTCGTAGTCCTCGATCAGCCCCAGGACGTGGCGCCCGTTTTTGTCCGCCCACATCCCAATTCCAGGCACCAGGCGAGGGGTGCACGTGCTGCTGGAACAGGACCTGCTGCTGCAGTGGGAAGCACTGTCTGCATCATCCTTAGGGGCTGGGAGTGTACCTGGGACACAGAAACACTGTAATTCTTTCATCCTTAAATGTAGAATTAATTTACACTTGAGTTCTCTTAACCAGTAAAACTGATAGTTACAGAATCACAGAATATTCTGTGTTGAAGATCCTTGTGGGTCCCTTCCAAAGTCCAACTCTTAAGTGAATGGCCCATACAGAGATTGAACCCACAGCCCTGGCATTATTAGCACCAGACTAACCAACAGAGCTAATCTCAGGGTCATATAACATATTTAGAACACGTTTGGATGTACCTGGTTTCCCCAGTGAAACACAATGTCCACTCCTCTGCTTCTGCTGCTCACAAATGTTTCTGCTGGCAGCAGGGCAGTTGCAAAGATCTTCTACACAGAAAAAGGGAGAAGGAAATCTCTATCAGTAGATGTTAAAAAAGCTTCCTAGGTTTTCCTCTTTTTATTGCTGAGGCTGCACCTGGACTCGGGAAGCAAGGACACAGACCTAATTTTCTAATATCATGCCATGGATCTCCCAGTGCTTACCTACTCCTATATTTCAGCAACTATCCAAAGTTCTAGATATCTCCCAAAATAAAGTCATAACCAGAAAATCTAAAATACATCCTGATGAGCATATTTTAGTTAACAAATGTAAGCTCCCCACTAACTCCCCAAGAAGTATGATACCCTCCAGAGTACCAGACTGATTCTCTCTATATCCCCCCCTCTTCAAACCTTCCAAATTCCCTATGAGCAACCACAGCACAAATAAAAAGCTAACAAATTCAGCTGCTGACATTCCCTGGAGTCTTTCTGGGCCATGTGGCTTTATGCTGGATGTATGGAAAGCTGTTACTATGCAGAGCACTTCAGCAGCAAGATTCTCATGCCCTCTGTATCCCATGTACACCTACACTGGAACAACATCCTAACCCTGAGTGTAAACATTACGTTTTCCCTGATTTGCTAAAACAGCATCACTTAACAGTGATTGAAATAAAGGTAAAATATTCCTCAAGGGCAAAAAGGGGGCAACTGATTTATCCAGAGCCCATTTAGTGCACTTATTGATCATCCTTGAGTAATACACACTCATCCTTAGCAAACAGTACAGAGCTCTGGAATGAAAAAAGAACCCCCAGGTAAGCAAAATTTATGGCAATTTAATGCAAGCATCCTTCCCTCCCAGAGACTCTGCAAATGCTTCCCTTGAATGAAAAGGAAGTTGGAGGCTCTAAGTGAGCACTTCACATCCCCTACACTAACAGCTCTAACAGGAAGGAATTTGAGTCCAGCTGATGTTGTATAAGGTTTTTGGAGCACCTTTAAAGAGCAAGGCACAGGTTCTCCAGTACAACAAAGGCACATTTAGCACAGTACCATCCACTCCTGCACAGTGCTGAGATCCTTGTTTGAAAAGACAGTTGATATTAACAGCTGACACTTCCTCTCTCTTTCCCTTTGAAAGCTGTTCCTCTAATTTTTCATGCAAGGACTTGTTGGTGTCTATGCTCCTTTCCAGCTGAACTCGCAGGCTCTGGATTTCACTCAATAGCTCATGTAAATCAAGTGGATTTTTCTGATCTTTTTGGAATTCTTCTGTGGCATCACACCTGGGATCTGAGACAATTTCAAAAGGAACACTTAAACATCCTTAAAAATTAAGATAATATTAGCCACTAGAATGCTCAGCAAGTAAGTTATAGCCAGTGTTAACCTCAACATTAACAATTAACTACAAACAGCATTAAGATAATGGTCTGACAAAAAAGGCATGTCTTAATTGCTTCTACCCTTGAAAAATTTAAAGAGCTGAAAATCATTTTTGACTTTGTCCATAAAAGCTACTAAGTCTCATGCCAAAAGCTAAAAAATGTGATAAAAAGAGAATGAAGAGGATTTACAAAATTTGAATTGCAGTAATGCATAGTCTGGAGAAGTAAAAAGGATTGGGTAATCTCAGCAGGTAAAGGAAGGATGAAGCTGAAGTGGGAGTTTAATTCTATACACAGAAGAAAAAAACAAAGTAGTGATCACCTGGCAACAAGAGGAACAAATCTGAATCTGACAAAAGCAAGGGCTGTGTTTGCCTTTTCATATGAAGAGATCAGAACTCAAACAATTCCATGTATTCTTTCCTGCTGAAATCAAACTGATCAGGCTGTTCTGCTGACAGCTGGAAGGGGCTCAGCTGCATGAGGAGGGTGCTGCTACTCTCTAATTACATCATCACTTCCCCAAGGAGAATCACTTCCACTCCTGAGCCAACTTTGGCTTAAAGCTTTGTGCCAACGAGGCTCTTCTGCTGCAGCCAGGCAGGACAGCCAGTGGCAGCTGGGCGTATGAGAGCAGCAGGAATTAAAAATCAACTTTTACAAGAATTTCCAATGGAAAATGCTATGGATCTGGTAAGGGGTATGCAGCAAGGAACAGCATTCCACTCTTGTACCTCACCACACCAACAACTACATGGTGGCACAGTTTCCTTACAAGGGGTAGGAAGAACTCAGGTGAGCTTCAGTCCTACTCTCACCTCTAGTGACAGCAAAGTGGATGGGAAATTATTAAACAGCTCATTCAGAAAGCAGTGCCAGCACTTTTCCCAGCCCCAGGGAGAAGGCATACCCTCACCTTCAGCCAAGAGAAAGCACAAAGCTACCTGAGTAAGCACGAGCTGTGAGGATGCACCAGTCGATATTTAGATGACAAGTAAATGTCTAAGATCCCCATGCAGCTTATCCAGCCTGAGCTACTAAATCTTCACTTCTTGCTTTTAGCTTAGCTGCAAAGATAAAGGAAGCTTGGGGGTGTCTAGTCAACATCTCACACATCTCAGCCCTGCAGTGACACTAAGAAAAAAGCAGCATTTGATCAGCAAGTTTTGAGTTCTCTTTGCATGGAAGAAACAAGTAGGAGCAAAGAAAGAGTGACCCAGCCCTAGTGTTCTTTGACAAGATCATATTCAGAGGGAAGGGTTGAAAGTGCAAGGGGCATAGAGACAGTTGTGAATTTATACCTGTCCTCTTCCTTCCTGCTTCCTCCAGCTTCTCATACACCTTGATCTCAGTCCTCAGTGACTGCAGTAACTTCTCATTCTCAGAGATCTGATGTTGCTTTACATTAATTTCTGTTTGCAACCTGTTAAATCCCAATAAACAGCTGAGTTAATTTTTTTTTTTTCAAAATCTAAAATCCATTCCTCTTTCCCTCCATAACTCTTCCCTTGCTTTTTGAACATATCCATGCACCTCATTAATGTTAATGGCTATGGCTAAACACGTGCTTGTCACATTGGCAATCTTCTTCTCTAAATGACTGTTTAAATGTGGACAGAATCAATACCTGTTTAATTCATTGCGACTGCTGTAAATTTGACATGTCAGGTATCTGATTTCATCTTCCTTTTGGCAAATTTGTTTTTGCAACTTTTCATTTTCCTTCTTGATGCTTTCATGATCCTCCTGAAGATGCTCAATGATTGCATTCTTTTTAGAAAGAGATTCTCTTAACTTTTCATTTTCTTTCTGTTTATCTGAAACAAGAAGAAACACAAGTTATCTGTAATGTCCACAACACACTAAAGCTATGATTTTTAACTAAATCAGCTTTTTCAGAGACTATCAGAAAATAACAGCTGCTCTTCTATTATTGTTAATCCCAGCTTGAATGCTTATGGTTAAGCATGGAATTTCAGGGGTGGAAAGAGTGGTTAAGTCAGTTTAATGAGTGGAATATGACTGTTGTATTGTTTTCTGAGCTGGCATGAGTTGCAGGCTACTCCTGTAAAGCACAGTTTACATTTTTACCTCTGGATCCTTTTGCTAGCATTGCATTCAGGACTTGATTTTGCTTCCTCAGGAAATGTATTTCAGAAGTCAGGGAATTATGCTGCTCTGAGCCACGGATAAAAATGTTTGCAGAACCTATAAATATATACATAAAAGATGATTTATGAGTCATCTCTAGGTCATTAAAGATTGAACTTTCCAGACAAGAACAATTTAAAAAATTGCAGAAAAAACATGTTATGAAAGCTATTTCTCTACTATATATTTGAAGGTTATCACTACAGGCTAAAAGGCAGCTCAGGTTAATGCCAAGTAATCCAAAACCCTGAGCACTACAAGTACCTCCCATTGCTGGGCAACCAGCACCAAAATTGCAGAATTTATCCCTGGCAGTTTTTGCCTCTCTGCCAATATCCCAACAGGATTAAATGCAGGATAATTTTGAGACATTTCTGATCTGGAAAGAAAACCGTAGGAGTGTTTATCATATATCATTGTATTTAGTGAGAGAACAACCACATTCTACCAATTAATCCACAGGTGTTAATGCAGGAGCTATTGTAAATAGTCTGGTAATAGATCTGTTACCATACAGCCAAGAGAACAAGGCTGGAGTCACTGTGTTTGCCTCTAGGAACCTATTTATGATCAGAGGGAGGAAGGTTCATCCCTCCTAAACTTGTGTATCTAAAATTTGGATAACTGAACCAGTCTTGATCAATCAACAGCCACAGGCAGAAATAGGAGCCTCTAGAGAGCAGCTCACCCTGTGTATCCTCTCCTCACCTCTCTGGGTGAGAGGCTCTGCCCTTCAAGAGCTGTGCTTGTCTCCAGTGCCTCCCCAAGAAGGTCTGGATAATCAGCACAGATTTAGATGTTTGGGTGATGAATCCTGCTCTGAGGATCTTATTGTTGTAGTCAGATGAATATAAGTGTTAAATTCTGTATCCAGTCAGTCAAATCCCAGCCCAGGCACTCCTCATAATGTACTGCATTTATGTTACTCATCCCCCATGTGCACTGTTACAATAGAGCCTGGAAAGTGCCACACTCCATTCTCAAGGTGCTGCTTCTGAAATGCAAGTCAAGTAATTGTTATTGCCCTTTACAACCCTCTCATAGTCAGTAAAACACTTCAGGACCCACTGGAATTAAAAGTACTTTTCAGTTGATTGGTTATCCCAGTATCTCCTATGCTTTAAAGCCTGAGATAACTACATGTCAACTATTTGGCTAACAGAGAAATAACCAGCTGGCAAAAAAATTAGCTGTATGTCTAAGGAGGATGCCTTTCAGCTCTGGCAGTTCAATTCAATTTGATGTGCTGCACTTCCTCTGAATAATCTCACTTTATTGTAATCCCAATTGAAGCTTTTACCCACTACCTAACTGGGATGTAGTGTGCCATGATATGCACCTCTTGTCACTCCTGAAAGACTCAAAGACTCCAGAAGCCTGGCACTAATGGCATTTTACTATCTATATGTTAAAGACTTGAGGCAGCTATGTGAACTCAAAAGGCTTTTTCCTTTCAGACTGTAACAAAGCAATTCAAGTTGAAGTGGCAAAGCTTGATGGTCTCATCTTGATTCTAATTTAATTTATAGCCCATCACCCAGCTTTATCCTATTTGAAAAGTTATGCTATCACAGTTCTACTGAAAGGCTTTAGAATGTAACTAGTAGTTATCTTACATAATAAGGGATAATGTACAGCCAGTGGTAATAGGGCCACAATCCTGCAATTTGACCCACTATTGAGACTACAACTTCTGTGCAGAGCCCTGCTGACATCAATTACACTCTCCACAGAGGCACAGGTCCATCTAACCAGAGGAAAGTGGAGCATCAGGGCCCACAATTGCAATACACTTGAGTTTTCATTCTGTTTTGTGCTGAAAAAGAGAGTGCTAAGGAAGCACACCTTGAAGATTTCAAAGGAAACACTGACTGAAAGAAAGGCACTATTGAAAATCACAGCAAAGAGGAAGGAAATATTCATTCACAGGTAAAGAAAAGCAAAGGCATTGAAAGCTGAGGAGAAGTCTGAGTACATACAGTTACTTATGGGTTAAAAAAGCAAACCAAACCCCTGTTTTAATGTTAACTGCCATTAATAACATTTGAAATCTGGGAAACTCAAAATTAAACCTTGCATTTTATTTTGAAGCCTAACATTTGAAATGATTGAAGCAATTATTTTAGTTCTACTTGCACTGCAAACCTTAGCTCTACAGGAAGGTTGTAGTCATTACCAGCACTTGAGTCATTTATAGTATACTGGAAGCCCAGAGGCATTGAAATACTTAGAGAATCTACATATTAAAAATAACGTGGCAGAAACAGTGGGCAGATGTGTGTATGTACATCCATATAATATTTATTGGACAAGAATAAATCTATGCAATAACTTTAGTTGAACAAATGATTCAATATCATGAATTTAACAGGCCCTCATTAACAAGTAAGTATGTTACAAGTTGGCTTCGTGTTTTAAAGGAAAACAAAGTAAGGGCATTAAGTTAAAATATTGAATTCGTAGAATAATAGAATGGTTTGGTTTGGAAGGGACTGTAAAGATCATTCAATTCTACCTCCCCCTGCCATGGGCAGGGACACCTCCCACTATCCCAGGTGGCTCCAACCTGGCCTTGGACACTTCCAGGGATGGGGCAGCCACAGCTTCTCTGGGCACCCTGTGCCAGGGCCTCTCCACCCTCACAGGGAAGAATTTCTTCTTAATATCTAATCTAAATCTATCATCCTTCAGCTTAAGGCCCTTTCCCTGTCACCTTGTGAATCTGCCTCAGCTTCACTTAGGAATTCCTTTTTCAACTTAAAGTCAAAAAAATCTCATCTATTAGGGAAAAAAGGAGCATCATTATTAGAAGAGAGCATGCACTTATCTTATGAAAGAGCTCTTCAAAACAGAGAGAAAGAAGAAGAAGTGAAAGTACACAGTAACAAAAAGGAGCTGTTCTAACAGGTAGTTGCTTTTCTCCTTTACTTTTCCAAATTTCTCCTCCATGCATTGGTGTATGTGCTAAGGCAACAAGACAGATGGAAGGCATAAGACAGTTTATAAAGAAAATATACTTTCACTGCATTAATGGATGCCCTTGCCAGAATCTTTATGAAGCTGTAAAAGACTTGGAAGTGTTTCAGTGTGGTTATTTCACGAGCACAGAATGCCTTTCCAGCAGTGTAAATACTTCATGGATGAAATGGATGCTTTTTATCCACCTTTCCATCACTGTAAATTATCTCTGAAAGCAAACTGCCATGTGCAGGTTGCCTCCATTTAAACAACAACAGAAATGGATCATGGGGGTGATGTAAAACATAATGAATCTAATGTCAGTATTAGCGAAACTGAAAAAAAGGAAAGTATGGCTGTATTTATTGCCTGCTTCCAGTCTGAGTAGTATTGCATATTAATCAATTGTCCTATGGGAGGAATGTGGGAAGAAGGGTGAGAGCAAACTATAGGGAAGTACAGGAATGGGGTGCTTCAAAAGGGGCTCCAAAAGCATCCTTAGTGAAAGCTTTCACCTCCTTGTGAAAAGTTTGAAATACACCTCAGAGCTTGGCTTGCAGAGATGCTAAACACCAGCAACAGAGTGCAATGACTCCCAATTTGCATAACTATTTTTAGCATTTTTCATCCACTGCTTTATATTAGAGTTTGGAATGAAAACCAACTCTGTTAAAATTTCCATCAGTTGCTGTCAGGTTATTTCTCATTAAAACCTCACGATGGCATTTTGTCCAGGACACATTTATCCCACCAATCAATTCCAATGACAGGCTGACATGGCCTAGGCTGTGTCTTACAGGCATTTTGTCCCTGTGTGTAAACACAAGCTGGTGGTAAAGTAGTCAGAAAATTCCAGAGAAGGCACCCCCAGCAGTCCTGCTGGCAGTGGTGCTGTGCTGACCACCCCAGGTATACATGGGGTAGTTCCACACAATTCCTACTTTGGATCAATAGCAGCAGTAATTTAGGGCAAAGCACCTCCTTCTCTATTCATAGTGAAAAAATTCATACTGAAATTATGTTGATAAAGTGGGCTTCCTCTCCTGCAACTCTCCTTGGCTAAACATGGCAGAGAAGTGAAAGAGGAAATCCTAAAATATGAGAACACTGAAATAATGATGATATCCCAAAGGCACAAAAATAAAAAAAGGAAAAAAAAAAGCAGGCTGTTTGCTGCTAACAGAACTTACAAGGGTCTTTCAGTTCTCTGTATGAAATTCAACCACAGCACCAGTAAATGTCATAAACCTCCCTGGCAGTCCTTTTCTCTGAGCAATCTGAGCAAGTGCAGGTTTGAGGCTCTGTGGGGCACGTGTATCCCATAAAAGATTTGTGCTTTGGTCCTGGAGACAGTTTCAGCAATGGATTCAAGGGAAAGGCACATCAGATCTGCATTTATGCCACTCCACAGGCAGTGTGGGAAACCTGTCTCTGCTGCCAGAGCTCAAGATCCAGCAGAACTCAGAGAAAAGCATATTTTAAGGGCTGGGGTCATTAAAAAAATCACACAAAACATACCAGTGGCATTTGATTCCTCAGGCTCTGAGCAGGAAAGGTGGATTTAATTTCTCATTCTTACCTTGATCTAGTTCCTTGTCTGTCACTTGTCTCTCAAGCTGCTTCCTCAGTCTCTCATTAGTTTTTATGGAGTATTCTAAACGTTGTCTCAGGATTCTAATCTCTTGCAGATGCTCCATTAATAACTCTAAATAAACCAGGAGACCACTTCTTATTTAGAGTAAACGACTGTATTCTTTTACACTATCTACTGCTGTCAAATCTGATGAGTGTTAATATTAAAAGATGATACAAAGCTGTTAAAAATGGCAGATATTAAATATGTGACTCCACAACAGTCTTTTTCTGTATAGTGCTCCAACCATGCATTTAGTGACAACTCCTAGTCTACATTTGAAATTCAACAAAATTCCAGTTTTAAGGCTCTTCAAATGTCTTCTTCCTACAAAACTGGAGTAGATAATTTTATCTAGTTAAACATCCCCTGTACTGAGAAATGAATCCAAACTCTGCAATGCAGCTCCACATTCTGGCTCAACACAACAATCATATACATTTCTCCTTACAACAATAGGAAGCTCCCAGAGTAACCCAGAAATTCGACTTTGACAATGCACACCATAATAAATAAATCTTTTATATCAAGTTTCATTACTGTACCTTTTCCTTCTTGCTTTGCCATTCTACCATCTTTCTTCCATTGGCTGCAAGTTTCAGCTTTACTCAGGAACTGATCTGTTCTACCTGTCACTGTCTGATTTGTCAGTTTATCCATGTCCCACACTCCTGGTTTACTCTGCAATATTTTTCCCTGAGCAGTATGTGCCAGCTCAGACATTAAATTTTCATCGCTGCCGATAAAGTACCGCAAGCATCACTTGTGCTCAGTGAAACTATCCAGGTCAAACATGACACCACTTATTAATTATGCAGCACTTAACAATCCTCAAGGAAACACAACACTGCCTCTTATAAAATTAGAAAAATCTCTCTTTTTCAACGTAATAATCTCTTGACAATTGTCAGTTTCCCCCTTATAACTTGTCTGTTTAAGGGCCGTCTTGAGCGCTGTAAAAGTTGAGAGTCTAAAACAACAAAGACACAAACAATCACAGTTCAGGTCCCTGCCATCTCTGTGCCTTGTCACTGAAATTGCAAGGATTATGCAAGGAACTGGAAAGCTGAAGCAGACAAACATTCTTCATTATTTCTTAATTAGTTCCCCTGTGGGTTATTTATCAGCTTTTCCCAATATCTAGTGAATCTTCAGCGGGAAAAACATTACCTGGGGGGAACTTGCTTGTGCTGTGCTGGCCTTCCAGGTCATGCCTGTGCTCAGGTGAGGCAAGAGGAGACTTCTCTGACAAATCAAAGTCAGACAAGCTATGAAGAGCAGATGGCAGAGAGGCCCCATCCTGCAGTTGCTGGTACATCGTGGCGTTCTTCTCGTTATCCCTTTTGTGCCAAACAAAATGTTTTAAAATATAAACATTGTTTTATGTCTTTGGAAACAGGGGCAGAGGGCATGGAGTCAAATTCCCAGTTAAAGCAAATGGATTTATGTGACAGGACATGACAAACTACTGCACATCAAAAGGTTGTGTGAGGACTGAAATTCAGAGCTCACTGAAGTCAGCAGGAATAACCACTGCACCTCCAGCCTACTTTGTGTTTCCCAGCATCAGGCAGTCACTTTTGTGTTGGGGGACCTCAAGCTGCCTTGAACAGGGAGCTGAGGGTTTCTGCAGCACAGAAGAATCCCAAGCTGGCACCAAACCAACATATGCAGCACAACAACACCTGCTCTCTTCACCTTCAGCATAAGGGGGCTTTGAGAATGAACTTCAGCAGTGCTGCACTTGAGTGATCTGCGCCAGCCCCAAGGTCAGGGGGACACACAGGGAGCTCACTGTCCCTCCTGGCAGCCAGGATAATGTGTGAACATACACACAGTGGATTATGGCACATGTCTGGTTTGTTCATCAAAAGAACAATCCGGGTAGCATGATGCTTCCCTTTCAGTATCTCAGCTTTTTTCATGAGAAGTGGGGAAAAAGCCATAATTTGTTTTCTACGGATATTTTTTTAACAAGATGCCAAAAGGAAAAACAGTGGAAGTTGTGCTACAAAACATGGAGCATCCTTATCAAGTTATTAAACCATCATTATTATTTTTGCTAAACATTCAGTTGAACTCTTACCTTTGAGCTAATTCATAAAGTATAGTAACTTCTGTACCTATTGATTCTCCTACAAAGCAGAAACAGCTGATTAAAAACACACATTGAAAATTGCAATTTTTTCCCCTCCATCTTCCTCTATTTAAACACAGAAAGGTACATTAATGAGAAATGAGAGAGGTCAACAGATACCAACACACTGTGTATTAGTGTCAAATGCTGTACATGAGCTAAACTATTTATAAACTGCAACCAAGCAATAGCTTGATCTGGAGCTCAAAAACATTTATTAGGGACCACAGATGTCAGGTTTTACAGCCCTGGTGTTTTTGCTATCATACAGATGTGAAATAATTGTGCTCTATGGCAAAAGGATTAAGGGTACATGTCATTACTTCTTCAATTAAAATTATATAAAAACAATTCTTTTGCACTATGGATTTTGTCCACCCAGAATCAAGTGAACCAGTGATCCTTAATAAAGAGGCACACGCAGAATTTTGCCTGCAATATTCTATGTGGAGCTGTGTGTGAGCACAAGCACAACTCAGTGCAAGAGACCTGGACTCTGACACTGATATGAATGAGGAAATAAGAGTTTCTTGGTGTCACCTTGGCTCCTCATATTTTAAAATTTTTGTGCAATTAAGCAAAAGTGGCAGGGAAGAGTTGCACAGCTGAAATTTCAGGGGAATGAACTGAAGGTCAGGATGGAAATGCAGAGACAGACGGTTGTTTATGCATCTTCTTTACAGTCAATTCTTAGTACACTGGATGTTCTTTACAACCCTACAAACATCATTTTACTTTAATGTGTGATTCAATGCAACACCATTGTGTGAGATATATTGAATTGTCTCAGTTGTCAGTGACTTTTCATAGTATATAGGATACCATCTGTTGGTTTAAAGGCATTTAATGTTTATTCACCACAGACTTCTCATTTGTAATGCAAGGAATCTCTGTAGCCACCGAAATCGTTGAACACACTCAATCTTTTATTACCCTGCTATGACACACTGGCTGTAATACCTTTTTCTCAGATACAGCTGCTTTATATGAGCAATCAAAACTGCAACATGCTGCTGAGATCCTTAATGAAAGGCAGAACACAGACCATGGTATGGCTGGGCCCTGAATGAGGCTGAACAAAGTTATCTTCCAGAGCCAATTCCAGGAGGATGTGGGGGTCAGGGTCCTTATTTCAGGCACCTCAAGTTTTGCTGAGCATGTCATTCTCACAGCTGACATCTGTGGAATTATTGCTGGTGGTTTGGGTCAGTAAAAGCAGCACTTGTGATGCCAGAAATAGGTTTTTCTTGCTGAATTACTCATGATGCATCCCTCTTCCATCCCTGCTCACTACCTTCAAACTACAGACTGAAGGCCATATGCAGGATATAATAATCTTGCTTCAGGTGACAAATGCCAATTTGGATGCTCATTTTCCCAAACATGCTTGTATTTAACTCTCTGTTATGAAAGACAGTGTTCATTTCTTTACCAGCCAGACCATTATTAGGCAGTATGATAGAGGTACCTTACAAAAATCATAAAATAATTTAGGTTGGAAAAGACCTCTTGGATCACTGAGTACAACTGTTCCCCCAGCACTAACCCATGTCTCCTGGTGTCTTCAATAGAGTCAGCTGAGCTGTTTCCTGAAACAGAAAACCCTGAAGCTGCTTGTAACAAAACTTTTCTCAAACCATCCAAAACCACTTTATTTTGGACAGTTACAACATGCTTCTGTTAAGACAAATAACTCAAAATGGAAAGTCAATAAAGAGGACAACAACAGTAAAGTCCAGTCAAGGAGTAGTGGCCACATATTAAAGTACAAGAAGTTCCACCTCAACATGAGGAAGAGCGTCTTTACAATGAGAGTGGCAGAGCATTGGAATAGCTGCACAGAGAGGTCATGGAGTCTGTCTCCTTCTCTGGAGACATTCCCAACCCAACCAGGACATGTTCCTGTGTCACCTGATCCAGGTGACTCTGACTGGGCAGGGGAGTTGGACTGGAAGATCTCCAGAGGTCCTTTCCAACCCTAATGATTCTGTAATTCTTGATAAAGCAGAAAAATTTTACCTTCCAAGACAGTCCTCCCTTATAACTCATCTTAAAGCAACCAAGACCCAAGGCTTCCCTTCCACTAAAAAGAAAATAAAATCCTTCCCATTTCGAGACAACAAGCACAAAATACTGCAGCTTACCATAGAGGAATTTCATTTCCAGCTTCTCAAACAACAGCACACTTTGATTCAGCTGCTCACGGAAGCCTTCAGCAACATAATAATCCACATCACTGGCTTGAAGCAGCTCCTCAAAGGCTTTGACCAGACTTGTCAGATGCTGGTGGTAAGTGACACAACCACAGCGGATCTCCTTGATTTGCTGGCATTGGAAGGAGAGTTCTCGAGCTTGTGAATGGACTAAGGAATCATATCTGAGAAAATGAAATTATCTGTGAAGCAAACTTCTGACCATAAAGAGCATTTAAATAGGAATAAAAAGTGAATTAAACTTATAATCCTAAACTAGGATTTTATGTGACTCAATTTGCTTTTAAACTGCTTTTACAACCACAATGAGAGATGTATTGTCTCTAAGTGTTGAGTTTGGTATTTATGAGCATAACTTAGGGGTTATTCTCCTTCACCTAAGTGTTTCATTTATAAAATGGGCCAAAATTAAGGGGGTGACTTGATGGTCTGCTTGGAAAGAACATGGGTGGCAGCAAAGGTGCCAAATTAAAGTAAACAAGAGTGACTACATCAAAAGAATCTTTAAGAATACCCATCTTTTTCCTGACTGGTTGTTGGTTTATATTTTCTTGTTTGGGTGGGTTTTTTGGTGCTTTGTGAGGTTTTTTTCTCTTAATTCACAATGGAAGAATAGAGCTGTCCCTTCTCTGAAACTTTATGTATTTCCTGCAAAAAACGCAATATTAGAATTTCTGAGCTGATGGTTTCACTCAGTCTGAAAATTCTGCACATCTCTGCATGTTTATTGCCATAGAAATGACCATGACAACCACTGGAGTGCTCAAACTCCTGTATTCCACAAGCTAGGACATAAATTTCAACTCAACTGAATTTATTTATAGAGTTTACACTTGCAAATGTAGACATCCCCTTTACACTGCCACTGTCTGTACCACAGGTAGAGTTCTTTCTACAGAATCATATATTAGTGGAAAGAAAAAGAGGAAAAGATGCAGGGAATCAACCAAAATCTATGATAGTGTGGGTTGTTATAGAATTTTTATTGTCATTTGTATAGGAAGAAATGCATAATTCATTTTTGGGTCTGTCAGTTGTCCTAGACAGTGGCCATAAACACCTCACAGAGATCCATACAGTCTCATTTCTTAATTTACAGTGAGATCTTCCTTTGTGAAATGGATGAGGTATATTTTCAAGGTATGTAGATTTATGTGGGCTATGTAATATCATTGTATTTTACAATAGTGAGACTCAGAGATATAATGATCCACGTTGGTGTTTGCTCACTGTCTCCAAATATTTCTACTCTATTTGGAATAAAGGTACAAGGCTGTGTCCCTTTCTTTGTCACACTTCCTGGAATTCCAGAGGCCCTCAGGACAGTAACTCACTCTTATGAGTCCCCATTCTATGTCTGTGATTTGTACACATGTACAAAATGCTGCCCCCAGTCTTATCATCCAAAAAGCAAGACTGAAACTTTCTGGCCTCCCATAAATGATTTTCCAGTTTATGAGCTTATGCTACAAAATTCCATTCATTAATTTCCATATATATCCACTTTCCCGTCCTTCCCAGGAAGGCATTACAGCATTCAACTGCAAAATAAATGGCAACTAGAGCATAAACATCTTATTTGACACATCAAGTCTGGTCACCCAAACAAGAAGGGCCAGCACTAATCTCCCAGCCAACTGCCCACAAAAACATTTCTGTCCTAAATGGGATGTTCCATTTTCTTCCATTCATCACCTGAAAAACCCTGAGTGATGCAAATCTGGGATACTTTGATTCCAGAAGTCAGTTTGTCTCACAGGTGACCTCAGCTCTCACTGCTCACAGGGGGATGTTTTGCAGCAAAAAAGAGCTGTGGACCTAAGGTGTGGGCAGAGACAAAGGTGTGTGGCACAGGATGGGTGCAGGTGATGCTTCTCAGGAGCAGCTCTATTGAATGGAAATACTGGTTTGCACTTCAAGGTGTCTTTTAACGAAACATCCCAGTTGCTTTATGGTAATGTTAGTGAAATTTAGCCTTTACTGTGACAACACACTCCTATGTGAGTTAAAACTATCTTCATATTACTTTCCTATGTGATTTGGTATTGCTGTTTACAAAATGGAACCTGAAAGAGCAACAGCTTTACTCACTTGGATGGTGATGTTTCTCCCAGTTTGTTCTGAAGATGACACACTTCATCAAGGTGCGTATTTGCAATTGGCTCTTTCTCCAGCTCTGCCTCATTTTCCAACAATAGCTCCTTAAGGTTCTGTGCTGCCCAAGTATCAGGTGCTTCTGAAGACTCTGAATTCCTGCTTTTGGCATGGGTCTCATAATCCAGCTGATAGACACTAGGAAATGGTTTAATTTCTTGTATATCTTTATCTGGCACTTGTGGAACAAATCCTTCCATGAGCAGAGCTGTGTCACTCACAACTCCACTGGAAGTACCACTGAACAGAAGCTGGTCAGAGCTCTGCAACTGAAACAGGAACATTTTGTACTTTTCAAGCTCAGCCTTCATATTCTTAATTCTTTGTTTCAATTCTTCTGTATCATCAGTGGCTTCACAGTCATCCAGTGCATCTGTGCTTGTTACACTCAAATTGGGAGGATGCAAGGGCTTGGAACCTGGATGGGCGCTGGCTGAGTCAATGCCCTCATGCTCCATGGCATAAAACTCTCCATCTACCTCTTTTAATGGTCTCTGGATAGTCTCCTTGCTAATGTTATGATGATTTTGCATTTCTGAAAAACAGGAGGCTTGCAAGTGAATATTAATATTTCTTTACCTGACATTCTATTCTTAACAGCACTAAAATTAATTCATTTACTTCCACAATAACAGAATAACAATGCAGATAATTATAAGCTATACAATATTAGTTTGAGACTTTTGACATCTTTCTTTGATTTGTGCATTAATTCATTATTTCAAACCTCTTACCATCTTTTAAATAAACAATACTCAAAATGCACCCACTTTTGTATCCCAAATGATTGGAAATTCCCTTTGCCAGTTCTCCTAAATGAGATACTGATGAAGCCCAGACCCTCCCAGCCACAAAGAGGATAACCCCGAACATGAAGCACTGAGATTTCAAAAGAGACTCTGACTCTACATGGTTCTTCCTAAAGTTTATCATTAAATTTTCTTCTTCTCCTCACTTCAAAAATCAATACAAAACCAATTGGAGCATAAAGGCAGTGGAATTTTAAAAAGATAATCAACAAAATAGTAAAATCTGAAGAAGGGGCTTTAATAACTCCTTTTTTAAAGGTTGTTCTAAACAAAACCCATTTAAATCTGCGGTGTTAAAGATTTTACTGGCACACACTTGACAGGCACATCCCATGACTCAGGTGACTTTGCCATTCCCAAGTAATGCAATCACCCCAGATTCAGCCCAGTAAAACTCATATACTCCTACAAATAATCCATGTTTATACTTCTGTGTATGTAGAGGGCTGTATGTGTAAGCAGCCAGCAAAATGATTATTTTCTAGTTACCAGTAAATTAAATTTTCCTCTTCTATTAGTTCTGCAAAAGATCACTACGAATTAGAACTTCCCTTTTGGGAGTCATTCATTGATCTTTCAGAGGTCTTAATACTTTCAGATTGGTTTCCATGGAGAATTTGAATGCCCAAGTTCAAGTTCTAAAGCAGCACAAAATCTCAGGGAGGGCAGCTTTATATAAAGGCCCAAGTCAAGTTCAAGCATAAGAGAATAAAAACAAATAGAACCTAAAGTCCAGAATAAAATGAAGCTGTGATACTGGAACAGCAACACTGCCCAGGGAAGCTGTGGCTGCCTCATCCCTGGAAGTGTCCAAGGCCAGGCTGGAGCAACTTGGGACAGTGGAAAGTGTCTTTGCTCACAGCATGGGGTTGAAGTGAGATGATTTAAGGTCCCTTCCACCCCAAACCATTTTGTGCCTCTATGCAACACTTCATTCATCAGCTTCTCCTCCTTCTCTACCAGTTGGTTGCTGCAGTAACACAGATGTCAAAAACCCCAAATACTTGGTGAACTCTTAAGCTCTGAAATCCTGACTCCATGCAAACATTCCAGATAACAAACAGAGAAAATAAAAGCAGATATTAAGGAATGAGTATTTCAGATTAGAGCACTGGCTGCAGTTTTTAATGAAGCAGTGCCCTTTAATTAAAGGAGAACTAATAAACAATTTGTGCATATGTGGGCACACACAGAGCACAACCTTGCACACAAAAGGATCCCAGAACTGGCCATATCCTCTCTGCACTACACAGTGTTAATCAGGTTATTCAAGCCCTCCCAAAAAAGACTAATGGATGATGCAGAAACATGGAACACACAGTATTAAGCCTATTTATATTTTCATTAAAGGATTCCATTAGGTTTCAACCTAATTTAATGCCTTCAAATAATTCAGATAAGCAAAATTCTATCATTCAGTTGCTTCATTCCAATAGTTCAGAACTAGATGCACAAGCAATACGTAATATTTAATTCAGAGAGAGTTCAGAATTGAGGACATTAGCAACAGAGATCAGAGTCAGATATACAACTCATTATTTTTACAGGAAACCAGACACATAAATCCCTGTGGTCCTTCTGAAAGCACAACCCTGAAAGACCAACTTGGATCCTTGGAGCAATTAATCCATACTAGAAAACCAGACTTAAATCCACAAATAATGGCAAGGGAGATGATTACCTGCAGCAATTCACAATTTGCAACACTCAGAAGAAACCAGAGTTCTAAGATTTCCCTTTTTTTACTACACCATAAAAATGCTCTACCTTGATAGTTTTGCTGATTTTTGTTCATCACATGGTCATTCTTGTCCCCTGTACCTGGACCAACATCTTGCAACTCCACCTGGACCTCACTATTTTCCAGTTTGAGCAATGAGTCAACTGAGGACAGTGGGGGAAGGCAAAACAGAAGTCAGTAAGTGACTGAAAAATTTAAATGGGTATAGTTAAAAATAAAAAAAAAAAAAACAACAAAGGAAAGAACAAAAACAAAAAGCAAAAAGACCCCACCTCACAAAACCCAACCTGGTTCTCTGACAATTTGGAACAGGAAAATCTTTATTGATCATATGAAGCACGCACACATTTTTAAAATACTTGAACTAATTGTAACTACTAAGAATGAAATGTAAAGGGTTCCACCAACAAATGAAGGTAGACATTTGCAAGTCCCCTCTGTAATGTAACTTTTAACCAATTTTTAGCATATTTTTACATGTTTTATGTTAAGCTTAGAGAAAAGGCTTCAAAGTTTCTGCAATATGAGCAGTGGCCATTGACTAATCTGCAATCTCCCACTGCAGCAAACCTCAGAATTCCCCAAACCACAGGAGTGCAGCTGTGCAGGACTCAGTTCAAATGTACTGCCCTCCTCGGAACTCTCCAGAGATTTTGCACCTCCCAGAATTAATTGCTCCTGTCCCATCACCTTAAGTATTTACAATAAATTGTACCATAACTGTCCCTTACCACAATAACATTATTAACAACAGTCTCTGCAACCTCTGTGTTTGACAGTGGCTCACTCACCACTTGATTGAATCTTATTTCTTGTACTGACACTCTTCCACTTACCCCTCACATCTCCACTCAGCTTTTAATCTTACTGCTAAGAGCATTTTTATTTTTTTACCACTCCAAATCTAACACCCATATCTAATATTCTCTGTCTTAAAATTTGTCATACTTTGCTGATCCCAATACTTTGTCAACAACTGAGTTTAAATTAACCCATGACTCTGGAAAAAGACACAGATGACTTGACTGATCAGTGGAATATTGGAAAAACTTAATTATGCAGCATAAACAAATAGAGTCTTTTTATACTCTCTTGTCTCCATTACAGACAGTTTTCATTAAACTTGCCATCCTAAAAAGGACATTTTTCATTTCCCCAAGCACTGACATATATATATGTGCACATGTGGGCACCCTGTGCATCTGTCATTTATTACAGACTTTATGCCATGTGTACACAGCACTTCCTATTCTATAAAAAGCTGGTTTACATTTGAGTGGCAAAGAGGGGGGAAAAAGTGTTTTTCAAGATCTATATGTATTTGTCTACTCAAGAAACTCATAAGGTTAAGCAGCATTGTACATATAGAAAGATAATCTGGGTTTAAGCCACTATTCCAATCACCAGGTCTGTTCATTATTTACCTCTCCCTGATGTGCTTCCCAGGTTTTCATCTCCAGACTCATCCAATAATTCTCCATTAGTTTGTGCCTGAAATGGTTTGGTTTGTATTTCACAGGCCTTCAGACCTTCAAAAGGAGTCCTGGTACAACACTGTGGTTCTGAGCCTGATTTCTGCATCCATGAGTTCAAAGGCACATTTCCTACGGGTCTGGAAGACTTTAAGGGCACAGGCAGACGGGACTTCTTGGGCAGGGAAGCAGAATCAGCCTGAAAAATAAAATAAAACATGGAAAATAAAATGGGGAGTTGGTGGCTCGTGGGTAACAGTCACGTATAGGAAATATGAACAAACATTCCAAGAAAGATAAGTTTTCTTCTAAGATCAGTCAGCTGTCACCTTAGTTTTAAAAATAAGTTCTCAATACTCTTGGCTACATGAAAAACAAACATGGGAGACCTTCTGGAGAATAAATGTTCCTTGTTTAAACAACACAGCATAAACTACTGCTATCTCCAAATAGATAAAAGCATGCTATGTGTTGATGAGAGTTATGGAATTGTGTGTAATAATAATAATCAATAATGACACATTCAGAAAGATTCAGTTTATTTTTTTTGCTGTTCATTTGCTTCACCAGTGTCATGAGTCCCCTGATTTCTTTCACTACCCGACATATTCTGAAATTCCTTTCCACATTCACTTCTCAGCAATTATAGTCTTTCCACAATTTAAAATAATAAAAAGCAAGTTCCATTTTCCTAATGCCATCCTCAATTCCTCTTGTACATACATGAATACAGTATTCATTTGCAGGCTGGAAAATAAATCCAGAACTTCCTGCTAACTAAACTGCATTAATAACACCAAGCCATTCCCAGCTGTCTCAGGGCTGTGGCACAGACACATATGTCACCCAGATTACCCAAAGGCCAGTTCAGTTGGCTACATCAAATTATTTATAAGAGCCATTCTGAAGCTAAAGACACACTGCATTAGTCCAAACGAGAAAGCTTTTAAAGCCACTGATTCAGGGATTGCACAGAGGTTGTAACTGGTTAACCTACAGAGGAATCTGGAAAAGAGTGAATCAGAGGAATACACTGAAACCCAGGGGAAACAGGAATCTGGAGTGAAAGAGAGTTGCACAAAGAACCATAGAATGGCCTGGGTTGGAAGGGATCTTACAGATCATCCAGTCCCACTCACTGCCCTGGGCAGGGACACCCCCCACTATCCCAGATTGCTCCAACCTGGCCTTGGACACTTCCAGGGATGGGGCAGCCACAGCTTCTCTGGGCACCCTGTGCCAGGGCCTCCCCACCCTCACAGGGAACAATTTCTTCCTAATATCCAAACAGAATCTACCCTCTTTCAATGAGTGAAGCCATTCCCCCTTGTCCTGTCACTCCAGGCCCTCACAAATAGTGTGTTTCTTGTGGGCTCCCTACAGGCTGGAAGACCAGAATAAGGTCACCCCAAAGCCTTCTCTTCTCCAGGCTGAACAATCCCAACTCTCAGCCTGTCCTCAAAGAATTCCAGGTATCCCTGTGAAAGGCAGACAGGCCTTCACCTGCTTTCAGAGAGGTCTTTCATTCCTGAGAAGAACAACAAGGTCATCACATGTAGATCTTCATTAACAGACCAGCCAGTCCTCAGACCCCTTCCCCCTCTCCTTCCCATAGTCACTCTTCCTGACTTCCATGGTGCTCCTGGACTCAGCTGCCTTGGATAACACCAACACAGATGACAGCACACCCACTCTTTGAGGCTCAGATCAGCCAGGGCACCCCAGAGATGCAGGAGGAGCTGTTACTGCAGCCAACCTGTGACTTGGGCACAAATGCCCAAATGCCAAATAGTCCAAGAACATCAATAACAGCTCAAGAGCATTTCTTTTCTTATCCTCTTTCCTCCCCAAATATGTTTTTTTAAAGGGATACTTACTGCCAAATAAGAAAAGCTTAAAAGACTGAAAAGATATCTGAAGACACTGATTTTGATTATATGTGTATTGTTTGGTGAAACAAGATACTGTGAGTTAAGTTTTGATTTTTCAGGGGGATCAGAACCTACTGCTAAGACTGGCATGAGTTTTCTAGAGTGTTTGCAGGGACCAACCACACATGCCAAAATCTTTCCCTTAAAATCCCAAACTACACTGGGATGCTTATGCCTGTACAGAACAAAGCCTTATCAACATCCCTTGGTTTACAAGCCCCTTCCATCAGAAAAATTAATCCAAAAGGAACAAGCCAGAATAAAAATGAAGTGCTCCTAATTGCTGCCTCACAGAAACGTCTTGATCACTAAAGTCATGGGAACCACTCTTTGCAGAAGGTGCTAAAACATTCCCTATCAGCAGTGCACAAAATCAAAAGCAACGCTCTCCTTTGTCTGCTCCGCAGGAGCCAAGAACTTCAAAGAGTTTTCAACTTCACTTCTATCACTGCTACTGAAACAATACACAGGAACTCTTTAGCAGACACTGTTTTCCCACCTCCTTGTTTGGGAACACAGGCTGCCTGCAGACAGAAGGCTTGAAAACTCCTGTGGCACAAGCAGGTTCTGTCTGTACTCACAGAGCAGATCCTGAGCACTCTGGTTCCAAACCAAGGTGACAAACTGCCCCCCAGTTTCACAGAGCACTGCTGGCCACACTTCTCTAAAAGCAGGACACAATGACAAGATGTTAACAGAAGCCTAAAATTGAGATGGGAGTTTGTGGAAGTGTGCCACTGACTCCCCACCAGCCTGCTCTCAGCCACGGTGCAAGTCTGGAATTTTCTAAAACACATTTGCCATTTGGACTTAATCAATCAGTTCCCACTGCTCTGGTTCTGCAGGCCACGAACATCTGTGCAAGAACACAAGGCAGCACAGAATCAGGCCATTATGCTATAAACTCTTTTTCCAAATGCTGTAATATTTACTAGTATCTGGTCCCAGTGAGGATTGAAATTCAATTAATTAATGTGCCAAAGTACACTGGAGTACGTGATGAAAAGCTCTGAACATTAAGAACAATTATCTAAAATATATGTGGCTCACATCTCTTTTCCTAATATTAAAAATTACACAAAAGCAAGATTTATTACTAGAAATGAAACATATTTTTTCCTTTTATATATCTATTCCCTAAATACAAAAATGAGAATAAACTTACTTCATTTGTTCTTGTAAAAAAAAGTCTTTCATGCTGTTCACCCTTCTTATACACATTTTCTTGCTGATGTTCTCTTTCTGCATTTAATCTTGAATATTTTGACTTTTCTTCTGAGGCTCCTTTTCTGCCTTCATGTTTGAATCTCATGACATTACTCTCTAAAGTCATTGTTTGTGTAGCTGCATCTTTCAATTCTACTTTCAACAACTGAACATCCTTATTAATCTGTGGCACTGCATCTGGATACAGCTTCTCTTTCCTATCAAAAGTTGATTTCAATTCCAATTGCTGCTTTAAGAATTTAGTGACCTGCTTGAAATGTTTGAGTTCAGCTCTTAGTTGAATAATCATTTGCTTAAGATCTTTTTCATCCTTTTTCTCTATATCTTCACTTGAACATTTCTCCTCAGTCATGTTTAGATGATCCAACAGTTCATTTACAATTTTCATTTGTTCTTGTCTGCTGCACTCAGGAAAGAGGAAAGAAAAGGCATGAATTTAGATTTTTATTTAAGCAAACAAAAATACCTTCTAAGAAACATTTCTGCTGTGTTGTGACACATTTGAAATCCCCAGGAGATTCAGTTTTAGTCACTAATTAATTACTCACTAACAAACAGAGGTTTTGAGACCTTTTCACAGTACAAATTGTATCATAAGTTATCTCCTATTTATGGTCATACATGCACTACTGTCTCTCATTCCATTCATGATCAGACACTAAACCTCTGGTAAGTAAACTGATTGCTTATGTAGCACAAAAATACAAGAAACATGAATGGATTCTCAAAAAAAGTTTTGAAAATAACAAAAAAAAAATCCTTAAAATTAAATTTATATCAAAACCCCAAGAGACTGTAGACCATAGAAATCATAGAATATCCTGAGTTGGAAGGGACCCACAAGGGTCATCAAAGTCCAACTCCTGGCCAGAAAAACGCTGGGTTCTTCTGAAAATCTATCCTTTCATGTATTTCTAATGCAACAGGGAAGATGGAAACTGAAAAAGCAGCCAAAAGCCTGCAAAACCAGCTCACTACAGAGCACCAAACTGCTCCATGGATAACTAGTCATTCATGGACAATAGTTTCTCTTAAAACATCCCTTTCCAAACTGAAGCCAACTAAGAGGCATTTAAAGCACAAGCAAGCTCTCAAATTCTACAAACAAATTTGTGTGTCCAATAGAGAGCTGTTTGTGCCATTAAACATATTAACCAGCATTTTAAACAACTGCATTTGTATAGTTTAGCATTTGAAATGGTAGAAGCTAAGTAGGCATTTTATGGCTTCCTCTGGCACCTAATATCATTAGTGAGAATTCAGTTATGTAAAGCACAGGCTCATCACTCAATCTGGACATTTCTGCTTGAACATAATAAAAATTGCACACTGGAGTGGTGAAGATGATGGTGCTGGAATCCCACATTAGCAGACTTTTAAGTAAAGTTAACAAGTAAACAGTGTTATCTGTTCATCTTCTAAGGGGGCAGTACCTCCTCATTCACCACTAATTACTGCAGTGACAGCTTAGACCACTTATGCCTGTTGGGAGAGACTTAAACAGTAATGTAAAAATAGAGAATTGTTTGAGTAAAAAATTGCTTGAGTAAAGGCAAGGGCAGCATGGTGAACACAGAAACCAGGATTTGACACCATGGGATATCCTGCTCCCAGCACTGCCCAGCACAGTGTACAGTGTCATTCCCATCACTCCAGAAAGCACTATGGCCAGTGAAGGAACAGCACTGACAGGCACTGAAAAGGTCATGTAATATTGTACATGGTACAGTGACTAGGAAAGGGACCAGAGAAGGAAAAGGAACTACCAAACTAGGAAAGGAAAAGGAGGATGTTCTCCACCTAAGCTCTAATTCAGGCTTGATGGAATTATCCAGTTCTTACGGGAATGAGCATTTCAGTTGGAATCGATCAAATCATAGTGCAACACACACACACACACATTTGAAAAACACTGGTTACACTAGGGATTGTACAAATGTAGGTACAAAAGTGTTTCCTCCTGGATGAAAAGTGACTCAGGTAAGTACAACCTGGCTCATCTCAGCACAGTCCCACAAGTGGCTGCACTGGAATAACCTATCAGGGAACTGCAGGACATGGGCCTCAACTCCCTGAATCACAGAGAGAGAGGAAAACTCTGTCCAAGCAGTTCAGGTGAAATGGCAAAGGGCACTCAGCCCACAGTAACATCCATTTAAAATTATCCCTGTAAAAAGTCACTGTAATTCCAATTCCTCCATCCTCAGATCCCTACACGTATGATTTTTACAGTAGTAAAGTGTTGTCCCCTCCATCACACCCCCTTTCACTGGTGGGTGCTCTCAGGTATTTTGCTTTTTTAAAGACAAATACCACCTATTATCGACTTTAACTCTCCTGGAAACAATCAGTCCCTCCAGTAAGACTCCATGTATCAGTAACTTTGGAGAGTTTCTTTCTTGCAATGGGGTTTTTTTAAGGATTTCTACTGATAGTATGTTTCCTAATTACTTAATTGCATGATAGACTAAAATGGCTCTGAAGGTGTCTTGCCAATCTCTCAGGTAAATTAGATAGTGCCATTATCTAAATTCACTTTAGCAAAATTACTTTATTCTCTTCTCAAATAGAAATACTGTCAAAAGCACTGCATATCCCTCATACTTACGTAGATTCCAGCACAGATGTTCTATTTTCTCTTAAAAGAGATGTGAGCAAGCTTTCTTCTGTTTCATGTTCACTCATTCCCATTCTGCCCAAGTGTTTGTCAGTTGTATCATGCTCAAATTGAGGTTTAATTGGACTCCTATAATGTCTGTCTTTGCAGAAACTCTCTGAAAAGCCTGATGGAGTTATCTGTTAAAAAATTGCAAACATTGTCTTATTACACAGGTATCTAATGTTCTATTAAATTCAAGGCTCTAATCTTTTTGTAATCAGGTTTTGTAATTCCTGATGCTCTTTATCTGCATTAAGAAGCATCCACAGACATTTCACTGACTATTTATTAATAGGAAAACTAATTAACATCTATTTCACATGATTAATTCATAGCAATCGGTTGTTTAGGAAGGAGTAAGAAGATTTCCCTGAAGGTCTTTATCTGTGAAGAGGTATGAAACTTCTGGAATGTTGCCTACAGACTGCAGCTAACATTTTATTAGTTCAACTTGGAATCATCTGTGTTTACAGTACAAATTGTGTCCTGGGATCTCCAGATGCAACTGGTGGCCAGGACAGGATATAACTTGAAGTACTTACAAGCTGCCAAATTTTTGTATAAAGCACTGTAGATGTGTCTAGGAAATTCCTGCCTAGGATGTCTCCAGTCATTGAACTCCCATTAAAACAATCAAAGTCTGTATCAATCACAAGAGAATTCAGACTGAGCCCATTTGGGTGCAATTTCCATCAGCAGTAAGAGAAGAGGATGTTAAAGAGCCAAGAGAATCTTAACAATACACCACTTACCTGTTTATCCACCTCACAAGGAAAATCCAAAGATACTTGAAGGCATACCTAGGAAACAAACACAGAAATTATAAATTACATCATTATTCTTCAACATTACTAACTAAAATGCCCCATTTTGTGTCATATTTTATCATGCTACAATTTTTAAACCAGAAAGGTTCAACTTTAACTGCACTCAATGATCCCTTAAGTCTCTTGCAACTGAACTGTTCTATGATTTCATGATCCTTTATATTACAATGATTAGAGTAAGAGGACAGTAGATTCCTATGTGTATGAAAATGCAGCCTATGAGTTACCAAAACATCAGGTTTCAATCCTGAAGAAGGATATATAGTATTTTCTCCTCAATCCCAGCAGCAAGTGAACCTCATACAATTTGTACTATAGACCTGAGTGCAATGGAGGCAGAATATCAGTGTGTGTGTGTGTTTATAAAAAGAAACATGATTTCAAGGGACTCTCTGTCATCCTCATTCAGGATGATTGTCAGACTCAGACAAGAAAAAACAAGGCCCACAATGAAACCTATTTTGAATGTAAAACCAGCAGAAAAATACAGGAGAAAGCCTCCACAAACTCCTTAGGATAACAATCAGTTGAAAGCAAAATCAGATATCAAGAAAAGCATGTTTGTTTGCAAAAGACTTTGTGTTCTACGAAAATAAGAGAGAGCACAGTAACACAATGTACCCTGAGCAGAGTCCTACCTGACTGACCCTCTCACAAAACTGACTGTTCTGCATCTTCCTGTCATTGTCACCATCTTCAGTGTGCATCACAGGCTCCTCTGTTGTTTCAAGACACTACACAAAGTATGGAATGATGTGAAAATGTAGCACAAAAAAAAATACTGTGATATGAAACATGCATAAATAAGTCAGTGACATGTCTTAAAAGAAAAATAAAAAAAGCCTGTAATACAAAGTAACAAACACTGAATTAGATTTCTTCAACGAGATCAAAGAAAATTAATATAAACCCCAGGAATGATTCATGTCAAATACAATGAAACTTTATCTTATATATTCTTTCAGTTATATTCAACCCTTTCTCCTCAGAATTTATAAAACATACAAAAACCAGTTAACCTCTTATGGCAAAGAGGAACTCTGTATTCTCAGACATAGTCTCATTGGGCCTATTTTATTTTCTGATTTCCAGAATTTATTTTCATTTGCTACACAATTCAGGCTCTGCTGTAGCATCCAAGAAATAGATGCTTTTAAACTAAGCACATGTGGCTTGCTGTACTCAAGAAAGATCTACTGCACCACTGAAAGTTAAACTCTGCTGTGTCTAAATTTGCCCATTTGCAGCAAATGGTGCCAAATCTTTTACTCCCTGTATTTCATAGAATCCAACCCATCTCTCATCACTAATATTGCCTGAGAAAGAGGAGGAGGACTCAGCTTTTTTGTGAGCAGAAACCAAGTTCCTAACATCAGCATTTGTGAAGGCAAGAGCAGAACCCTTTGGGATTGCTGGATGTTTTATTTCAGTACAAGGGAGGAGATCCACACACTGCTCCTCCTCTCTCAACAGCAGTGACACCTCTGAGCTTCATCAACACACAGAGAATATTTTCACTTTGCTTCCAACTCATCTCCTTGCTCAGTTTGCTCTGGAGTAGAGGACAGAATTTAGCCTTATCTGTGTTGGTCTAATACTGACTTACTGACAATGAATTCTCATATTCAGTTCATGGATTCATGGAATGGGTGGGTTGGGAAGGAACTTAAAGCTCATCTCATTCCAAATCCCTGCCATGGGCAGGGACATCTTTCACTATCCCATGTTGCTCCAAGTTCCATCCAACCTGACCTTGGACATTTTCAGGGATGAGGCAGCCACAGTTTCTCTGGGCAACCTTCCACAAGGAAGAATTTCCTCTCAATATCCCATCTAACCCTGCCCTCTGTCAGTTTGAAGTCATTCCCCCTTGTCTGTCCCTCCATCCCTTGTCCCAAGTTCCTCTCCAGCTCTCTTGGAGCCCCTTTAGGCTCTGGAAGGGACTCTAAGATCTCCCTGGATCCTCCTCCTCTCTGGGTGAACATCCCCAGCTCTCCAGAGCAGAAGAGCTCCAGTCCTCAGAGCATCTCTGTGGCCTCCTCTGGAAAGCCTAAAAATGCCTAAGCCATAGGTAGGATATATCCCTGCATGGAATGAACACTTCAGTCTCAAAGGACTAGAGGCACCAATACAGCCCTGCTGGGTGGGAGTTGTGTTTTGCTGTGACTTTGGCTACAGAAAAATTAACCTTAAGTCAAGAAAAGCAGAATCTTGAGCATAGTTACAGAAAACTGAGATTATAGGTACAGAGACTCAGGTGTCAGACTGGATGCAAAGAAACTGGTGTCTAGGGGTTGTGGATGTGATATTTACAGCCTGGATGGAGAGAGAGAAACCTCCTTCCCCAGGAAGGAGGAAAGTCCTGGCTCACAGCATGTCCCATTGCAGACACACTGGATTTTGAGAGCAGAGTTATTTCTGCTTCCTAAGAACACTGGGAATTGAATGCATGTGTGGGGTTTGATTTTTTAATTCAGTATGCATAGACTGTATACACACACATATATATACATATATTTATGAAATTAATGAGAAAAACCTTTTTATCTCCCAACCTCCTGCAGTATAAGCAACTCTAATGGTTTTAAGTATTGAATTTTAAAAGGCAGAAACTGGATGCTGCAGTGTATTAATATATCTGCCTTTTACAATTAGAATTCTATGTGGAAAACTGACTTACAAGTCATGTCTGGATTATTTTGGTATTTTCACTCAGATTGGGTTCTGTAGGACAACACAGAGTAAAGACAATCTGAAAGATAGAGGAGGACACAGAGGGGATTGTGGTACATAGCAAGGGAATGTGTTCTAAAAAATCTTTGTTGTCATCTCGGGATGCCAAATGTTAACGATGATAAAAAATATGTTTAGATTTAATCTTCTGTGTGTAGATTCAAACTGATTCACAAACTGTGCCTTTGTACATTAAAAATGAACTTATTTGCACATGTAACTTATCCACCCAATGCAACTACCTTTTATAACTAAACATTTTTAGTATGTGCTTTTCTCAGGACAGTATTTGGTTTAGTAAGTGAGGATTCTTAGAATTAAACTACTCCATAAAACCAAAAGGCTACAAATACACTATGACTATGAATCACTGCAGGTTGAGCCTGGTGCTGTGTCTGAGAGGCTGAAAAGAAACTTCCTGTGCTCCAAGGAGTATAACCTAATGTGCAACACAATATTAAAAGAAAATAAGTGTCTTAAGGCCAGAAAAATAAGTCTAGCAAGAATAAGCTGCCTGTTTTAAAGCATTTCCTTGGAGACTGAAAACCTTGAGAATGTTTTTCCTAAATGAACTACTGATATGCTTGGTTTGCAAAGATCCCTGGAGCCCTGGAGGCTGAAATCACTGAGGCTGCTACTCTCTGAGAAAGCAGATGTTCAGAGGACAGCACAAAAACAACCTTTTCCTTTCCTCCTTCTCCCTCCCAGCACGAACATGAAGCCAAGAAGCAGAGGACTAGGGGCTGTCAGAGCCTGCAGAGGCACCACCACACATTCATCTGACTTGTGCTCCAGCTTTGGGGAGGAAAAGCAAGCTGGGAACACTTTAAGAACCTGAGAAAGATACATCTTCCTATGCCTGTCCAAATTCCTCTAATAACACATATGTTAGTGTCATCCCAGCACTACCTGCCAACAAGTCTGAGCTCAAAAACCACACAAAAACAGAACACAGGGGTTTTGAGAGTGGTTATTAATACACAAAACACACTGTTGTCACATCCAGGTTGTCATTTTCAAACTAAACTAAAAACTAAAGACCCTTTCACCTTTGAGCTCCATTGTGGCACCGGTTAAAATCCGTATTTAACTTTCCCAGAATCTTGAGGTTTATTTATATTTTACAAGCTTCACTTTTTGTCATTCTACATCTAATTTCGTGTAGGCAGCTTTCAGAAAGCAGCCCTGTGTGTACTTGTCATGTTGAGACAAGCAGGGGAGCACAGTGCCCTGTCACGATAATCACAGCACAGGACAGGAATTCCTTTGGAATTAGCTGCGGCATCCACGGGGACGCAGCTCCCTCTGCAGGATGGAGAGGCAAATTGGCTAAAAATATTAAGCAAAGTGCAGGAGCTCAGAAAGTTCTGCATGCAAACCCAGGTTAATCCATTCATTATTTCAATAAAACCACGGTCCCCTAAAGGTCTAGTTCTAATTTAAGACAGATTTCAATTAAAGGTAGCCCGAGTATGTCTTAAAACTGAAAAAGCCAGAATATTTGGTGAATTTTGATGATTGTTTCAGTGCATCCAAAGCACATCCAGGAAAAAACATGAGCCTCTTTACTGAGTCCTGCAGAAAAACCATCAATACCACAGTCAAAGTTCTGGAATCAGGCAGCCCCTATACTGATTCAAACTATTCCTAATCTTGGGTTATTCAATTTATAAATTCAAGACACAAAATCCCAGCACCATCATTATTCCTCTCACATTTTTTCCTTCCTATTCAATATGTTCTGCACAACAACAACTGAAGTGAAAGCAAAACTGAAAGCCTCCTGAACATCCCTCACCACTCCCAAGAGAAACACGTGGGGACCCAGCACCCAAAACCCTCCTCAGTGGAACCTCTTCTCCCCCACAGCTAAAAAGTCTCAGCTTTGGGGAAATTAATGAAACACCCTGCAAAGGTTATTTCCTTGCACCTCTCAGGAATCTACCCCAGTGCTGGCCCTTTCTTCATTCACCTCTCTATGAAGAACCTGCCACATGTTTAGGTGACCTGAAGTGCTATTCTCTTGTGCTTTGAAGATGCAGAGCAAATCTAAACTAAGCTCAGGGAATAAGACACAGAGTAAAAATGACTCTTCAACATCAAGTAGACTTTCAGGAATAGCTAAAATGTTATACAAGATAATGCTTTCTTCATAAAATTAACTATGTCCTTCTCTTTCAATTGACAAAACAAATAGATCACAGACCCAATTAATATTTCAATGAGTATGTTGTTTCCTTAAAGTCAACTTGACACATCACTGAACACTTCCATTGAGCTGATTCTCTGCTGTGCTACATGTTAAACTTGTTTACATCATTAAGTTAAAAAGTTATTATAAGTAATTAGTAACTTCAGCCCCGAGGGCTTTACAGCTCCTTCTGCTCTGAAGTAAATGACTCCACAAGGTACATGAGATGGGAGAGTCAGACTCAGTACTTTAAAACAGAAAACCTACCTCTCTGTGGTTTAATATTTTCAGTGCTTCCTTCCCTTGAGAATCTGTTGTACAACATCCAGACTGTCTTTCCTTAAGTTCTTGATTAATTGACTGCAGTTCCTTAACCATCAGGAGCAGATCAGATACCTAAATAACCAAAGGAAGAACAAGCAGAACTGGTAACATCCAAACTATGAGGAAAACAAATGATGATATATAAATGTCCAGCCAAATCCAAACTGCAGAGCTGGAAAGCCTGGGTTTGTGTATCTGCTCATGAGGCAAATTCCCCGTGTATGGAAACATGGTTATGTGTTTGTGTCAGTGTTCAAGGAAAATTTGTAAGAAATGTAGTTTCCAGTCAGTTATTAAGAGCAGGTATTAAGTTTCACAACTCAGTGGAAAGAACAAACCTGAGGGCACCTCACAACAACAGATTTGAGAAGAAAGATTTAATGCAAGAAAAACCAGCATTACAGGGAAATAGCAGCATCCAGAAACAACCTGTTCCTCTGTCTCCAACCCCTTTAAAAGCCACTCTCATTCTGAGCAGCTTCACAGACACAAAATCTGAGGAACCATCATGTTCAAAACTCTCAAACAGAAATTACAGTCACAAAGTCATGTAGTGTATCAAGAAGGCAAGGTTTGCAGAAGAAGGTGAAAACTTTTTATTAGACCAATGAACACATTTGGTAAAAAAGATCTGCTTTCAGGCACACAAACCCTTTTTCCAGTAAGAAATGATGTGTAAATGTTTTCTGCTTAAGTGTTCCTGAACCTACTGAAGGGAATATGCTCAGAGATAAAAGTGGTATAACCCCAGAATGGCACTGGGACACAATCTGGGGCTTTTTTAGTGACACCTGTTCAGTGTAAGGCAGGATTCCTTCCTTAAGATTACCCACCTCCAGAGTGTGAGCACCTGCCTACAACTCAGCTGACACTGAGAAATATAAAACTTCACTTATGTTCATTCCCAAACAAGCACATTCAAAATAATTCCTTGTCATAAACTGATCAGAGGTCACTGCACAGGACAAGGAGTAAGAGAACAAGTTTCTGAACTCCAGTACTTATTTATTGTTTGACAATATACATTTGAGCTCCACAAATTTCAGTTCTTCTCATGGAGAATAGAGAACTCACCTCAGGGTTATTTTATAACATGCCCTATTTACCAAAAGATTTGCAAATCCTGAAATGGAATGTGCTACATAGAAGTATAAAATACAGACACCTCCATCTTCATGATTAATAAATACTGTGCATGAAATACATATGATGGGATTCTTAAAGCAAAAAGTTTTCTTTAGAGTTGAAGTACATGACAGCTGAAATACGAAATTGAGTCAAAAATTGGAGTCCAGGTGTCTAACAGCATAAAACCTTGGTAGAGATACTCCCACTTTTCAGCTGATTGTGAAGCCTGTGTGGTGTAACAAAGACTAAATAGTTCAAAAAAGGTGGGTCACAAACCACAAAAACGAGAACTTCCAATCCTTTCAGAACTACCCAACTGGACCTAAATAAATGTTTCTGGGAGAGAAACACAAACTATAAACAAAGCAGAATTAAGGTATTAGGAACAGTAAATAATAAAAAAGATCAATACCTTTTTCTTAAGTTCTTCAAGAGACAGATGGTCTATTTGTAGGCTTGAATGATCTTGTTCTCCTAAGCAGATACTCATATAAGATGTTTGATCACCACAGAAAGACAGTGTTTCATCTGCTAAAATAACCAAAGACAAGCATCATTTCAGAAACTCTATTTGCAGGAAAACACAGCACAAAATGCACAGACAGGACTTTTGAAATAAGAATCTTCCAGTAAGTCTGTGGGAGGCCACTTAAAACGTTTCATTCCCAAAATAAGCTTTCTGTTTAATTGAAAAAAATTTGTCCTCCTATTTCTTTGTGCTTCTGACACACAGACATGCTGCATTTTCTGTGGCAGTATTTTCTGTGGTTATCAGCATGAGTTGTGAATGTAATTCTGAATTATAATTTGCATATTTAGCATTACAATTAGAAATCATTTTTAGGAAGGATAAGTAAGGCAAAAACAGTTACTCTGTTTTAACTATATTTTTTATGAACATGAACTCAAAGCCTCAAGGCATAAGGCCAGGTTAGAGAGTTAATGAATTTATTTTGCTTTTGGGTCAGAAGAATGCAGTAATTAAATTGAAAATAATTACTTATTCATTTCCTCTACAACTGCAGGAATTATTTGTTATGTTTCAATAAACACCTGCTTATTTACAATATAGATGACAGTTAATTCTATAAATGGATCTCATTAAATAGGTAGAAAGCACATCTGAATTAGGCCAAATAAGACATTCAAATCCTACTCCCAGCTCTGACACTGATCCCATGGTTGCTGCAAGGAATTAAAACTCACAAATGATCCCTAGTTTTTCAGAGTTTTCATTCCCAGCAGCCTCACCCTCAACACAAGTGCTCCTGAGAACCCAGGAGGATCCACAAGACCCTTTGGCTCACCCTTGTTGTGGATCATCTCTGGGCTTTTGAGGTTGGAAACTCTGAAGCAGCTCAAGTTTACCTTTAGTCACTTATCAGAGCTGTCAAGGGAGTGATGCTAAAAATTGAAATTCCAGGTTGAAAGGGGTAAGTGAACAGGTTTTATTGTTATTTATATATCCCCCATGGAATAAACCACATACATCTTGTACATATGCAGTAAACTATATTTAACTGTGCTCACTTACATTATTCTTTTCTATATCTAAGAACATACTAAAAACACCTCCCAAGACGTTCAACAAAAAAGCTGGAAGATAAAGTTACATTTTAAAGCTCTATTATGTCTGAATCACTAAATAACAAAATCTGACTGCTTTTATTTCCTCTGGAAATACTTCCTCTGTTAGGAGGAGGTTATCCATTGCCTGAGACACAAGCTCTTTGGGAAATGATTACATCCCATGGTCACAAAGTGATCCCATGGTCACAGATCGATTCCAAACCTTGGAATTCAGATTGATTTTGACTTCTCTGGAAAACAGTACATTCTGTGGGTACAGTTGGTTCTTTGAGTACTGCTGGCAGCACAAAATGATCCCTGCAGTTGAACTGCCATGGAATTATCAACATTTGGTGCCTGGAAAGAGGGAAGCTGTCCCTCTATATGTGCCCTGATTGCTCCCAGACATCCTGTTACAAACCCCCCAGATCATCTTCAGTACAGAAAGCCAAATGGAAGTATTTTTACACCTTTTTTACTCCCAAATATTTCTTCTCCATCACAGCAAACTGACTGTAATAATAAAACCAGCTTTCTTGTGTGCAAGGAGAGGGTTGGGCTGCACATGGATACAGACCTTGGTGGTTTTTCATGTCCTTAATCTGATTTTCCAAGATCTTCTGTAGATTCCGATTACCTAAAACATCTTCTTCCAGTTGTTTTCTCAACATGAAAATGTTGTTCAGTTCCACCTGCAAGCTATTTATACTGGAAAAAATGAAGAAAAAGAAAATCCTTGAGATTCAATTCAAAACATTTTGGTGTGCAGCTCAACATGTTTAATCCACCCAGAATTCCACCAAGAGTCCATTCCACATTCCCCATTGCTGGGTTTCACCACAGTTACATCATTTCGATGCATAAGCACAAACAAATCCTTAAATAGGAAGAGGAGACTGTTTACAGACATGGCCCTTTCCTGCTGGTTGGAGCTGTGATGCTTCTAAGTCAAATTCCACATGGCAGAGCTGTTCTACCAGCCAGTTCTGAGTAATTCTTTTTAAGGAAAATCAAAATTACTAACTTCTGGAAAGTATGCCAGAAAAATATCATTATCACATAACGCTGATGGTTTTGTGTATTCCATTATGTGGTGACCATGGAAACTTCATTCCCTTGCCACAGAGCTACTCTATATAATCTAATGCTCCACTTAAGAAAAATATTAAAAAATCCTGTTTCATTGAAAATATGGCCCAGACACAACTCACTGTTTTATTTCTTCATTTATCCACACAGTCTGTAAAAAGACCTTTTGAGGTCTAAATTGTCTCAATTATCTAAATAGGGCATAAACGTCAAAACTTACAAATTTTAATTTGTCAAGGTGAATTAATTCTTTAAGCAGCTTTGCCACTGAAGCTCTTCTGCATCAGCCCCTCGGGCCTCACAGTGTCAGCACCTGCAGCTGCCCTTTGCTAAATCTTCCCCATATCCTTCAACTACATCAACAAGACAGTTCTGCTCAGTCCATAAAAAGACTGAGGTACTGAAAAAGAACCAACCCAAAATCGTACTAAAATGAAATAAATTTAATAAAAAGTAAGTAACAAGGTGTTACTGAACTCATTGTATTATTTCTTTTCACTTTTACTTCACTCAGTGTTTCAAGATAAATGAAGCTGCTGTAGAATTTCCAATCCACTGCACTGAATGCCAGAGAACTGAGAGATCTTTAAAAAATTTAAATCCATCTTACAGGAGACTATACAGGAACAGAGAGCACATCATACTTGCATGAGAAGAAGAGTGTATTGTAGAAGCACATTAATTAAAAGGCTGCATGTATGAAAAGACTCTCAGTCTGTCTCCTGACAAGTGTGCTGTTGTCAGGGTTTCCTGCACAAGGAACTACTGCTTTAACCAACTCTCTCTCATACAAGAGCTTCTTTGAAGAGAAAACTCTCTCAAAAGCTCAGCAAAAAAATTAAGAATAAAAACAAACTAACACATTACTAGAAGTCAGGTAAGCACATTTTCTGCTTTTCATGAGTTAAAGGTTTTATAAGAACAAGCATTGAATCCCCACTTGGAGAGACAAGGAATGCCTTGGTCCTGACATCCTGTAGCTTATTTTGAAAAATAACCACCCAGGTTGCTTAAAATAAATAATGCCTAAAAGAAGATATGTCAGCAAGAAAACAGATGTTTGCCTAAAATCCATGTCACTGCTGATGGCAATTAAATTCAGCTTCCTCATCTGTGTATCTGCAGGGCTTGTTTATCTATTCCCCAGAAATTTGGGTGTTAAAGTTTTCCTTGATGAGATTTACAGCACATCTCAGCCCTCAAAACCACAAGGAGGAGAAATAGCTGGGTCATTTGAGATTCCAATCCAAACAGAAATATTTTCAGAAGCATTTAAGTAATTTAGATAATAGAAACACACTTACAAAAATATTTGTCTTCACAGAGACAACTACAGTGAGTTCACAAACAACTGGATGGTACAAACTAACCTCCAGCTAAGCTGCACATTTTTATCCCAACTTCTGATTGTTGCCCTTTGAGTTTAAATTATCCCTCAAAACAGAAGTACTCACCTATCTGACTCTTTGAAGGTCTTCACTAAGGTAGAATAAATATTTTGCTCTTTCCTTAGAGCAAGGATCAGCTTCTCATATTCAGCTTCTTTATTTTCCTAAATTAAAACAAGAACAAACTAAGCTTACAATGTATATTTTAAGTTTGTGTGTCTAGAACTATGTCTATACTTGTACCCTGAAGCATTTGTGAAAGAAGCAGAAATCCAAATTTGCTGAACAGAACTGTCCACCTCCAATATCTAATGTGAAAGCTGCTGCTTTACTTGTGCAAAGGAAAGAAAGAGGTTTATCTGCAGTCTTGCTCATAGGGAAGATATTGTTATTATAAGAATAAACACAAATTCTTACAGTACAGAACATTCTCAGTAAGGATCCAGTAATTTCCTCAGATGTTTTCCACTCCAAAACAACCAAACAGTCACTTTTTCAGCAGGAAGCAAGAAATGCAGGTATTTAAAGGGGTATTTGCTTGCACTTATTACATAAAAGTATCTAAGATATCAGCCATCTCCAAAGAGAAAGTAACTGGAGTAACTGTAGTAAATTTAGATGAATTAATATCAGGCACAAATTCTGCCTCTGGTTAAGAATTGTTGCTTTTCTCAGTTCTCTTTTTTGACTGAGAACTGAAAGGAAGAACCAAAAAGGTGCTACAGCTAATGGGGAATCTCAGCTAAGGGAACTCTTAAAAGATACTAAATCATTAGTGAACAGATCATTAACAAGGAGCAAACCTACACCCAGGAGTTTTAAGCAGCTGTTATTGCTCCAATTTGAATTGCAACCAAAAAAAAAATCTTGTTAATTCACAGCAACGATGCAAAGACTGTTAATTTGAAAAATTCAGTGTTCTGCAAAGTAAACAGTACAAAAGCAAGGACAACTGGTGTTTACTTTTAATTGTTTATCCTCATACTTCACAGTATGCTAACAAACACATTAAATAATATTTTGCAAGTGTAATCAGGTTTTGCTCCTGCCTGGCAGGTCCTGCTGCACCTTCTGCCACTGGTGCTACAGAGTCTTTGAAGAAGTGACCTTGCCTTTGGACACGTGTTCAGCTGCCATCTAAAGGCACCTGTATTCTAATAAATGTTTCTGGTGCAATTTATACATTAAATATTATTCTGTACTGAAGTGCAAAAGACTGAGCTTCATACTGAGTGTATTATCTAGATGAGCAGAGGAGAAACTCCCAGCAACAGCTTCTGCTGACTGAGTAACACAAAGACAAACAGATGGAGGTGGGTGATCCAGAGGCCATTAATAAAACAACTCATGGAAGCAAAATGTTAGAAAGTACATTTTATAGCCTGAATTAAGGAGTCTTATCAATGTGCTGGAACCTCAGCCTTTCAAGAACAGTCACTAAACATAAAATAAACGGGTTGTAATTTAATTTGGGAAAGTTTGATCACAAACACTCATCAATGACGTGGAAAGCAACAGGAAAAAAAATAAAACTTTTGACTTAATTTAGTCAGTTCACAGTCTGTTAAAAGTTCCAGTGAACTTTTCCATATGTCTGATACAAGCCTTGCAATTATTACTGAAGACATACAGAACTACATCCTAATTAAGAGCTCTTTCTGAAGCTCTGGCAAAGCAGTGTCACTGCAGAGTCACGGGCACAAATTGGGGCCTGGTTGTCACCAGTGGCTCAGGGTCTGTGAGTGCTGTATGAACAAAGCAGTGCTAAACACACAGCCCTGCTCCACTCCCTGCTCCTTTTGGAATTCACATGTTAATTGAGTGCTACATTTGTACTCAATTCTCAGCAAGCTCATGAAACCCTCCCAACTCCTCTTCTGCGTAACAGGAGACATGAGCTGCTCGTTAATTCCAAATGTCACAGACTGTACACAAATTATTAAATTCTAAATTCAACTAGCTAGGTAAAGGTTAGAAAAATCACAAAAAGGTGTTCCTGATTTTTCAGAACCTTTCATGAATAATAAGGATGAGAAGATACAGCATGAACATCCCCCTTTTTTTGTACATTATTACTGTCATTTCTAAATAACACGTAGGAGTGAATTATTTCAATCAACTCCCCAATGGTACACAAAACATAAGGCAGCCCTGTAACTTAAATAGACTGTAATGCTGGGGGAGTTAATGAAACATTAAACCTCTTGACACATGGTGTGAGGGAAAATGTGTTACAGGAGATAGCTGCAAGACATCCAGGACCATATTGCACTGGAAGATTTATATTTCCATGAAAGGAGGCAATCTAATACATTAAAGTCTATATTTGAGTCTGAAGTACTATTGCTAAGCAGCAGTGGTGGAAAACATAACTTATTTTCATTAAAGTTTTCTCAGATTGTAACCCATGCAAGTAAAAGGTTTATACCTCCACAATAAATAATCTACTGGCAAAGTCAAAAGAATATCTGGTTGCCTGATTGAGTATTCTCTTCCAACAACCCTCAGGACCATTTCAAAATCTCTGAAGGTTAGAGGAGAATGATTGAGAGAAGGCCATGAGCTACACCTCCTCATTGATCCATCCATCAGTAACAAAATTTGGTAATTTCTTTTAACTCCTAAATTCCTCGGCTGTAAAACCTATCTAATTCTGAGACTCCACAGACATCAAAGCCAGCAGTTGCCTGACTCCCCTGTAATTATCAATGCTCTCACTCACTCTCTCTCTAGCCCATGGCAGTGGCTCAAGAATCCAAACTCCAAAATTAGAAACTGTCACTTCTCTTCCCTGGCTTGGCCAAGGTACCCAGCAGAGCTCTGGGTGTTGGTTGCTTTGAAATTTATCACTAATCATTACATTAAAATAAAGTACAAAGATACAATGAAACAAAGTTCTGCATCTCTCAATTCAATTTCTTCCATTTTAAAGATCAGTGAGGCTGGAAGAGCCTGGTTTCTGTCCCCTCTGGTGGGGAGGATCCAGCTGTGGGTTTGTTGAGAGTGAGTGCAGCACCATAAATCCATCCAAGAGTCCCTGGCAGCCAATGAGAGCAGAGCTCTGGATAATCCCTGCCCAAAAACTGATCATTAATATGCCAAAGTGGGTTCTTGCAGGAGATATGTGACACTGAGGTTGAGCTGGAGGACAATGGGCTGTGATTAGCTATTGTTCCTAGTCACTGAGGGAACCAGCAGCAGAGAAAGGGCTGTGATTAGAAGGTGGGTCTGGGTGATTGCCATGCACAGCCTCACCTACCACTGCTCTCCCCCTGGTTATACACCTGTACTGAAAGTAAGGTGTACAGAGGGGAGTTACTGTTTGATTTTCATTAATTCTGTATGATTTTCCATCACTTTCAGGTCCCTTTGTGACAGAAGCTACGTGCATGCACTGCAGTTTGTTTTATAGAGGTGGAATTTCTACTCAACCTTTTCCAGACTATTTTCTCTGTCTGTACTTTCACCCACACTGGGATATACCCTCACTGGTACCAGGGCAAACAGGGCTGCAGCTCCTTTACTCTGAGCTTGTCCTGTAACACATGACCCAACGTGTGCTTGTCTCTACCATGTTTCATAGTAGTGCCCATCACATTAATCATCTCATCACCAGCATGTTCAGAATGTGACCCAAGACACTGCACTTGTTTCCTTTGCCACTGGCTCAATTTATTTTGAACTCCCTTCAGAAAGTCTCACTAATGACTGAGATATTGTTAAAGAAATGAAAAAGCTTTCTCCACCATTATGATGCACTAGTCTAATTCTCTTTACCTTGCCTGATGCTTTTACAAACCTTAACACACCAGGCTGCAAACAACAAAAAAAACAAGAAATGTAACCTCAAAAGCAGCTTATTTGTCCAATAATCTGTACACAATAATGCACTGCTGGAGTCAGCAAGGGATTAAAAAATATATCAGCACCTGATTTGGTTTTTTTGCTGGAACAGAAATGGAGGCTAAAGGGAGAAGGAACTAACTGTACATTTTAAGACTTTGAATTTTTATTTCTGATTGCAGTTGCTAACAAGTTTATTCGCTTTATGGCACTGAATAAAACGGTCACATAAATACACACATATATTTCTGTACTATTTCCTTGCCTCTTTGCTTTAAAGCAGTTTTCTTCTTACCCTAGACATATTTTCACTCCTCCCTTTATTTATCCTCACATCCCATTTATCTCCTGTGGTCACTGGCTCTGTGCAATCTTTCCCCTTATCTACCCTAAGCACACAACCTCTCCTCTGCATTTCTCTTCAGAAAGGCAGATACCTCCCACTCAGGGAAATATGTCCACCCTAACCACCAAAAAACTCTACCCCTTTATGGCAGGCAAACCATTCTATGTGCTTTCTTAGAGTACAGAGCTTAGTGATGCCACATAAACTCATCAGAGTACAATACAGGATGAATTACAGCATATGAGTCCACAGCTTTGAAGCCAAAGTCAAAATCCTCTTCAGTTTGTGGTCAAGGTATTTATCTGCAAATGATCAGTTATGAAAAACTCACCTCCAACTCTCTGACTATCTTGATGACTGACTGCTGAGACTGTGCAGCACATTTTTCCTTTACTAAGCTCTCATTTTTCAGTTCAAGTTCTTCATTAGCTCTTAGAAGGTTCTTGTACTTATTCTGTAGCTCCAGCAATTCTGTGTCCTTTTCTTTAACTGTTCCATCAAGTTTCTATCAAAAGAAAACCATGAAACAGTTTTACAAAATTTACTCTGGTTTTAAATTTAAAAAAAAACAGAAAAACAATCAAAATTCAGGAGAATGGCCAAGGATCACCTGGCACATGTTATTTTGATGCCTTGCGAGAAGAGCTCAATTTAAGATACTGGAAACAGAGAAAGATACACAGAAGCTTTCCCCAGCTATCCAATCTTTTAAGCATTAAAAAATAAGTCAAGGTTTGCACCTTGGGCTCCAGCTACGGAGCAACCTGGCTGAATACCATCAGTACTTTTCAGGGTTAGAGCTCCACCTGTAAAAAACCTGGCATGGGGTCCATTTCCATTCAGGCAGAAAAGCTCTGTATAGGACATTGGGGCAACAAAGAAAGAAGATAAAATATTTCAGTATCTACACCTATTCCTTAACTTTCAGCTCCTGCACAATAAACTGAAATCACAGGCACTTCAGAGCTTTGAAGGTATCTTACCACAACAGTGAAAATTCTACATAAGCATTAGTAAAGCTTCCTTCCCCCTCTGTCCACACGCTTCACAAAACCCCAACAAGAAATCCTGCTGAATGCCACATACTCTGTAATTACATGTCTGTTCTGCAAATACAGCATTATAAAAAGTGAAGGGTTATCAGCAAAATCAACAAGTAACTCCAAATACAAACGTGATTTCCTAATAATTCCCCTTACAAAATCAAATGATAACTTTCCATTTTCATTTCAAAGTAAGCCTACCTACCTCAAGCAGCAGATCCTTGTGACTGACACTGTCTGTCAGCCTTTTGATAACAATTTCTTGGCTCTGCAGCTTCTGATTGCTTTCACTCAAAAGAATATTGTAATGGTGTTCAACTGCTTTTTCTTTTTCAGTCATCTCACCGTGTAATTTCTCTAGTTGATTTCTAAGATCCTACAAAAAAAATGAAACTGAATATGTAGCAAATGAATTTTAAAAACTGTTCAGAACAACCCATATTATTAGTTTATCTTTCCATTGCTTTAAATTACTTCTATCACTGAATAGCTCGGAGAATGTACCCAAGCCAGTTTCTTTCTCTTGGCATCAATGAACACAATTAAAGAAAGAAAACTTTTAGATGAGATGTCAGTATTTCCTCCTGAAAATCTAGGTTGCTGTTGTTGTTTAAATGCTTTTCATACAGAATGACTGGACTCCAAGGCTGTTGGGAATTTTTTGCATGTAGATGTTGTCCCTTCAGAATGAACACTCACTTCTGAGTCAATTTACTCCTCACTAGAAACAGGAGAAAATTGGTTACGGGTGATTCAGTTTGTCATTTGCTCTTTTTCTCATCACACCATGAAAATTGTTGTACCAACACTGTATTACTGCTTACTTTTGCATCAAACAAAAGGTCAGAAATGTTAAATTTTTTTCTTTTGACAACAGCACAAACTTCAAATGACCAGTGGGGTCAGTCTTGCGATCAGAAGGGGTGACCACAACTTGATCTTCATTCTGGCTCTGGTAATTACTTCCTGCAGCTCCAGGATGAGCTGCATTATCTCCACATCTCAGCCCCTCATCACAGAAACACGTGCTGCTGGTTCATTCTGCTTCACAGCCAGCTCACAGCTACAGAGTGGAAAATACAGAGGAGCACAAAGCAGTAGAAAAATCCATAATGTGGCTTCTCTCCCACCACTACTGTTTGTGTGACTTCCAACTTTTCTGCTGATTGGTTGGAAGTTTCAAGGCAAACCTTGCATAGACATGAGCCTCATTTTATAACCTTTTACTCTTGAAAGATCTAGAGCATTTACTGCATGGATTACACGGGAAAAGAGAAGTAGAAATGTTTGTAACAAAGGAGTTGTTGCCTAAAATGAAACAATTAAAACTTAGAGAAGACTTTATACTATCTAAACTTCTGTTCAGACCCAAAGATCCAGGTAACACAGCCTATATCTTAAAATAAATGTCTTCTATTTAATCCCCAAAAGGGCCCATTTGTGAAGTAGAATAAGCCCTTTAAATAGTTTGCACATATGGTAGTCACTTATAAACTTTAAATTTACTTCCATTGGGATTTAAAATTTAATAGTTGTTTCTTATTCCAAGTTCAAAGAAATAGCACTAGTGACACTTTAATTGCAATCTCTTTACAAACTGTTTTATGTCTTTTTCTTGGCTTAATTACCTCACTTCATGCAGGTTCACATCAAATCCTTAACATCATTTTATTACTTCAGTGTTTTACTTCTGTTTATTTTGCACAGTAGATGCAAATTGTCATTTACTATGCTTTTTGGTTTACTTGCTTCATTGTAGCTTCATCACCAGGTTTGAGCTAAGAAACCCCAAAGCCTTATGAACGTTATTACAAGAATGATTAGATCTAGACTTTCAGTTCTGCAAACTAATAGAGGTCATTTTTTTCATGACCAAAAGAACTACTTCTTTACTAAGAAAAATGAAGAACTGCAGAATCAGGTCCAAGGTTTGTGTAGATACACAAACCCTCCAATATGTTCCTATTTTTTCCTAACTACTACCCATAAATACAAACTGCAGTGGGAAGGAGTGTAAGGGCTGATAACTGCAAAGGCTTTTGGCTTCAAGTTGTGAAGCTCTTCAAGTGGGTCACATTAAGCCTGAATTCCCATTCCCAGCATGGGAATTGGAAGCAAAGGATCAACAGCAGTGTTACGACTTTCCCTGCACTGCAAAGTTCACTCCTTGGCTTTTTTTGATGTTATTTTTATACTATTAAATCACTGAGAGACTAAGTTCATAGATTAGCTGTAACAAAACTTCAAGGGAACATTTTTTTATCTGTCCTGTAACTTCAAGTGACCAACACACTTTGATTTCTCTTATGAAAACCATAAACAGCTTGAAGATGACAGACATGCAAAGATGGAACAGCACTCCACCCCTGTTATCTAATCTCAGTCCTCCTGCTGCACAACACTTGCCAGGTGCAGAAACCAGGTTTCTGCCTTTCAAGCAGCAAAAATGTTACAGCCAGGTCTATGAAAGACCTTGGACTGACAAGGGATGCAACTGTGGAAAAATTAAAAAAGCCTGTAAGAGATTTGAAATTTGCAGATAACTTTGCCCCACCTATCTGTGCCCCCTGAGTTCTCTATATCCTTCCCAAAACAAGCCAGAGGTGAGGCTGAAAATTATCTACTTTGCATGAGATGGAATTCTGTAACACACCAAACTATCCATCACTATAGCAGGTTGTCTGAACTCATTGACCAGTCAAATTGTCTGGGAGAAAATCTATTGGTTTCTATACATTGAGTTACAAGGATAATAAAGCAACTACTGCTCTTGGAGCATAAACTTGGCAATTCCCTCTGCCAACCTTTTCCCCAAGAGACTTCCCCATGATTAATGATAGCTGAAATAAGAAAAATGAATGTGAAACACTATAATACAGGAGTCTGGAGCAGATGCCTCCCCCTCCTTGTCAGATGAAAACCAGTTTGGTGAATAATTAAGTCATGAAGCTCCAAAAACTCCCTCTCAGGCTAAACTACAGGTAGAAAGACTAAATAATAAATTCTGCCTAATGAGTTATTCTGCATTTCCCCAACCAACTGATCAAATATAAGTATCTAGTAAATACAATCTAATTGTCTACATTTCGGCCTGGAGAGAGAGTGGATACGTGAAGTGTTTAATCATGAAAATTTGAACAAACTCCTTGATGCAGAAGGACTGAATCCTTGTTACAGGCACAGTAACACACATGGTGGACATAAGAAATACTGAGGATGAGTTATGTTTATTCCTCCCCAGTAATATATAAGAATTTATCTCCAAAGAGTCTTGTTTGAAAGAGCTTAAAGTGAGGTTGAACAGCAGCTTCTGGAAGGTACAGAACTAAATGAGCTTTTAAAAGCTCTTCCAGAGACCTTTTAAAGTTGTCCACCCTGAGGCAGGAACACAGTTCAAGAACATATAAGCCCATTACTCCAAAAGATTATTAATACTGGACAAAGTCTGTGATTTGGAAGATCAGCTCATATATAACAGTCTTCATTTAGTTTCACCTCCTTCCATTCCAGGATAGTAATGCACAATTTGTGTCCAGATAATTGGATTTACAACAAGGAAGAAGTATTTTTTCTGGATCTCAAATTTTTTTAGAGTTTATTTCTTTTGGTGTTTTCTGGGTTTTGCTGTTTTGGTTTTTTTATGGATATATGCAAAAATTTGCATTATCCCAATTACAGTATCTGGAAAGTCCTTGAAAATTTCACTGTGAGTGAAGAGTCAGGACAGCAGTTCATTACAGATGTTGGGGGCATTTCCTACAGTGTATACACATTCTTGCTAGTTTTATTCCAACAAAACAGGAACACTGATAAATAGGTATCTTGGAGCATAAATAGAACTGAATTTTTAAGGCTGCCTCATAAAAAGTTTGCATCACATCACCGAGGCAGTTTCCTGTTTGTCAAAGAGCAAAATCTCACAGCATATTTTTTTCCTCCCACGTATCTACTACTTAATGGGCAACACTTCACAGGCAATGTGGTTATACCCCAATGTACTTGCAGCTCTGAAATAGAAGCAGCTGTTCTGCAAAGAGCAGGAAATAGGTTGGGGATATAATTTTTATAAGACTGCTCATCTTTTGACAGGAATGCTTTTCCCCAAGGAGCCAGTCATTTACATGAAAAACTTGGGACATAATGGAGTCAAAGAGGGCTTCTGTAATCCAAGCAGCTTTGAATCCCCTGGCAACTCCCTACTCAGTCCTATTTTTCCTGTCTTTCCTATAGGGTTATATTCCAGCTCCCCTGAAAGATGAAGAAAAAAATGTGAATAGAGAAGACAGTTAAATATAAAATACTTCAAATCAGTAATACATTCTTTGTGGCTGTTTTACTGACAGGAGTGATCTGTTCTCACTCTCCTTAACCTCAGTGCCCTGAAGAGATTTCAAAGCACACCAAACACAGAGACTTTGTGACTGCAGCCAAACCACAGTTGACAATCACACAAAAATGCTTTAAATTGGGGTGGGAGGGAGGAAAAGAATCTAATTTGTTTGTAGGTAAAGAGACCCCTCTGCTGGTTTTAAGGGATAGTGCAGGAGCTGCAATTTCCACGTGTCCCCTCTTTTTTAACGTCCTTATTTCATAATGGAACCAAAACATCCTTTGAATAAAGACAGGCTCATTTAATCCTTTATGTAATTTAATATAGCAGGAGACTAATCCCTGACTGAAGAGGAGCAGACTCTGGATGCAGGTGGGACTCTGCTCATTATGCAAATGCTGCCCTCATGGAAGCAATAGTGGGAAGAATTTAGCAAAATCCACGTGACAAACCACACAGGTAAGAAATATGTCTTATGTCAACCCCTCAGCACAAGGCACATCCTTTTTTCAAAGGAAGAAAAGGAGAAACCTGATCATTCACTTTGTTGCATCAGCCCTGAGTGCTGGAAGCAGAAGTGCTTATCTGAACACCTACAGCAAGGTAAAAACCCTCTGCAGAATATCAAGCAGCAAAATTAATGAGCAGCACATCATTTTTATGTTAAATTGTGATCAATTAATCCTGTGCTTTGGGTCTTTTACAGGCAGAAGTTATTAACTATACAGCCTTTACAGTGACCCTGCAGGGAGAGCAGAAAGCAGGCTGAGGTTTGGCTCAGGGTCACAACAACTGGCTGCTTCCTCCTGGTCTGTGCTAGAGCTTAGGAGGAAGTTTAAGTGGTGGAATTTAAGATAATCTACAGACATGCAACAAGAGAAATACAGCAGAAATATAAAACATATCTTGTCATGCATGTTCAGATTCTTTCATCAGAAAACTGAAACCAACAGTAATCTTTTACCACTTCTAAAGGCAAATTAATTTTCTAGGACCTAATTAGCAAAATTATTTTAAAATATTCTTCTGTGCAGACCATGAGCCAGAATTTCCCTCAGTCTTCCTGGCCACATTCTTTTGAACACTGGCATTAAGCACTTTTAGCATCTACCTTTCCAAAACTTAAATTAAAAACCCGATTTTGTTAGAAAAGGACCTGCTAAAGTGCTGAATTACTTTTAGACTTTATCAAATAAAGCAAAAAAGTGATAATAACATTAATGGTTTTGTCACTTCTGCTCTTTTGTAGTTGTGCTTCATCCAGCTCCTTCTCCATTTTCTCTCTTTCCAAATTCAAATCACTCAGCTCCTGACCAGTCACTTTAATTATCCTTTGCAGTCTGCGATTCTCAGCGTCCTTGGTGAGGTTTTCTGAACGTAGTTCTGCCAGCAGGGTCTCCTTTTCCATCAGGAGGGCCTGATAATCTGCAGCACCCTGAAACACAAACAGCAGCCAAGCTCTAGAAGGTGTTTTGTAGAACCTGGAAGTCTTTACTCCTGTTGCATCCAAATCTTCCCCTCTTCTCAGTACTTCAGAATTTTGGTGCAAATAAAACAGTGAAATGACAAAACAGGGAGAGTGTTACACTGAAAAATTTCCCTCCTAAAGTAACATGACATCCAGTGCAGGATAATGAAGTCTGAGATAATGAAGAATGAGAGAAAGGCTGATGTGCAAAGGAGTCCACAGTGCAAACGAGGTCATAGATTTATTATTGGTTCAAAAAGCTTTCATTACATAAAGCTCTACTTTGGGGACAATTTGAATCTGGACTAGGGCAGGTAGATACCAAGTCTTTCATAGAACCATTAAGGTTGGAAAAGACCTTTAAGATCACTGAGTTCAATCACCAACCCAGCACCACCACTGTGTTCACCACCAATCCATGTCCTCAAGTGCCACATCCACACACTTTTAACACCTCCAGGGATGGTGACTCCGCCACTGCCCTGGGCATGAGCATATTTTTAATTTGAAATAGCAAGTCTGGCTTGTTTTCTTCCCCATCAGTGTTCCAACTGGCCTTGAGGCTCACAAGAGAGGACAGGAGTCAGGGCTGTGCAGCACAATCTACTCACAGAGAACTGCCTTCAACTCAAGTTTGTAGCTAAGGAACAGAGTACTGAGAGGGGCTTCCTCTGTCACCCACCATGCAATATGGATTCTGTGGACAGAAGGGATTAGTGCACACTTTTTAAGCTTAGAACTTCCAAAAAAAAAAAATCAAGGGGTCATAAAAATGAAAATTAAGAGTCATATTTCAAAGCAGAACTTCCATGGTATGAAAAGGCAATAGAGTCACATACAGGCCAGAATGACCTGAGAAAGAAATAGATAAATTTTCTCAATAGAGTACGATTAAAACATGGGCTTAAGTGAAATAAAAGTCTTTTGAAGAAAAAAAGTGTTCTGTGAGAACTAAACACAACTCCTCCCTTAGACTCTGGAATCAACATTCAGTCACAAAAGCTGTAGCTGTGGCATTTCAGAGGGAGCTGTATCCACCTCTTCCATCCCTGCTGGGATGAACAAACATCACAATGGACTTTTCAGCACTGCCTTTCCTCAGGATCAGTTTCATCAGACTTTAAATGAGCTTGGAAACATTACAAGAGACATTTTATCATCTATTTTAATAACAAATTCTTACTTTATCTCATTTTACATTTCAAGACCTTTATAATGCACAAATTATCATCATAAAGTTCTTTCTCCTCCACACATGAATGCATTATTAGATCACATTTTCACAAACATTCCACTGTTTTATAAATAGTGGTTTCACATTTATTATATAAATAAATCCAAACAAATGTCTCATACCCAGTACAACTCTGCTAACATGAAGCCTGTGCTGGTACCATACTTTTGGAAGAAAATACAAAACTCAAGTCAACAAAAAAAAGCTCAAGATCATCTCAGCTCCACAACTATCTGTGTCTATTTTTAACTTCTTTTGCTTTTACTCTTTTCTACCTTAAAGATTCTCAGTTTTTACAGAACAAGAAATATCAAGAAACAGCATAAAAAATTTGACATTTTAACATGCCATCGTTTCAACAATTTGATTTGGGAATATTTTTCCAAATTAAGAAAAATTAAACCTTTTAAAAAACATTTTAAACTGATTTCCATTCCTCTGCTTTCAAAGATACAAACCACTACCCAGAGTGTGGAATTACAGAGAAGAGAAGACCAGGGATGGGGGAGCCACATCAAACTGTTTGTTCCTACCTTGAATTTTTGGACATGTGCCTTGTGAGTTGCCTCTCTTGCCTGAGCCAGTGAAGAATTTAACTCTTCAATTTCAGAACCAAGCTCCTCATTCTTTAAGTAAAGTAAAATGAATACTATGTAAAAAGTTATTTCCAAGGGATGGCCATTCAATAATCACTATCCCACCTCATTATCCATTCACTCAACTGCACAAAACGCTTTCAAGAACAAAACCACCAAATACATCAGAATAAATCTTATATAAAAGAAATTCTTGTTCTTATACAACACTCATTCAACATCACTCAAGTATTTCACATTCTTCCACACATTCTGAATTTCAGCTTGACCTCTCCTATTTTAGCTGCCTTTGACAGCTTCACTTACTCAACAACATAAAACACTCCTCATATCTTGTAAGTGGTGCTTAGAGGTGATAAAAATCAGTGTGTAAGTGAAAACATTCTTCTTTTAAGTTCTTAGGGGAGAAAATATCAGTTAAGTATGTTTTTCCTCTCTCCTCCACTCCAAGAGCCCAAACTCCAGACAAACAGGACTGCTCAGAGATCCACTAAAAGCCTCCTCAGGGTGACACTGAGATCAGTCACACCCTGCCACAGACACAACACAAAATTCCCCTCCCAGTGACAGTTCAACAAACCAGCAAGATCACAATCACCATACCTCTCTTTCCTTTGCTTTTAAGGCAACTGTTAGCCCTTGGATAGTTTTATCCCTTTTCAAACCATTCTTCTTTTCAACAGCAAGCTCATTTTCTCTCTCCTGTAGCTCTTCTTGGAGTGACTAAATTAGATTATGTGAAAGTTGCATTAACTTCCCACTAAGAGACACTGTAACTGCACATTAATAAGTACATTCCCTCAGAGTTCTTTTAGCTTATTATTCAGATTACCAACATAAAATGCAGTCCCAAAATGAAACTCATCTTAAAGATGTGCCTGGAATAGAGCAAAAAGAGGCAAATCTCCTGGGCTGGCCACTGGTATCAGCTTCATTATTTGATGAGTGGGCCTATCAGCTTTACTGAAAACTGCTTCCAAAAAAGGGGAGCCTTCCTGTCATGTCACATAACAGACAATTTACCAGAGGACTTGCTCTGCTTCCTTTCTAGTCAAGGTCTCTCTGTACCTTTAAATATGTAAAAGGGAGCCCCACACACACTGTAAGGGGCAAGGAAACAAAAATAAAATTAGAACTTACCTGTATCTTTTTCTCAAAGGAATTCCTCTCATTTTTAAGCTCCATCCTAAGAGCCTATAAGGACAAAACAATTCATATAAGAACAAAAAAATTCATTCTCAACACAAATATAACTCATCAAGCATTGAAATGAAGCAATATGGGCTTAAAAACCATGGGAGGGGAGGGAAAACTTAGTATATGCCTTTTGGCAGGAATGTATTGAATCAGTTGCTTCCTGGGAGTCTACAAATCTCCCTGGGCATGGTATGAGCCTGCTCAAACTAAGAAGAAAAAAAAAGAAAATAAAAAAAAAACCCATACAACGTGTTCTTCCTTGAGACAGGACAACTGCACTTGCTGAGTTGATAAAGGTGCATTTTTATGTGACATTTATCTTTATCACCAAGGTGCTTTTATCAAGGGAGAAGTTAATTATCACTTTTCCCTGAGGAGGTTACAGAATGAGTTGTTTTCAAAAAGTAATCATATATAAAACCAGAGATGTGCAAAGGTGTACATCAGATTTTTTTTTCTCCCAATGCTGCATCCCAAATGCTCATGCAGTCTGTCCACCTCCTCTGAAATGATTACAGATGACACTGTTTTCACCTTGACACACAAATACTCTTGTGAAGCCAGGGTGAGTTTTCCTGATATACGCTGATTTAATTGCAAGTCCACCAGACTGAAAAATTTTAATTTTACTAATCAGTCCAATTGTTGAGGGTTCTATCCTTCCCACAAAGGGAAGTGTAGGTACTGATCAGTATTAAGTTCCAAACCAAAAGGGAAAAAAAAAAAATTCTCAGTAGCCTGACAGCCTCCATGATTAACTTTCCTAATTCTGGCATCTTTAAATTCTTGTTTGAATAATCAAGAGATGAAAAGAAAAAAAAAAAAAAGACAACAAGCCTCAGGACCTGTTTTTACATTCCAGCTTTCAGGATATCTGCCTTCCTGTTAAAGAGACAAGTGAAATAAAAGACTGACTCTTGCACCTTTTGGAAGCTAAAGACTAAACTTTCACTTTATTTCATGACTTTTTTTTATGCCCACTTCCCTTACCACAGTTTTTTTTTCCAGACTGTAACAGAAGAGACACTTCCCAAAAACAAACTCTCAAGCCACATTCTTAACCTTTATAGCAGTTATGCCATCTAGTGAGGGATCTATTAACACACAGTATTTCTTTAATATATACTTCTGTAAAGTAATTGCACAGCATCTATAACAGGCATAAAGTGGGAAACAACCTCTCACTGAATGAATAGATAATAAAGAGGAATATTGCCCACCAAAGCACAGTATAACCAATGAATGGCAAGGAAATGGTGAAGAAAGGAGGGAATAGTATTTATAAAACTTGGCTTAAGTCACTCACATACTGCCATGCACAAAACCTTTAAAATCCCACCCCACAGGAGATTTAACACATAACTGCTCAGGCAGTTTCCTCACCTCTATCTCACTATCTTTTTCATGCCTCAGAGCAAGGGTAAGTTCTCTGATTTTTTCTGCTGACAAGTTCCCATCACAAGATCCACTCTGAGACTTTTCCTCTTCGAGGTGTTGAATTAGAGCTTCTTTACTTTTCAGTGACAGATTCAGTTGCTCTATAAGTCTAAAATTAAAGGATTTTTAATATTAATCTTGCATCATGTACCACCAATTCATCAGACATTGCAGTAAGTCTTGCAGACAACTTCCCTGGGTGAAGACCCCAAACACTTGTAAAACTTCAAGGGAGGACTTTCACAACTCCTTCTCCCTCCAGAGAACCACAAGTGCCTTAATTTTAACACAAATCAAACAGGGTTGAGCTATTTGCAAAGTGCTCATTCTTATGTTCCTCCAGTACCATTTCAAGTGTGAACATTTAAACTTCAATATTTTAGTTACATTGTCGTTTACAGACTCCATGAAAACTTTATCAATCTATTCCCCTTTTAAGCCCACACACCACCACATCCTTAAGTGCCATCACCAACTACTCAGCTTCATCTAAATTTGTATTTTAAGCTGGTTCTCATTTCACACAACCAAAAAACCACCAAACACAAGGAGACAAGTCAGTGCTGCTGTGTTTGGTCAAAACACATCTTGACACTTTCAGTATTCCAACTGATAAAAACAATAATCCTGTTTTCTGACAGGCCCAAGGGTCCCATGTCAACTCTTCACACTTGAACAATAAAGAATTCCAGTACTCAGAAATATCACTGGCAACAGTTCTGACCTGTCTTTCTCAGCTCCTGTAACCATATCCACACCCCTGGCAGGGGCAGCCATAATTGAAGAAAGTTTCTGTTCAGCAGCTACTCTCTGAGATTTCTCCTTCTCTGTCATTGCAACAGCTTTTTCCACGTCTTCTTGGGCAGCTTTAAGTTTCTGCAATTAAAACACACAATCCTGATGCCTCTAAGAACAAAACGCTCATGGAATTTTTCACATATTGAAGTTTTTTCTATCAAACATATGTTGGGATGTTTAATTTAGGAACTTTTGCCAAGTATTTCAATCGCTTTACAAATGTTTCTGAACTCTGTGTCTGCATTTTCAAGATAAATCCATTTTCTCTGGTACAGAAAGAAGGGAAATTAGTTTCAAAGAAATGAAAGAAATACCCTAACTGATAGCAGAACTGGAAAGAAAAGTGCCCCTATGCTATGGTTTTAGATTTAGCTATTATAATTTGGTTTTGTCCCACTGTCCTCCCTCTATCATAATAAATTGCTGCACTTAAATTAAAGAGGTTAAAGAAGGGCTTTTTTATTCAATAAAATTAATATTCCCAGGCTCACTGTAGCTAATTGGAACTCTTCCCAACATCATTTATAATATTTTGCAAGAATTGATAAAATATGAACCAGACATTTTTCTCTTGAACGGCAAAGGAAACAGAGATAAGACCCAGAGATTCCAGTCAACTTCCTCTGCATGACCCAACTCACAGAGACAGGGAACACCAAAAAAATCCAACCCTTGCCTTATATTACATCAAGTTTTTTTCAAATTTTCATTTTTATATTTTAAGTTTCACTGCTGTGCTCATCCAATCTTGCTTTCCATGAAATGAAAGCCCCCTTGTAGCCTAACAAGTAATTCTCCTCTCACCTTTAAACTAAAAAGAATCTCTATGGGGGATAGGGAGGAAAAGCTCCTTCACCCCTGAACTTCCCCACTCAAGCCCTGTCCTGAAAAGCTGTCCTGCCAACATTCATCTGTCAATCAAGGACTCTGAGGGAAATCAATCCTTGTTATCACTGCCTGGATCTGTACATTTATGTGCTGCTGTGCAAACCAGTGACTAATGCCACACTGCAGCGTGGACACTCACAGGAGTAATAAAACTAATGCCAGAGGCCAACACTACCTCCAGGCTACAGAAAACAGTCCATCTCCATGAGATTGGAACATTTGCCCTTCAACCTGTGTAGATCTGAGAACACCAGTGTGACTGCCTGGTCTGGTAGAGAGGAAGTAATTTAGGAGCTTCTCTACCAATCCAACATGAAGAATGATTTCAGAAATCCCATTTCCACTAAAGAGAAGAAAAGGTCATGGAGGTCCCCCCCTCCTCCCTGAGGAGCTCACAGCTTTAAATGGACTTGGCTGATCCTTGTGGGTCCCTTCCAGCTCAGGATAGTTCAGGATTCTGTGATCCTGACAGAAAAATACGACCAGAGGATTGCCACCAGTATCTTCCACAACCAATTAGTTCCTTAGAGATGGGAAAGCAAATATTGGAATATACTCACTTGTGTTATTTCCATGTGCTTACAGAAAGAGCACTAGACATGGATCCCCCTCAAAAAGAACAGCTACAAAATCCCACTCCTCCAGGGAAGTGCCAACAGTCAATGATGCAAAACAACCACAAGCTTCTGTATTTCTAGAATCTGGCACAAACATTTCCACCACAGATCTTTCAATATCAAATTTGTCCTTCACAAGGAACTGAACTTCTCCTTGCTTCAGAGCAATCATGTTATTCACACAATCAATGTTTCTTTGCCTTTACACGACAAAATCAGGAAAATATGAAGTAACTCTCTTGTAAAGATATCAGCAATAGCTCAACAATAAATATAGGAACAAACTGTCTCAACCACAGACAGCAAGGAATTAATAAAGAAGTCATGAAAATACAGGTAGATCACAATGTCAAATCTCAGATAGCACTACAAAGACAGCAGTGATTCCTTACTACTCCTTCAGCTTCAGTCACTCACCCCTTCCAGAAGTTTTATTCTGCTGGTCAGCATTTCTTCCATCTCTTGCATCTTCTTCTGTGCCTCCTTCACACGTTGCACTTCAGCATCACCACCCTGGGCCAAGCTTTCAACTGCCTTGCTGAAAGGCAATGATACAGACACAAATCCCATTGCACATCAAAGTGGAAAACATTTCAAGTGCCAGTGGCTGATGGATTACACTCAATCAAGTGTCTCCTTCTTTAGCTGCACCTGCTTCTCACTTTTAGGTTAAATAAAAAAACTGTACAGACTATACAGCAACTTGGGTGGTATAGTCAGAGTTCAACACAAGCCTTGTCACAAGGGATAAAGAAGCATTTTATATTTAAGATGGAAAAGTGAAATATTTCCTTCATAATTTTGAAGCTTCCAAATACAGTATCAAGCCTTTGGTAGAGTTGTATTTTCTACAGGAAGCTGCACTGGGGTAAGTCAAAGACATACAGCTGCTGGGATCTCTCCAACTGCCTTTTCAGTATCCGTTAATACCTTGTGAGAGAACAACAGGTAGTGTTTCCTTATTAAACACAGGATGACCTCTTGTTTGGTCCCTAAATTTTGCTTTCTGTTATGACCCTGGGTTCCTTTCAAAGCCCAGCAATATCCTCTGAGCTGCCTGGAAAGACTAAACAAAAACTGATCTGGTCCTCAGGAAAACAAAGAAAATCCCATTGCAACTGAGGGCCATGGAGCCCAACAGCTGTCAGTCACTGCCAGCCTGGATTAGTCTTGAAGCAGACATTTCTAGGTAAGTAACCTTAAAATACTACTTTAGATCCTCCAATTCCTAAAGCATTAGAAAAAAAACAAATAGAAGCAAATCCTAAGTAATGGATATGAAGAAATATTCTGGTACTTACTAGGCCTTGATGAGGAGTTTCTCCCTCTCCTGCAGTTCACGCTTCAGACTTTCTACCTCAACTTTCAGCTCAATGTTCTATGACAAGAGAATGAAAATGTCTGCAGAGAACTCAGAGATCCCCCAACCCAAAAGTTATTGGCAATGTGTAGATTTACTTTTTGCTTGGACCAGCAAACATGAAGTATCATTGGGCTAAGAACAGCACAGAGACATTTCAGCTGTTAAAAGACATGTTTTGCAAGGCACGAACCTTCCAGAAATGTCAAAAAGCATTAAGGACCATTGTATTGCACCCAGGCAATACAAATGCCCTACACACACTTAACTAGGGAGTACTGCACTTAAATTTGGGAACTTCTAGAGCTTCCATACACAGTTTTTCTTTAAGCTACAAGATACTTTTTTTTTTTTCAAAAGCTGGTTGCACCTGTTATAATGGTCATTTTAATTTAGTTTTTGATGAAAAGGACTAGACCAGAATAAAATAATCACACCAAAACTTCCAACAACTAAAAATCTCAAAAGGTAAGTGATATAGGCAACCTCCCCACAAAACAAGCTCTTTAAAAACAGCCACAGCTCTATGAAATTATTGTAAATCCATACAATTTTATATATTTCTTCAGTGGGACCATCAAACTTCTGCTGCATTCGCTCCTCCAGAAAGTAAATACGAAGCTTCAGGTTGAAATTTTCTTTTTTCAGATCAGTGATCTGCTGTAAGATAAGACAGAAAAAGAGCAAATTATGCCATGTGTTTCCCAATTAAGGTAAGAGTAAAAACTGCTGTCATTTGGTTTTGCCCTCCATAGTGCAAGACTGGAATTCAACCCAGTGGGCACAGTTAAACATGTGGGTGATACACACACACGAAATGGTGAAGGTGTTAACTGTAGCATGTGACACCCAAGTCCAAATGAAACTTCCTTCCCTCCAGGACTGGGTCTCCCACAGAGCCAAAAATACCCCAAGCCCTTCAAGAGGTTTTGATCTTCTACAGCTTCAGCCCAGAGCACAGAAGATATTTTTCTCCCACCATCCCACCCACAACACGTTTTTTCCCCCCACCTCCATTCCTCACCTGAACAAGAAGAAACCCCACTCCAGCCTGTCCCTTCTGGATGTTGTGGAATTTGTGTTTTGATTTGGTTTTAAGACACATGAGCTGGCAAACACATAGATGTTGTGTATTTGTCTAAGATGTTATCACTTACGATAACACCTTGTGTTTATTTCTAGCCCTGCACTTAAGCAAGTAACAATTACCAAATAGTATTGTGTAAAAATATAAAAGCAGACACTGCTCTTTAGAATATTCCTTCTTTAAAACACTGACTTGACAGAAAAAGAAAGGAAAAAAAGGTTTAAGTCGAAAAATATTAGGTAATTCTTCCACAAGATAGAATCTGAACAAAATATGAGATATCATGTTGAAACAGAAGTATTTTCTAAGAAAAAGTCTGGGAATGGAGCCTTATTCATGGGACCAGGTAACCTTATTGATGGGAAGAAAAGCCACAAGCTCAAAAGACATGTGAGCCCAATCAAACACCAATAAAACCTTTATCCCATCCCACATTTCACAGAGCAATTCTTTGAGAAAAAAAAATGAGTACCATTTTTAACCTTCATTGTAAGAGCAGTAACATAGTTGATGGTTTCATTAAAAGAAGGAGTCTCCCTCTAAATTTTTTTAAGAGACTAAGCGTAAAACATTCATTCAAACAAGACTCATGTCCCCTGCCAGATGCTTTCAGCAAATGGAAATCTAATCTGTTACAGAGCTACTAATAAAATATTTATGCAGGCATTTCCAGAACAGCACAGTGCCATTTGTAAAAATTATTAGAGATACAATTGCTGAAATATTTGGCTTGTGAAACCCAAGATTACTTTCTGTAACTGCACTCAGAACCTGCATCTGCAAACAATTCTTCAGTTTAATAATCCCTGCCCAGCAAGATGCTTTGTCATTATTCACACAAGTGAAATGTCATCCAAGCAACTGAGAAGTCCAGAGCTGACTACACAAACTCTGTGGCTCATTCCCACACCCTGAAGCAGCCAGTCAGTGGATCATTCCTGACAGTCCCTGCTCATTCAGAAAATGTCCAAGTGACAAAGACACTGAAGCTGTACCAGCTGAACTTCTACTCAGTCTCCACAAATTGATACATTTCTGAGTGAAAAGGAAAGAATCATTTCAAAAGATCTCAGCATACCATAATTCCAGCCACATGTATTTCAGGGGAAATAGAGATAAACCAAAGAGCTTAAGAGTAATGTTTTCAAAAGGCAAATAAAACAGATTAAGCAACTATAAATCAAGAAGTGAAACAAATGTAGCCTCTGATGTTCAGCTTCCCAGATGAAAGTTAATTCAGGCAGGCTACAATTAAAAAGTTATTGCTTAATAAAAGACAATGTGTAAAGTATGAGCAAATTCACACTGCAAAGAGATTTTAATGCCAACCCTCTCAATTCATGCATTTGAAGACTCAGTCTTCATTTCTTTATGCATTTTCATTTCTGTATTTGAAGAAATTAATGAAAACCAGGACAATGATGCACACAAGTCCTAACTCAGATGAGCTCCTTGCCAAGTCTGCATGGAGCCACTTTCCTGCAAAATGGATCCACCAGCAGTGGCTGTGGTTTCACAGCACAAGTTTCTCACCAGCAGAGGCCATTTTACAAGACAGCAAAACTCTAAGTGGGTTTGGAGAGACAAGAAAAAACCTACAAACACAATTAATCCTCTGCCTGCCTTGATACCCATCACCCTTTCTATGCATGAACACCTAATGACCCATAACCAGGTCCTCAGGTACAGATGCCCTTCACTTTGTCCACACAATCATGTTTTCTGTGATAAGGTTGTTTCCCCTACACTGCAAGAAAGTCAGACACACCATAAATAATTCAAAAACCTGCACCTCTAGCATTATCCAGCTCAGCACCTTCTCCATCTCTAAACATCAAAGGACCTTTCCCACATGGATCCATCCACCTTTTAGCCACTCAAGGGCCATTCCATCCATCCTGCTCTCTCTGAGCTCCAAGGCCAGGAGCCCACCTTTTTCACTGCATCCATCTCACATCCTATATAAAACAGTTATAGAAATATCTCTGTGTTTAATGGATTCCTCTTCCCTTACTTGAATGGATCCTTGAGCTTCATTACACTGCAAGCACCCATAAAAGCCCATGAGAAGTTTTGCAGCTCAGTTTAACATGAGGATTCTGTTTACAGCAGGATTCCAGACCTGTGAGGAGGCCCCTTCTCTACATCACAACAGGTTTGTACTCCCTGCTACAACTTCCATGTGCAAATGAACTCTGCAGATAACAACCCACTTGCAGGATGTATATTCTAGGCTGAGGTCTTTGGCACAGTAAAAGATTTTAAGCATACACTAATGCCAAGGCAGTGTCTTTCTACCTCTGCCAACCCACAGAAACAAAAGAGAAAGTGAAATAGATACAGACTGTAAAAACACAGACTGTAAAAAACATCCTTCACTGAGGCTTTCCAAAACAAGCTTTAAATTCTGAGCAAAGAGCAGCTTCTCCTCAGGGGATATAAAGCCACGAGAAACTGAAAGAGTTCAGAACACTCATTTCAAACACAACAATGCCACAAAAGGCAACAGCAGCTACAGCAGTGCACTGAAACTGCAGACACTCAACACAGCCCAGACAGCAGCACAGCCTTTATCTGTAGCAGTCATCTCAGAGGTCTTAGACTGCTTTCCTCTCTACAGCTTCTTCACACAAAAGTTAAAAACTGTTGTACATTTAACAGGGAAGTTGTCCTGAAACATTTCAAATCAAATCATCATTCAGAAGATATACACAAATGGCTTTTTCAATGCAAACAACTAATACATTTAATATATTTTTTTAAAATCTAATCTTTTCCTTCATCTTCTAGTAAATGCCAAAATAATTTCACCTACAAATTGTCATGACTCTGACCTTTACAATAAAAGTATTCCAAGCACATTCATATATAAAGCTAAAAGGCATCATGCTGCAGTCAATGAATTAAAAAGCCAAATCCTGCACTAGCCTATGAAAATAAACTCCAAGGAAATCAACAGCAGATGTGCAAACCAAGTTCTGATGTTCGTGGTGATCTGCAAGAACATTTGAGCAGAGGGTGCCAATTTTTGTTTCACAACTTCAGCACAGCAGTTGGCTGCTCTCAACAACAAACTTCTGCCTCGGTTTTGAAAGGCACATTTTAGAAACAGAGGCTGAAAGCACAGACAGGAACATCCACCTGGTGACACCTCCAAGAGATGTGTATCAGCTGATGCAGACTAAGAACCTGACCCCCAGAGGCAACAATTCAGGCAGCAGGGTGTGGAAATACCTTGGCCATCAATCTGTCAGCAAGTCCCACATAAAAGTCTGCTTACATTTTCATAGTCCTTCATGGTCCGAGCTCGAGTTGGGGAGACTGTGTCTTCTGCCACATCTGGTAACACTGGACATTCAAGAAGACAGAACAAGTTCAGACAGCAGAACCCCTAAGCAAGGCTTTAACGTGGCAAAGGTCTACACTAATCCCAACCCAATAAACACCTTTTGGGAAGTGAGAGAGGCAATGTCTTGCCCCTTGTTAGTGCTAAGTACCCTCTAGATTTCTTTCTGATCACAATAAGCTGTCTGACACTTTAGCCCCTAAATTCCAACATCACCCACTCAAACCATGAAATTAGGCTCTGGGAGGTAAACTGGCAACAGTAAGTCCTCAGAGCAACTACAGAGGATTCCTATATTAAATTAATTCTTATTAAACTATTAGAAAGAGATTCAAACCTTTCAGTAACTCACTGGTTACAGGACAGGCCTGTAAGAGAGCTGGAGACAGGCTTTGGACAAGGGCATGGAGGGACAGGACAAGGGGGAATGGCTTCAAACTGCCAGAGGGAGGGTTAGATGGGATATTGGGAAGGAATTCTTCCTTGTAAGAGTGGTGAGGCCCTGGCACAGGTTACCCAAAGAAGCTGTGGCTGCCCCATCCCTGGAAGTGTCCAAGACCAGGTAGAAGCAACTTGGGATAGTGGGAGGTGTCCCTACCCATGGCAGGGGGTGGGAACAAGATGAGCTTTAAGTTCCTTTCGAACGCAAACCATTCCATGACTCTATCTATGGTCACGATACAGAAAAACGCACTAAATCACCGCTTTTGTCCGAGAGGAACGCGACAGGGAGGTTTCTCAGTGCAGGACCAGACCCGAAGCCGGGCGCAGCTCGGGGCTGCGGGAAGGCAGTGACCGCACAGCCCAAGGGGGGGATGCCCGGAGCGCCCCGTGTCCCTCCCGCAGGGGCAGCACCGCCCCGCTGGACATTCCCACTATTGGAACAGCGCTCCACACACCCGCCGAGCACATTACATAAGGCTGCGAGCCCGAGCGACCGCAGGCAGCCTTTCCCCGGCCTAAAACCTCTTGCCTTGCACAAAAAAATACGTCACTTCAAAGCCTTTTTTGTTGTTGTTGTTGTTCTGTTTTTCCCGCAAGGCTCCGGGCCCCAACCCGCGCCCAGCCTTACCTTGTCCGCCGGCCGTGCCGGGCTGGGGGTCCCTCGGGGAGATGTCCGGCAGGTGGGAGCCGCTGGGGAAGGAGGAGGAGGAGGAAGAAGAAGAGGAAGAGGAGGAGAGCGCTGAGAACCGAACGCCGCGGGGCTCGTCCCGCTGACCCGCGGGCCCAGCCCGGACACACGCACCCCCAGCGCAGCCCCCGCCGCGCAGCCCCCGCCGTACCTGCCCTCCAGCGCCAGAGGCAGCGTCGGGTCCTCCCCTGGCAGCGAATCCATGTGTCCGCCCCGCCGCTCCCGCCGCCTTTGTGCGCGGCTTTGGCGGCTTCCCTGGAATTCAAACGCCCGCAATCGCTGCCGCCATCTTTGCGTCGACCGAGCTGAAGCCGCTGAAGCCGCCGCGGGGGCGCGTAGAGGGCGGGCACAATGGGAACTGAATGGATGCCGCCATGTTTGGTGCGGGCGGCAGGCGGAGGTTGGGCGGGCGGGCGCCATGTTGGGTGAGGGCAGAGAGGGGTGGGTGCCAGCTGAGCAAAGGGGGGCAGAGCCGCCGGGCGCCATCTTGAGTGAGGGAAGGAGCCTGTGGATGGGCGCCTGGGCGACGGGGCCGCCCCCGCTGCTCCAAAAAGAATTCCCGTTTGGAAGAGGCTTTTTTAGGGAGGCACCAGGGCCCGGGCTCCTGCCGGGGCTGGCAGAGCCGCTGGCGCCAATGGTTTCCATCTCCCCCGCAGCGCCCAAGCCGTCATCAGACTTGGCGGGAGAAATAATGACGCTTTCGTTCCAAATTCCAACCGCTGCTCTTGGTAGCTGGCGGGCTGAGGGCGGCTGCTGTCAGCATCCCTGCAGGCTGATTTTGAAACAATCGGGGTTTAGGTTTATTTTCTTAAAGAAAGGTCTAAGCCTGATGGCTGTCCCACTTTTTGGGGGAGAAAATGCGATTACGTTGGATATCTCAGAATACTGACAGCTGGGAATGCTGACCTGGATTAAATGCCATGGTGTCCCCTCCCAGCCCGTGTCCCCAGTGGTGGCGGTGCTGGAGCCGGTGGAGCTCCGGACATCCCCTTGCTCCTCATCCTCCTCGCTCTCATTCAACCCATCATTTGGGAGCTGTGTGTGGGATGGAAACATGTCCCTGCAATGTTCGCAGTGTCACCGTGTCACAGCGTCAGCCCCACAGTGTCACCGTGCTGGGACTGGCTCTCAGCGTTCCCTGGAACACGGGGAAGCTCCATTTGTCCCAGATGGAGCCTCACCCGCAGCAGTAACCGTGTGCCTTAGGTTTGGTTTCCTCCTCTAGGTTTGGTTTCCTCCTCTAGGTTTGGGTTCCTCGCTGGTACAACCGTGTCGGGTTTCTCTCACTGTGTCACGTTTCACTCGCCATCCCCTGGGCTGTCTCAAAGGGACCCAGCCACGGAGAAGGGCTGGCCATGGTAATTCCGTGAGTTTATCACCCCAAACCATCCTGGCGCCCTGTGAGCTCCGTTCCCTCCATGTACCTGCACCAGCTCCACTCACTCTTCAGGACACATGGAAGCGGTTTGTCGCCTGGTGGCAGCAGCCACTGCAGCTCCGGGTGTGTGTGGTCGTGGTGGGCGTCCCATCCCTCCTGGTTCTTTCAGCTTTATGAAAGAAGTGCAGGATGGAGCAGCTGTCAGAGCCCCAAACTGCCAGGAAATGCCAGGCACTACTCAGCCCAACTAAGCTCTTAATCCCATCTCCTGTCCAACTGGACCTGCCTCATGCTTTAGCTTTGGGGTCTGATGACCCCAAGGGATGTTTGGTCCCTTCAACTCCCCCGTGAGAGACCTCAGGAGACATTGGTCAGCTTATGTCACTGGGGCCCTTCTGCATTGGCCTCTGCCGCGCTGAAGTTCACAAAATCAGGTGATTTGCCATCTGGCACCGGGATCTGATCAGCCAGGCTGAAAATGTGGCTTCCCTTGTTTACAGCAAATCTTCACAAAATGAATGGGTCCACTCACTGAGAGGATGACACCAATTTGCTCTTGTTTAAGGTTTCAGTGAGGTGTTACACAGCTATGCAAGTCATTAAATCAGTGTCCATCAGCCACATGTACACATCATGCTGCTCCTGTGCTGTGAGCATACACAGCACCTCTGCAGAGCCACAGTCCATGTCCAACATACTGTGTTCCAAAGGAAATCAGCAGAGCCCTCCTTGTGAAGTTCATTGCTTCATAAAGTGGTTGCCTGATGGACAAAGATGTGGATATAGAGATAAATCCATATCTATCTTCTCTGGAAGTGTCCAAGGTCAGGTTGGACAGCACTTGGAGCGACCTGATCTAGTGGAAAGTGTCCCTGCCCATGGCAGGGAGTTGGAATGAGATGAGCTTTAAGGTCCCTTCTGACCCAAACCATCCCAGGATTCTCTAATTCTATGGATACACACACAGGATGGGAAATTTCCTTGTGTTACTGCACTGCCCAATGTTTTAAAACCTGCAGCAGCACCAGGGAGCTGTGAGGGGCAGAAAGGCCTGGGAAGTGTGTTTAGAAGCAGTTAACAACTCGCCTTCTGATAATCTGCTTAATGTTGTTTAACCTTAGCTTAATTAGTAGCACATTTGGGGAGATTACACTAAATCCTCATGCCAGGAAGCCGTGTTGGAACTTTCCTACTTCTCAAGGCAACCTGAGATCCTTCCCACCTCGGGAAGAGAGTCCTAAAGGGAGTCTGGGAAAGAGGTACTTGTGATGAGTGTAGTGATACAGATGAGTTGGGCACGAGCTGCCCCAGAGCAGGATGAGAACCAGCTGCTCACTGTGCTGTGGTGGCACAGGCAGGGGGGATGGCACTGTCAGCTGAACACAGGTCCTCACCCTCCTGTTCTCACTCTCTAGACGTGGCTCAACTCTCAGTTCTGCCTCCTCCTCTTACAGCTCACAGCAAGATTCCTCCTAAGTTAAGTCATACACAATCCAACTGCTCTGCTAATGTAAATCAGGTCTCAATAAACTCCCCTGGAATTTCACCAGTGTGGCCCTTACTTATATAGCTCTGGCTCAGTTAAAACATTGAATGAACACTCAAAACCAAATGCTCACATAGTTTATGAAGCCTTACCACTCCAAGTTCTTTGCTTAATAAGGGTTGAAGAATCAGACACAGTTTTCACAGAAAAGCTGAGCCTTTAGCAGTTGTATTTGCAAAAATAACATCAATTTCCTAATGGTGCCAAGTGAGAAGGAGATGCAAGTTTTCCACAGGCCATTCTGCAGACACTCCCTGACACCACAGATGTGGATTTCTGAGTATCTATAACAGAAATGGCCTTTGAAAGACACTTGTGATCAAGAAGAAAAATCTGATCCAACATCCTCATCCCATTTCTAGCTTTGCTCCGAGGGTTCTGTTGTGAATGACTCACATCTCTGACAAAATGTGTCCATGTGAATGATACAGAGAACAGTGGGAAAACAGACACAGACTGTGGAGCTCCTGTCACTGTGAGCAGCTGAGGGCTGGGATGGTTCATAGCAGACACAAGAGATCAGAGGGCTCATTTTTCAGCTGGATATTCTGACATAGGATGTCAACTGTACTTATGAATATCTGATGTTAAAAACCATTTTTGTGCCTTCTTCTCATCTCATATACAGGGCTGTAATGAAGGAGTAATTCTCTTGGAACAAATATTACAGGGATGAAATGAGATTCAATCCTCTCTGTCAGTGGAAAGACTCCTGCTGAACTTCAATGAACAAAAACACAAACACAAAAATCCAAGTGGTGTAGATACAAATTATATACATTTATTTTTATTCATTTTAAATAACATTCTTCTGTATAAATTCTGACATATATTCAAATCATACACTTTTTTCTGTCTAGAAATGCATTTGTAAGCATAGCATATGCTTGGGAGACGCCGTATTTGGATGTGTAGTGAGACTGATGGGTTTCAGTTGGGAGCAAGTACAATTTTTAAGGCCCACATTTTTCTTATTTTAATCCATTCCTCTGACACACAAAGAGCAGAATCCTGTGGGAGCTCATTCTAAAACTTCACTTTAAAGAGGAAAGTATTTTTATATCCTTTATTTAAAGGAAACTGTGCAAACTTTCTGCCACGTTTGCACTGCCTGTAACACCAAAGGTAATGTTGCTGCACAGCAGTGGTTAACTGGCCCAGGATACCTGAAGGATGCTGAATACATCCCCTCCTCTTTCCTAAATGCTTTCAATGTGCTAAGTTTGCTCAGTCTGGTCCAAGGGAATTATCATTGCAGTGGCTGACATCTCCTGACAGCTCCCCAGGGCAGCTCCTCGCTGTTATTTCCAGCCACAGTGATTCACAAGACTTGAGATCATCTGTTCTCATTAACCCAAACATTTCTTTGCACGTCTGTTGCACTCTGTGCTCACCAAACACCACCCCAGCCATGGGCCCTCCAGGCTGCCCTGTGCCTCTGACACACCATTGTCTCCTTTATCTGCTCCACTCCCTCCTCTTGCCTTCACTGTGGAACTGGACTGACCCCAGCCAGGCCAGCCAGGGCCCCATGACCTTAAGGATCATGCACTGGGGTGATTTCTCACACTCACCCAGCCTCCCCTGCCCTGCTGTGCCATCTCTGAGCTCTGCTGTCCCATGCCATGACTCCATTCTCTGTCACACCCTCTCTGCTGCAGCCAGGCAGTGCCTGCTCAGGCAGAAGGTGCTGCACAGTAGACTGTCAGGAATGTCACATGTCCCTGTATGGCCACCTCAGCCCTACAAGCCACCAAAGTGCCTCCCCTGGCCTTGCTGGCTGCTGGGCTGGGCCTCAAGTCAGCCCTGAGAGTCCATTTCTGGTTTACCTGCCCTTATCCCAACATAACATAACCTCAGCATCTGGAAGCCTCCTGACAAGCAATGCCACAGGTCATGGTCCTGGTGACCTTCAGAATCCTGGCACAGGTGTTTGAGCTCTGCACCCCCTCACACACCAACCCAAGCTGACTGGAGACAGAACTAGCTCAGCTTCTTCCTCCCCTCCTGTGGTGCCAGGGGAAGCTGAATGATTAATGAGAGGAGGATCTGATCTCACATCAGATGTTGATTCTTTCCTTGCTGAGGCATCAGTCTTCTTCAATAACTGTTGTTCCTGAGTGCCAAGGCCTGGGTGGCAGGAGGTGGCTGGTGTGTCCCTGCTGAGTCATTCTGCCATCTGACAAGCCTTGTGCCAGTGCCACATCCTCTCTGTGCCCTGCTAAAGAACATCCTGTGTTTTCCTTTGCCATCCAAGCCTGGGCAGCCAGGTCCCCCCTACCCAACCAAGCCCCCCATCACATCTGCCACCCTGTCTACATCCCTTCATCCAGATGTGCAGCCCACAGATAACAGCTGTACTGTCCCACCTTTCTGCCTGACTGCAGGGCACCCTGATCTCCTCCCCTTCCCAAACACAGAATGTTTGGAGTACTTTGGAGGTCAGAAACAACCCAGGTGCCAACACCTCCTGTGCTGTGGCAGGCAGGGACTAGGAGGGCTCAGCGCTGAGCTCTGGTTGTGCAGATGGTCCTTATTTCTACAGTGAGACAAAAATTCAAGTCTGTTCCCATTACAAAGCAGCCCAATCATACCAAAATTTGAGGGAGAGGTGTTTTGTGGCTGAGGTGAAAAGAGCTACTAAAGTATTTTAGAAACATTAAAGTGAACAGCCTGTCCTTCCCTTTGCCCACTAGCACCTGTCCTCAAAGCTAACACTTCCTAAATTACCTTTCCCAACCCTATGAAGTGTCCTAGTGCAAGTGTATCTCTAGATTAGCACTGCTACATAATTACAATTTGTCACCACTCTGCTCTTCAAGTTTGATGAGCAACTCCAGGATTAGAATATCCAGATTTTCTCCTCCAACCCTCCCCCGTTTCCTAACTAAAAGTAACATTGTTCTGAATGACATCACACAAATTTATTAAAACGTGGGAACTGACCCAGACCTACAGCAGGCAACAGGAGCTTTTCTACCACCTTGGGCTCATTTGCAATTCCACACCCTGCCCTTATGATTTCCCTTGGTTATCCTCAATTATCTTCTGACTTGCCGACCCTCTTCTTTAAATCAGGCAGCAAGTTTTTGAGGCAGAAATGGCATCTTTGTGCATGAGTTTAAAGCACTACCTCCTCCTTCCTCAAGTCTCCAAAGATCCAAGCAGCGCCAGAAAACAAATAAATAACCCCTGCATCCTTCCTATTGTTTCTCATCTGGAGAAATATCTGCTTTTTCCTGGCTCTGAGGATGCTCCTGCCGACCTTTAGCAGGTACTTCATTGATCCTCAGCAATGCAGCTGCAGCTCTGGGATTGGGCAGGACTGAGGTAAAACATTTGTTCTGTGCCCCGTTTCAGTGCAATGGTGTGATTTCCAGGGGTGGGATCTGCCAGCTCCCAGGCACAGTGAGCACAGCCCCTGCCTCCAGGAACCAACCAAAGAGTTCCTTGGTGTGACCCCCCTGTATTGTGCTGCCTGTTAGTTGTTCTCCCTCTGCTAACAGCCCACCAGCCTCCCACAGAAAGCAGGGGACTCTGTCAAACCTGTTCCCTGTGGGTTTTTTTGACAGCTGATTCCCCACCTTGTGCTACATTAAATTCCTGAAAGCATCCATGTGCTTTTACCATTGGAGCCTCCAAGTGCAGATCTGCTCCTGTGAGCTCTTCATCTCAAGGCTGTTTCCACCCAAATCCAGGAGACCTTTGCTTTTGCCCCTCAAGAGGCCAGGATGCTGCACTCAGCCTTCTGGCACAGCTGCCCCATCAGAGGTGGCCATGACATCCCTCCACACGATGAGCAGCCACTTTGCAGAAGCTCAGCCACCAAGACCAGGCTCTCAGTGTGTTTGTGACAGTGAATCTGCATTTTGTCTACAGATTTCAAAGCAAGTAACAGATTGGTACATCCGATTTTTGGACACCTACTCAGCCCTAGTCATGGCAACACTGGTATTCACTCAGTATTTAAAGGAATGGCAAAATTTGACAGATGCAAGTAGGGAGCACTCACATTTTCTCTAAAAAAGACAGTTATTCAATGACACTAGAAGAAAAGCTTTAAGCAGTCAGTGTTTGCCAGAGGCCCAGCTCCAACAATATTGCCATTTACAGTATTTTAAACAATCCTCGTGTTTTGTTTTGTTTTTTAACAAGGTCACTAACTGCTGTACAATTGAAATCTAGAGGGTAAAACATGACATAGGAGAGGTTGGGGAGGGGTTCTTGGTTTTGTTGTTGGGGTTTTTTTGGTTGGTTGGTTGTCTTCTTTACAAATAATTACAAATACAATTCCAAGAAGATATATTACATTTTATATACAGAACACACCATTTCTATCAGGGTAGGGTATTAAGCCTGGCTTTTATTTTTACATGGCAACCCTGAGATGTCTTGTCGTCTTCCCTTGCACAGAAACTATACAAGTTCATTAACTCCTTCTAGAAAAAAATGGATTGCTATGTTTTAATAGCATCATCACCCTGTATAAATACTCAGAAAGGAAAAAGCTTAGTCTTTTCCCTAAATCAAATGTTCTCATGATTTTTTTCCTGTTTCCTTGCTTAGTAGAAACAGATAATGGTGACTTTTTTCAAGTGTGCAACTCACTCCTCTACTTGCCTTTTGGTAGCACATTTCCCTTCTTTTTGTCCTCCTTTTCCAACAAATTTCTGTCAGGAATTAATATGATGTCTTTCCAAAGGTTTGTTTCCTGAAATTTCACTGTTAATTCATGAGCTACTTCTCAGACTAAAGGATGCAGACACAAGTGTTGGGTTGGCTGGAAACCAAGTAGCTTCTGATTCCTCAGGGGGGTTCTGCTCTCTCCACCCCACCACCTCCTCATAAAAAATGTTTCAGATTAAGGTTTTAACAACAGTGAACTCTACGGATCTTTATGGAGAACAGGACACTGAATGCATTTCACCACATTACCTGAAATTCAGATGTACTACACTGTTTTCTGGTCATCTGCAAGCTACAGCACGCCCAGCACACGAGTATCAGAAGAGCAAATTCCTCTGCGTGGAGCCTTGGCACGGATCCCCACACCCCTTCCACAAGCCCTGTAGCTTTTTGAAGCCAACTTTGGAACAGCTGGATCACTTCTAAGCTTTGTAATTATGCATGGGAGTCGTCAGCGTTAGCTGTCCATTCGGCGCCACCTCATTCCCATCGTCTTCCAGCAGCCCCGACACGTCGGCGTTGGGAATGCTGTCGTGGTAGCTGCTGAAGCTGATGTTGTCCTCCTTGAGCTCAATGGTCCAAAAAGGAGCGTTAAGTTTTCGGTTCTGGTACTCACGGTACATGTAGACAGCACCCACAAAGCCCATCAGCAGGACCACGACAATGATGATCACTGTCAAAATAATGATGTTGAACTGAGTCCACGAAACATCCGCCAAAGCAGAGGTGCTGTTGTCGGAGGAGCTTATAGGAAATAGGGTCTGTAGAGGGGTTGGTGGCAACGTGCTGTTCAGCACTGCCGTGGAAAATGATGCTGCTGTGGTGGCATTTGGAGCAGGAGATGTAAACTCCCTTGGTTCTGGGCCAAGAGTGGCTTCTACGGAACAAATAAGGAATGATCAATAAAAATCTGCTAAGGTGGAATCAAACACAAACAGAAGAGATTTGACATTTACATCACAGTTATTGTGGCAATTAAGTCTATAGTGTTAAAGCTGGTATTTTTTTAAAAATAATTTATAAAATGGTTGGCCAGGGTTGGGTTTGAGGGTTTTTTTAACTAATTCTGTGTGCTAAGTGCCCATGATCTCCAGCATTCCTATGAAAAATCTGGTGCTGTGGGGATAGGTGCAGCAGTGGAGATTCAGTGAGCTCATGATAAGAGCAAGTCACCCAGTCCAGCTCCTGTTCAGCCCATGAAAATGGGGCTATACAAACAAGAAGATCAAAACTGAAGAAAATGAACCACAAGCATTCCACCATCACAGCCGTTAGCAACAGGTTTCAGTATTTGCACTGCTTTAGGTAAAAGGGCAAAACAACCCCAGTTCTGCTTTTGAATGAAGCTATACACAAACCACATGGAAATCCCCTGTCTGCACAGCCAGAAGCAGAAGGTGAGACCAAATCATAACAAAAAAAAGACTGTGGATGTTCTTATGAAGCTTTCAAACACAGCAGGGGCCAGTTGGGATCCTGTGTTGGTTTCAGCTGCTGTCGTATGTGCACGTGAGAAGGATGAGAACACGGCAACTACCAGAGTGTGCCATGAGCTCTGCCTTCCTCTGGGCACTAAATACCCAGGAACCTGCCTTGTTTCCAGCAGCCATGGGATAACTCCCTTCTCAGATCTAGGAGTCAGTGACAAGTTAACAGAGATCTCATAAGTGAGATGCAAATTCATTGCAACTGCAGCAAACTGGTTGAGCCACAGGCCCCAGAGTGAGCACTATAAATCCTGAGTACTAAGCTCACAAATGTAACTAATAAAGCATTTCCTCACATGAATAACCTGATCTATTTTAGATTCTCAAGTCCAGGCAGCAGAAACCCTCCAGATGCTGAAGCCTCAATCAGCCAGAATGTTCTCTACACCTATTGCTCCACAGGACTCTCTTCACCCTCTTTCCCTCTCTCTTCCTGCTCTCAGAAAAGCAACTTCATTCTAAACCCACATACAGCTGCAGCAATTACAGCTGATGGTGCTGTGCTGTACAGATCCAACTCTCCTGAACATCCACTAATTATGACTGAGGAGGAGAGTCACTTCCGAAGGACTAATTTTGCACTAAGTTGCATCTCCAGTGGCAACAGGAACTAGAAATATTCAGCACATCTTCTGCTATGGGCCCTCAGGGGAACTCCCACGAGTTAACTTTGGACTGTCACGTTCCCAGTTCAAGCAATGGAGAAAGAAATTCCTCTGGAAGGGACATCACACATCTAATAGAGGCTCCTGCTCAGAGTCCCCTCCCTGCAGTATCTCCTCTATTCTCTGCAGGTCCTGCCTTAGGCTGATAAGGATACTCAGGAAGCTGAGTGCCAAAAGTTGTTTCTCTATGGGATAATGGGCAGAATTCTGCAGCAGGAAGCAACGTGACATGAGCAAGAGGTTCCTGAAAAACCTTTGACTTTGAGAAAAGGGCATGAGGAATTCAGTCATCCTTCCCAAATTCCTTCATCAACACTCAATCCTTGGCAAACCCTGCCAGCAGCTATAATTAGGAAAAAACACTAGAACAGAGACAATGACTGATTACCAGCAAGGAAACAGCACTTTTCTGGGCTTTATTTGTGAGTCAGCATCAGCTCAGTGCTGGCACGGGGGCCCATGGGTGAAGACATTTCCTGCAGTGACAGGGTGAGCAGTGCCGAGCTCCGGCCGCGGCGTCGCTCCTGGGCCGTGACACGGCGCTGCCTGTTCCGCTCCCAGGGCTGTGCCAGCTCTCCAGATGTCCCAGAGCAGCTCCTTGAGAGCAGCAGCTGTTCACTCAATGGGCTGCTTTGGCAGCTCTGACGTGAGAGTCACATCCAGCTGCTTGATTGAAATGCCAGCTCGACAAAGCTTCTGCTGCCTCCTGCGAGGAAGGAGCTCCGGCGGGAGCCCACGCGCCAGCTCCCGGGAAAGGCTGCGGCGCCCGGCAGGGTGGCACTGAGCCACACTGCACCACTGAGTCCCTGCTCTGCCTCACCATGGCACCAGCAACACCACCCACCCTGGGGCTGGAAACACTGACTTTGGTCACCCCACCTGTCCCTGGAATATTCTCTCCATCAGCCTTGAGAGTGTCAGATTCCGGGTCGGGTTTAAGGCTCTGAACGGCCCCCTGTGGGTATTCAGAGTGGGTTTAGCTTTGCCCAGACTGGACAGAACCTGCTGTCTCCTTTCACATGTGACCACTGAAACAGAGCCTGGGTGATGACTTCACTCCAGAAGCCCCTCAGAACTAGGCCACTCCAATGCACTGGAAGTGTATGGAAATTTTAACCTAAAAGTAGTGAATGTTCAGTATCTCAGTATATCAACTTTTAGGCAATTCAGGTGTAAGAAACTATAAAAAAACCACATTCCTTTTGAATGGCTTAATAAGAAAGGGAAAAAACAAGTGTCAGGGAAAGAGGAAAGCTCAAAGAGCACGTCCCAGTCCCTGTGAAAGGGGACAGTGTTTCCCCACATCAGGAACTGGCTATAACAATGCCATTAAAATAAAACCAAATGGTGAAAACTGCAAGTACACAAGTAAAGCCACATATACGGATTTTAATGGAGCAAGGTCATTTGGATCTTTGCACAAGGCCAGAGCTGTGCAGGGAGAGGTAATGGATGAGCTGATGCAAAAGTGCCATTCCCAGCCCTTAACAGCACAGTTACAGCTAATGAACATCAAACTTTGCTGTATTGATCACCTGCCTGAGCAGGGAAGGACTCTGTGACTACACATCCAGAGAGCAGCACAGGGGTGAAAACCACATTACTTCCTGATGGAAAACCTGAATTGAATCTCTGTTGGTGACAAGGTGACACTTTCTTGCACCCTGGGTTCTCTCATCTAATCTATCACACCACTAATGTTTCCATGCATGGTGCTGGAGATCACTGTGAGGACCAACCTCCAGATAAACACTGAAGGAGCAACTTCAGAACCATTTTCTCTCACTTTACTCCAAGCCCTCCTGCTGTGCAGCAGCCCCCTCCACGCACCAGGGTTTGCATCTGGGATGCTACACACAGTGTCTCGGATGTGGATTAGAGACCGATGGGACTTCCAGAGTGGGTACCAGCAAATTCTGGTGCTGACTTGCTCAGGAAGTTTGCATCTTACCTTTCTGAGCTTTGGCTTCCCCACTTAGAAAGCAAAAAAATACAGAATATCTGAAGTTGGGCCAAGCAGTTCTTGTTTGCAGAATATGAGGAGTGATCATATTAGAACAGCCTTCCTAGGGAACCAGACAGTGCTATGGAATGGAACAGTTCACTGGGCACTAAGACATCAAGCAATGCAAACCTACACTTAAAACCACTGCAAACAGGGTTTTCTTTTCCAGCTTGTTCACTAATGCTGCCCTGCCACAGCCTGCAACCAGAGTGGTTTCAGAGCTAACTCTCAACCACACTTCAAAGTAGACACCAGCATGTTATCAAGACCCGTTTTTCCTCCCCACACCACAGGCCAGATGCACCTCACGTGACCAGCCAACACCATTCCCCGTCCAGCCTCCAGGCAGCTGCCCAGCGAGCTCCAACACTGACTTGAAGAGCACATTTTACCTTTCCTGGTGCAGTTGGTGCCCTCGGGGTCCCTGGTGTAGCCCTCCTGGCAGCGCTCGCAGTGGAAGCCGGCGGTGTGGTACAGGCACCCGATGCACTCCCCGCTGTCGGGCCGGCACACGCCGGGGGAACGCGCCGGGTCCACGTTCCCGTTGCACCTGCACCTCACACAGATGCTGTCAGAGTTGTAGTAGCCCTTGTCACATTGGTTGCAGTTGAGGCCGGTGTAGCCCGTCCTGCACCGGTCACACCGCGGCACGGCCTCGCCAGGCTCTGAGGGACACAGAAAGCAAACAGGGGATGTGCCACAGCCCCTCACAGGGACACGGGGATTTGTCTCCTGAGCACTGGGACAAAAACCAGCAGGTGCCAAGTGTTAACCAACCTCCCATTTTGAGCTGAAAATACAACTTTTGAACTGCAGCTGTTCCTCTGTTCCTAGAGGAAAGAACAGCTTTGGGGGTTTCTGGTGCCTCGTACCAGCCTTGCAGAGCACGCTCAGTATGTTGCTAAGGAAATAGATTATTATTTCTGAACATTTCCAGCTCAAACAGGCAATTTCAGAGAACAGCTGGAACTGTATCAGGGATGCTTGTAATCTGCAAGAAATTTTTTGGCCTAGATGAAGCCAGAGGTGGTTTGAGTGTAAGGGTGCTTATGGAAATATCAGAAGAAGTGTTACATATGATTATGACAGCTATGACTTATTCTGTCAGTTACATAAAGAAAGAGTGGGAAGATGGGGAAATCTCTGTTTGGAGTCCCATGGAGATGTTCAGAAGCAGGCTCAGAGGCATGAATGGATACATGGTACCACTGGGTACATCTCCAGCACCTCTCCTGGCTGCCACAAGCTCAGCAGTTTCTCTCTGCAAAACTTTGTAGGTTCTTCAGAGAAGGCTGCAGCAAAACACTGGGTGTTAGAACTAGACTTTAAGATCCCTTCCAACCCAAACCAGCCTGTGATTTTATGATTTCTGATCCCTCCACTGCACAGCTGCTCTCACAAGAGGCAGTACAAGCACCAGAGATTCACCACAGCAGGTGCTGCTTCCACAAGGTGCCCCAGTGCCCACAAACAGGGGATTCACGGGCTATAAAACACCTCACTGGGCTGATGCACTCTGAGTGGCAATTTAATTGAAGACGGCAACATTCATTATGAGGAATCAGAGCAAAACAAAAGCCTCACGTATGCGGCAGGTGCCGGTGGATGCCACGATGGAGCAGGGGCAGCGCTGGCAGGCGTGGGCAGGATGGGCACTGAGGTAGAAACCCTCCTTGCAGAGCTCACAGTGGTCCCCGTCAGTGTTCTCCTGGCAGTGCAGGCAGATGCCTGGGGAAGGGAAAAGAACACAAGCAATGAATGGTTCAGCAGAAGGAACTGGAGCAGAACATTTGGAGCAAGAATCCGTGTGGAGCACTCTCAATTACCAGAGCTCACAGGTAGTTTTGGATGCCCTCTGGCCAAAACATGATCCTGGCCTCTTATGACCTTCTGATGCTCCATTCACACAAGGATCATGTGAAAAAGCAGGTGGCCCCAGCAGAGAGGCCCCACAGCTCATCCCTAAAAGGTCACTGCAGGTAAACATGTGCTACCAATATTAAATCCTCCTCAAGGAAAAGAATTTCAATTTGCATTTGTACCAGTGAGATGGAATTCTGATGCCTCAGGCCTCCCACTCTCAAGAGGGGCGTGCCTTGGGTTGATGCCTTTGAGGTTTTTTGTGTGCAGCCCCTTCCTACACCCCAGAGCTGGTGGTCAGGGGTGAGGACGTGCCACTATCCTGCTTTGGGGGCAGGCAGCTCCATCTCACCAGCATGGCTCCAGCTCCTCCATCCCCATCATAGGACAAGGCAGCAGCAGTCACTGACCTTCCCAGAGAAGCAGAGGAGAACTGGGGACTCACGTGAGCCACCTCTCCTTCCTGGGGAAGCCCCTGAATCAGAAGATCGACGTGCCGTGTCTCAGCAGGGGCCGGGTCCTAATGGCCTCCAAATTGCATTTTGATACTGCTGTGACCAGAGAAGAAAAATCTCCCTAGTTACAAAAACACAGCCTCTCTCCAAAGCCCATCCATCACCAGGAACATGCTGTAACTCAGCCAGCTCCTCAGCAAGGTGGCAGGGGGCTGAGGGAAGCTTCTGTGATTAAATCTCTGTATCACACTCTGCAAAGGCAACAACCCCCTTCTGTAAAGCAGGGTGGCACAGAGCAGTGTATTGGCCCCATGTGAGAGCACAGATTCACTGAGCTGATCCAGCAGTTCTGCTGGGGGATGGAAAAGTCTCATATCAACATCAGCCACAGGAAAAAATTCTGATTTAGGTTAATGCTGACTGTTAAAAAGCCCACAGCAGTTTTTTTATTAATATGAGAACAGTTTGGCTCCCTTGTAAGCCCAACACTGCACAGCTCCTGCTCCTCTCTTTCCACAGCAATGACTCTGCAGCTGAGCATCCCCAAAACAGCCTTGAGTGTCCTTGCAGCCGACTCTGGTGCCAAGGGCAGGAAGCAAACCCAGGAAGTGGCTGATTCACCCACCCAGCAGGGCTCTGACAGCACCCTGATGACTCTGGACACTTGCTCAGCGTCAGCTCCCACACACTGTTTGCTCTTCCCTCAGCAGCTTGTCAGACACGAGCCAGTGGTTTTTGTGGGAGAGATGTCAGGATTGGAGGGGAAAATTATCTGCTGGGCTTGGTTTCTCCAGCAGCAAACCTTGATCAGCTGTTCCAGGGGGATGGTTGCCTAGGGCAGGGCAGCTCATACAAAGTCTATTGCCCGGTCACAGCAAGGGTGCCTCGGACTGTGCTCTGCAGGCATTAATGGGGGCATAAATCTGGAATCACACCTGCATTTTCTGTACAGTCACAGTCATTTCAGGACCACTGTCTCTCCCATGGGCAGAAATTACTCACATTTATCTCCACCAGACCCACAAAACGGCTGTTTCCATGAGTCAGCAGTTTTCCCAGCCATGTAAAGCACACATGGGCTTGCAATTAGGTATTGCTGTGGAAAGCCTTAATAATTAATAGCACTTCTCATCCTGATAATGCCCTTAGGAAGGATCAGACCTCACAGTACCCCAACTGGGAAGAACCAACCCACCTCATTGCACAGACACACCACGGGGTACAAGGGTCGTGTCAGAGGAAGTGCTGTCGCCTGGGGAGCTCCTGCTGCCAAATTTATTTATTTATGCCCAGTAATTTTAAATATTCCTCCTGGACAGAGCAATGCTAAGCAGGCACCAGCTGCAGAGCCGGCAGAGGGAGCCCAAAGTACAGCATTAATGGGAAAAAATTCTTGAAAATTTGACAAAGACTACACTGAGTTGATGTAAAGCTCTGGAGGTCACATAGAGTGCAGTCCCTAGAGCAAGCTGAGTGTGCTCCTTACTTAGTGAAAGCATCAGATCTAACTTTTGATCAACTATTCTCTGTTCTGGTTTTGTTGGGTTCCCCCACCCCAAGCAGCAAATAAAGCAGATGCAGGAAAATTAAAAAAAAAAAAATAAGGATTTTTGTTAAATCAACAGAAGGTCATTAACCAAAAGGAGAGGTTTGCATTGCAATGCTGTGTCAGGGGCAAGGTCTGTGCTGGGTTTTCTTTTTCTTTTATAAATTGAGAGCAGGGAGAACACTGAGGGAAAAAATAAAAAGGAAGAGCAGATTATCCTCCTCCTTCACAAAACCCACACAGCCAGCTCCAAATCAGTAACACAGCTGATGTGTGCACAGCTTTAGGGACAGTCTTATCTCCTCCAAAACTGGTAGGACATAAGCACATAGAGTTCAGTACAGGAGTGAATGCAGTAATTCATCCCCAAGGAAATGCAGGAATTCATCCTCAGGGAGCACAGATCTGGTGCCCACCACTAAGGCTGAGTGGGATCAGGGCACCACCACTGCAGCTGCCTGTTCCTCTGCTGCAAACACACAGCCCATGAGAGAACACCAGGGTAGAAACTGCCCAGAAACAACTTATTTGATGAGTTCTGTCTCTCTGCCAGCTGCGCAAAAACTCTGCAACATTAATTATTACCCCTTTCTATGCTCCTTAGATAAATATTACAGAGCTGCATTTCAGCCTGGAAGTTTCAATGAGAATTTGGATTCTGAAGTGAGTTTGGTGGCTGAAGTGGGGGTTGTGCAGGCAGTCACATAACATCTCTCCACTGGGATCTCTTTTTCCAGTGGAGATGGGAAAGCAATTAGGCTCCCCCCTGCCCTGCCATAAGCTGTTCAAGCACAGGTGCCTCAACATTTGCACTCCATCAACATCTGTCTGAGAGGGAGACAGTCAAAGAAATGATCTAGGAAAATGAACAAGGCCAATTTATAAAGAAGTGGTGCTGCCAGTTTTTTCCAGCTGTGATCCTGCTGTCTGTGCCATTAAGTCCCCTTACGTCAGTGCCAGCACAGTACGTGTTTCCAGGTAAATAGCAGTTAAACAAAAGCTCTTAAAAAACTTGTGTTGTGTGTTTGTGTAAGTGCAGAGAACAATAGAGCCCTGATTTTCAATACAAGGCTCTGCATTGCAGCCTGGGGTAAAACACAGAGCCTTTACTGGCTTTCTTCAAAGAGGACCAGCTCCAAATTTCCCCTGCGTTTCCATTTCGGCTTTAAAAATTTGGGGTACTCAAGACAAAGATGGGATAAGAGCAGAGAGACAGGGGACAGGTGAATTCTGCACCCCCTGCACTCACCTGTTGAGCTGTTGCAGGTCTGGGAGTGGTTGTTGCACTGACATGGCTCACACGTGGTCTCATTAAACCTGTAATACCCGTCACTGCACCGGTCACACTTCAGGTCCGTGACACCAACCTTACACTGGCACTTCCCAGAGCTGCAGAGGGAAAAACAAACACTGAAATCTGGCTGTGCTGGGAGGCATCCAAGGTACAGACATGCAGGAAGGGTTTTGTACTCCTTTTCCTCTTTTTCCTCCTTTCTGCTAGAAGCAGCACATGAAACCCATAAGCAACCATTTCCAAAAAGTGATGGGGAGTTCAAGAAAGGCCGAGTCTCTGCCAAGCCAGTTGCCCTGACAGCAGCTTCCAGCTGGGCACCAGAAATCACAGCTCATTCTAGAAAGCCTTGGCCCAAAGCCATCCTGTTGCATCAGCCCCAGCAGATGCTCTGACAGCCCTTCTCCAGTCCCTGCTCTGCTGAGCACCAGCCCCAGGTCCTGCGGGACATTGGGACACCTGTGGTCACTGTCCCTGAACAAGAGCAGAGCACCCACACGGATAATGACCTCCCCTCCCACATCAGTGCCAAGCAACACCTCCCAGACTTTCGGGTGAGCAGGCAATTCCCTGCTCAGCAGCTGCTCTCCCAGCTCCCCCAAGAGCTGGCACAGCAGCTCAGGTGTCTCACTGGGGCTCCAGCCAGGGCAGGTGTCAGCCACCTGCACTCCTTCCACTTCTCCTCCATGATCCCGTTTATCTCCTCCACACAACATCTCCCTGGACACCTGGGTAAAGCCCCTCTCTCCACTTGACTTCTTCTACCCAGTAGAGAAAAGAGCGGATTTTTCCCCTCCCCAGTGAAGGCTTCCACTCCAGCTGACCCCGGACAGGAGCTGTTTACTTGGGCACAGTGTGACTGCAGGAGGGTGGAGCACTGCACAGTGAACACAGAGGGCATTGCTGGTGGCTGCCATGAGCAAACAAATACCAGGAGCTATAAAAAGCAAAGGTTACCCTCATTCCTTTGGCTTTCCAGGCTACTCTTTCCACACAGAGGCTTCAAACCCTGTGCTTTCATAAGTCACTTTATCCACTGGCAGCATTTAGCTCAGCCCTCAGAGGAATCACAGGAATGGATAAAATGCTCTTTCCCATCAAGCCCTGGGCACGGCAAGTGCTGGAGGTGGCTCATCCCACCTGCACACAGGGAACACCCAAACCCCGAGCCAAGAGACAGAGAGCACTGAGTGCATCTCTGAGAGCCCTGGGGTGACCTGCAGGGACCCTCAGCCCTTCCCTGCTGCACAGGGAACCAGGACAGCAACCCAAAAAAACAGGATTTGGTCTCCTCCAGGTGATGGATTTATCTGCAGCCCCGGAAGACGAGGCAGGTACCACTCACAGACACCCCTGGATCTCCCTCCTCTTGGCTCTCCCCTGTGTAACCTCCTCTCTATTTAAGCAACTTCTAAACACCTTCGAAATATCTTTTAAATTCAGTATTTCAGGGCTTGCTGCACCCTCATCCATTGTTCCTTTTCTCCTCCTGGGAAGAGGGAGTAAGGCATAATTCGCTTCTAAAAGCCCTCAGAAAAATCTGCTGATTAAAGCTAATAGAGGTTTGATACACTGTTGATGTGTTGTTTTTAATTAAAATGCAGTAGATTGCAATGTATGGGGGAAGACATTGCTGCTGTTAGAAATCAGCATAATTTAATATTTCTGTTGTTTGTTTGCTTGCCAATGGAAGAGGGAATATTCCCCAAAACAAGGACCTCAGCCCAAGTGGCTACCCAGTTAAATAGATCCAGAATCCAAAACCTCAGGCATATTTAATGGCCTGATTACAAGAAGGAAAAAGAAATATGATGTTTCCTTGCTCTCCAGACTATTATCTGGAAGGGCAGCAGGCAGATGCAGGATTCAAAGGGATGCTGGTAAGCAGCTCAGTATGTTTGACTTTTAAAGAGCTTTTCACAAGACCTGACATTAATCCGAACGTTGTCACAATGTTTAAAATAAGCCCAAACAAAAAGCAGCTTGTTTTTATTTGCTACTGACTGCTACTACAGATATTCCTTTAAGAGGGCAGGGACAGGCAGAGCCAAGCAGGGAAAAGCAACTGATATGGAGAGGAAAATCTGATATTTAGCCTGAAAACACATCCTTTGGGGATGAGTAGGGTTTTGTAGGACCAGGCATTAGAGCTGCATCATCTTCACCCTTCTTGGCTTCCTCCTGCAGTCCAGGCAGCTCCATTTTATTCCCTCCTGTCCCTAATAAATCCTTTATCTTAATGACCCCCTCCTCTTCCTCCTGGCTGGCCCCTTCCACCCAGACTCCCACTTCATTTCTTTAAAGGAGGTTTGTTCCCCTGATGACCCTGCTAGAGCTCAATGCAGCATTTTGGGGCAGAGTCCCTTGGTTTTACTTGTTAGCTTAAAAATAACAGGAAAGAAAGCTGTTTTATTTTTTTTTCTAAAGAAGTAAAAAAGACTGTTTTGGAAAGTTTGCTTTGAATGCCTCTCAAACAGACCTTTTCTCAACATGTTACCCATGGCACAGAGCCAAGTCCTGCATGTGCAAGAATTAAATCACTCAGCAAATATAAAGCTTTGCCTGTGGTCATTGCTTCCATAGAATAAAGCCCCCTTACAACACTCCTTTTTATAGCTCCAGCCCAGCAAAGACTGTCAGACACTTTTTCAAGCAAAGGTCAATGATATAAATGCATGGAAACCACCAAAAAAAAAAAAATCCCGTTAACAGACCAATTGTGCCCATAAAAATCCAGAAATTTGAAAGAAAAGACCCACAGTTTAATACTTGCATAGCAAGAACTAAACTGGATTTTGAGTATCAGCCAGGAATTTCTTTTTTTGGGGGAAGTGGGGGGAAGGAGGAGGAAGGAAAGAAGGAAACATTTTGATGCAGCAACATCAACTGCTCAACTCCTTTTGAGATGATGATTAACTCCACTGAAGCCAGCCAATTTTTAGCACTCAAAAAAGAATTGATAGAAGGATGTGTTGGGACAAAACCAGACTTCCAGTAACCAAAGGCTCCTGCCAGCCTTGGTTCCTATTAGATTTTTATGAACATACTTACATTAGAGAGCGTGTAGGGACTGTGGATCACCAGCACATCATCCATCAACTTTATACATGTTTCCTAATGATTAAAACCATCACCAGCACACGAGACACTGACAGAAAGAGCCAGCAGTGACTCTTGGTTGGCAGGGACAAACCATGTGCAAGGCTCAGTTCCAGCATGGAATGATCTGACTCTCCAGGGTGTGGGGCCACACGCCAGGGCTGGGACCCCCCAAGGCAGGAGCTCGGGCATCTGATCACCCTCAGGCTCCATGTTATGCCATGAGAGCAGCTGTCATGCTGCCTGCAAGGAGACAGCCTGAGGCTGGATCAGGATGGAGACAGCCTGGGCAGCACCATTCCCAAGCACATAGGGCAGTGGGTTGTAAACAAAAGCAAACTATTGGGCCAGGGAACAGCCTGCACCCCAAAATATGTCTGCAAAAGCCAGTCTGGTTTCACTTCCACCCCTCACAGCCCCTTTCCACTCCTTTCAAGGGGAAACAGCCACAGGATGTGGGAAATCCCATCAGTCACCAAGTGATTTGTGCCATTAGTGGCAACCAAACGTTCCCCGTGGTGGGATTTTACGTGGAACTGCAGCTTCACAGGCACAGAATTAAAAGAATGCAACAGAAACACCCCATCCCTCCCCTGCATTACCCTGGATACTGGTAAAGGGCAGGACTATACAGAGTTTTGACCCCACTTGGAAGCATCCCAGGAGCAAAGCACAGAAAACAGGGAACATTTCCTGAACACACAGAGCATCTTGCAGATAATTTTCTGCCAAGTCTGATGGCCAGGGAAGGACACACTGAAGGGATGGGCTCCACCTGGGACTTTGGGAAATGCCCTCACCTTGCATGGCTCAGCAGAGACAGGATGAGAACTCAAGGCCTCATCACATGGGAAACAAAGCATTAAAATATCTGTGAGCTGAGACTGCCCACAATGAGCAGTCACACCTGCAAGGGGTCTCCCCTCCTCCTCCATAGAAACATCCTGATTTTAACAGGGACACGACAGGCACAAGAAGGATGAGAGGATGAAGGACCACAGCCTTAGGGGCTGTTGGGAGACAAGCTGTGTGTGGTTAATGGTGTAACAGAAACCCCCCAGCAAGCTTCAATCACCTATTTTCTTCTCTTTTTTATTTTTTTTTCCCAAGGAGGACGAAAGGGAGAAATTAATTTTGGATATTTTCTCAGACACCAGAAAAGCCTGGATGCCCAGCTGTCTTTGAGAGCCCAGGGACTGTCTGATCATGTCAGATCCAGCCAAAACAGCACTAGGATTTTGTGCCTTTATTTTTAAAAGAGACTGGTAAGATTTTGGGGCAGTCAGAGAAAGAAGGAGCTCCCATGAGTCTCAAACCAGAGCATGCCCTCTGGATGAGCCCTTCAAACCCCTCACAGATTTGAAGAAGAGTTTTGCAAACATATTTATCATTTTTACCCTGCAGCACAGAGCAGGTAAACACCTCTCAGCATCTCCCAGGACCAGTCTCAGAAGAGCTGGTGAGGGGCCCTTCCCCAGCCTGGTGGCATTTCCAGCTTCTCCTGCATCCCACCCCCTCAAGCTCTCTGATGACAGCACTGCCCATCATTCATCCAAGCAGGGCCCAGAAGTGTTCCTGGAACAGCCACAATTAACAGCATGACAGTGTATGAATGAGGAAAATCACATTGAACTACGAGCATCTGTAAAACAACCCCCATGAAAAGGCTTTGTCACACTTTGATGGGATAAGACAAAAGGATTCTGCACAAGATTAGGAGGATTCAGAAGAGATGTCTCTAAAAATGGTGTTCCTCCAGCGAGCCCAGCTCCCTTAGTGCTGATTTTCTGTGATGTCTGACAGCAGTCAGGGGATGAATCTCTTTTACATTTTCCTGGGCAACGTGGAAAAGTTAACATTTGAAAACTAAATGCTCTGAGACACTGGAAGAAAACTAACACTGTTAACACACAATCATAGAATCATTTAGGTAGAAAAGACCTCCAAGATCGAGTCCAACCTGCGACTGATCATCCCCTTGTCCACTAAACCAGAGCACAAAGTGCCATGTCCAGTCATTCCTTGAACACATCCAGGGGTGAGGCCTCCACCACCTCCCTGGGCAGCCCCTTCCAATCCTGATAACCCTTTCAGTGGAGAAATTCTTCCTGATGTCCACCCTCTCTCATGCTGAGGAAACCAAGAACCCTCACAACCCACGTGCTGATCTTCTCTTGGGTCAGTTGATGTGAATATCAGCACGTGGGGAAGGGGAGAGCAGGAAAAGGTCCCACGTTGGGTTTCTCCTCATCACTCCCTCGGCTCAAACCAAAGCCTCAGCAGCCGAGGGGACTCCGTGGGAGGGTCAGTGGGGCCAGGGCTGAGCCCCACTCTCAGAGCCCCTTTGTGGAGGGCAGAAGAAGTGGGGCTTTATGGGGGCCAACAGTGGCCCATTGTGTGCCACATTCCTCTCTCCGTGCCGGGGGACGGCGTCTGTTTGCATGGGAGCCCTCGATGGAGCAGGGACACTTCACAGCTCTGAAAGGCCACTCTGTAAATGTCAAAGGGCCACCTTGTCTGGCCACTGCCGCCTCCACAGACCCCATTTCCCCGCTAGGGAAGACTGGGAATCTCCAGCCTGGGGCTGTGCTGCCTCCTCCGGGTGCTCTCCCAGCACCACCCGCCCAGACCTCGGGACTGGGGAGGGAGGAAGAGATGGGAAGGCCCTGGAGAGGGAGGTTGGATGGGGGTCTCTATGGTTTGCATGAGGAGGAGCAGCAAAAGCCTTGCTCACTGCAAAATCTCAACCTCAGACAGCATGTCTTGATTTCCAGAGTAATCCCTGGAGATCATGGTAATGCAGGGATGGGACAGGGAACCTCAGTGCAGAAAAGGGCACATCAATGGGGACAGCAGGGAAATGAGGCTGGTTCACACAGGACTCACAAGTTTTGCCCATCGTGGTCCCTCCTTCCCTCAGATCTGTTTTGCAGCTGCTGGAGACACAGGCAGTGCCTGGTGGTGACCCTCCAACCAGAATTTGGCCACAAGAGCTTAAACATTTAAGCCAGTATTTTTTTTGTGAGGGCAGTCAGTGTTTGCCACAGCAGCAAATCTGCAACAGACAGAACAGAAACGGCAAAGCCTGCTGGAAAACCCACCAAATAACAGGATTGCTGAGAAGCCACAATTACTGTAGGGGAGATGATAACCATCCACTTTTCCCTGCCGCTGTGTTCAGTCACTCATTCATCTCCCATCCCTGTCTGCAACTGAATACAAATGGGTGCAGGTACCATGTTTACCTGTTTGTGGGGGGAGAGAGGAGGAGATCTAATCAAATGTAAAGGATGCAAGGGGCTGGAATAGGGGAGAGATTTAGATAATTAAAGCATGCAGAAAAAAGAGGCTCTAACAGGGTATTCTTCTGCTTTTCTGACGTCCACATGTAATAATTTCCGCTACAAAACAAGATCTGTTCTCTGCAGAGTGATGCTGACAAGGCACTACTGGGAGATAATGAGCCACCAGTCGTGCTCAGCTGATCTATAAAAGGGAGAGCAGCTTTTTTAAAGGGAGAAAGGAGTGAGTTTTTGTCTGGGGTTTTGGGTTTTTTAATACACAAATCATTAAGGACTTGAACTCCCAAGGTCATATCTCTAAGGGGGAGCAGTGTCCGATGTGATTTACTGGAATGCTGAAATACAGCAGAATGGAAATACAGATCCCACGCAAAGAAGAGGCATTTCAGAAGTGTGATGACACTCTAAAGACAGAAAATTAAGATTTTATCTATGCAAAGTGAGAACTCCATGGCTTCTCCCAAATAACCTCCCTGGGGTTGGGATGGGCAGCAACTCTGGGAACACGAGGCTTCTCTGATCTCAAACCACAGCACCCTTCCTGTGCAGGCAGGTAAAGCTCCACAAAACCCTCGAATTTCAATGGATCTGCATTTCCTGACTAACAAAACACCACCAAATTCTGCCCCACATGATGCTCAAGGTGCCTCTAGACTGTGACCCACCTGGCTTCCTACCAATGCCATCAGGACTAACATTCCTTACTGCTTTTCCCCTTGATTTCTTTGCATCTGTCCACATCCCAACAGCTCCACAATGCCCAGCTCCCTCAGAAACCCCAGCCCTTATTCAAAGGCCTCAACAAAGCACATAAGCTGAGCTTACCCTCATCAACAAGGCTCTTGCAAACCCCCATGAGCAGAGGTCACAAGATCAGCCTTTCCACACAGAGTCCCACCACAAAGGCAGCACACAGGGATGGCCACTGCCCTCCCTCGGCCTCTCAGCATCCCTGCTCCAGGGGACAGCCGTGTACAAATGCTCTCAGGGACCCTCTGCCTTCATTCTTTTTAATAGGAACACAAAGCACGAGGTCCCCTTGAGGGGGCAAAGCATCTCTGAATTAACACTTGGGCATCTATATGCACGTGTTATCCTTTTTTCTTAATGAGAATGAATGACAGGAGCTGTCTCTCACATGACTTATGCCAAGCCCACAGCACAAACCCTGCAGGAAGCAGGACCACTGAGCTGTCTCCACAGCCAGCAGTAAGGAAAGGCTGCTCAGACAGCAAAGGAGCAGAGCATTGCTCCCTTGGGCAGTGGGTTTCAGCCCACAGGAACCAAAGCTCATGTCACCTTCAAGTCTCTGCTTCTCATCGCCCTGAAACTGAGACAATTGATTCACAGACCCCACTTTAACATGCATCTGTTTTCACTTAGGACAATGGCAGCAAACGTGTGTTTAGTCTAGAGCTTTTTAAAGGAAGAGGAAAAATTTAACCCAGTTTGGAGGGTTAACCCAGGTTTAGGTAAGCCACAGGGCAAAGCTCAGCCAGGGGAGGTTTAGGTGGGTATAGGAATAGGTTCTTCCTCCAGAGAGTTGTTGGGCACTGAACAGGCTCCCCAGGGTTTGGTCGTAGCCCCAAGGCTGCCAGAGCTCAGGGAGCATTTGGACAACACTCTCAGGGACAGGGTGAGATTGTTCAGGTGTCTATGCAGGGACAGGAGCTGGACTTTGATGATTCTTGTGGTTCTCTTCCAACTCAGAATATTCTGCTATCCTTAAAACACCCCAAAGCAGCCACAGCTCTTCTCTTGTCCATTGGCACAGAAAATGGTGCACCAAATATAATGGGTGCATCACCTTGTCTTCCCTAGAACCAGGTAAGTTAGTTCAAAACACAAAACCTCCCAGGGAAATAGGGAACCAAGAGCCACAAAGGTCTAGTGCTGAGCGAGGAAAGCCTTGGGTGAATGCCTTGCAGGAGGAACTTGGGGGTCATCCCACCTCTCTCTCCCTGTTCTGGGGTGCAGGGAAGCCCCAGCCAGCACCTGGCAGATGAGCTGCCAGGGCCCCACACACTGGTCACCCTGGGCTGCCCTTGGCCAGAGTTTGCAGCCCCATGCGGGCACGGGCAGTGCTGGCAGCAAGTTAAAAATAAATCTATCAAAAACTGCAGAGTCATTTGACATCTCCTGCTCCCCAGGAGGGTACCACATGCTGCCTCAACCAGGCTGGCCTCATCCTGCTCCTTTAAATCCATCAGCAGAGGACAGGTTTACACAGGAGAATTATTTTGGTGTGTGTTTAAGGAGCTGCGCCTGCAAAGCTCCTCACGCCAGGGCACGATAGCTGTGAAACTAAAAGGCTTTCTCAAACCAAACCTCCTTCCTCTCACCCTGCACATCTCAGGGCTGCCACGGGGAGCAGCTGCCATGCCATGACTCAGCTGGGGACACAACTGGCATTTTGGGCAAAGCTGTGCAGGGCATATGGGGCCAGAAATTGAGGAGCCCCAGCATTCCCCCCACTGCCCCAGCTGGTGGGGCTGGAGACTACCAACCCACCTTTGCTGCCTCTGGCTTGGCTCCCTGCCCGGCCTCAGAGTTCAGGCACAGGACTCTGCTCATATGAAGGAAAAAAAAAAAGAAGAAATGCCCAGGGGAGCAATGATGGGAGGTGTGGGTGGGCAGCCTAAGCACAGTGACCTTGTCCAGCAGCATCGACCACCTTCACCTGCTTCACCAGGAAGGAGGTTCCTGCTTCCTCAGAGGACAGAGAGACGACTGAGATGGTCTCTGGTGTGAGATGAAGCTGGTGAGGGGCAGCTCCTGACTGGGGCCACAAGACCATGGGCTGGGGCCACCATCAGCCACCCTCCCCTCCCTGTAACTGTCCCCAGGGCTTTGCAGCAGGAGCATAGCCCTTCCAGCTCAGCCCGTGCACCCACATGAGTCACCATCCTCATTCTCCACTACTCTGACCTTGACCATGGCCCTTGAAACTTCAGCTTCATTCTCCACCCTTCCTCTATGGACTACAAACACTTCCAGGCCACAGCTATCTTTAGCAAGCATCTGCACAGCATCTAACCCAAAGAAATGTGGTTTTATCTGAGGTTTCTAGGCGTTAACCACAACAGGGACAACTCATTCCCCCTCTCTGAGATGTGTCAGCCCTCTCTGAGAAGCCCAGGACTTCATCCAGCCCCACTGCAAGCTCCAGCTTGAACCACCCACAGCTTTTCATCTAACAAAAAAATCACCCAAAGCAGAACACAGAAATCCTCTGCCATCCCAGAGGGGGATCTGTGTGGATCTTCCCAGATAATCAAATTTAAACCACCACCAAAACAGACCTTTGATTAGCGGCCATGGAGCCCATTCATAGCGACAGCATGTCAGGTCAATGTTCACTCCCAAAATCAACTCTGTGCCTCGGGAAAGGGATTTTTTTTATTTTTATTTGATGGTCTGCATTTGAGGTCTAGTTAACAAACAGCAGACTTGGGTTGCCATCTGGCCGGCCTGAGAGCGTGCCGAGAACTAATACTAATAATCATCATATGGTGGTGCTTTAAAAGGCAGTTTTACAAAAGCCTGGGCAAGCTGATTGAAACCTATCAGGCATGTTTTGTGTGCCCCAAGGGCTTGGCCTTCAGGCAGTGTGCCCCTCCAATCATCTGCCCTCAGAAAGGGTCAGAGTCCAAAATCACACCGCTGTTTCACTCGGAGTCTGAACAGCAGCCACTTTCTCTGAAGGCAGCACACAAGAATTCACTTGTGCAACTGGGAGCTGGGCTGGTGCTGTAACAAATAAATAAATAATACAGCTTACAGGACTTTTCACATCAACAAAACAGTAGCTGGTTGCTGGTATTGGGCAATGCCTTCGTGCCTCATCCCCGAGCAGGGATTGCCTGGAGGGACAACGCGTCACTCCTCCAGGAACTCCACAGCAGACACCCAGGGTTTCCAGCATGAGAGCCAAAAATCTCATTCCTGGATTCACACACACATCTCTCTGCAATGCAGAGGAGGTTCTCTCACCCATCAGGTCAGATCCCACCCTGCCATCCACACCCCTGATGCTTCCCCCCATCCATTCCAGCTGCAGACAGGCAGGAGCTGTGTCCAGGCCCAGTGCTCCACTTTAACACAAGAAAAACAAGGGGAGCATTTGCTCCACCAGGTTTTGTGTCCTTCTCCATTTTCCCATACACATCACTACACACAAGGCTGCCCATCTCGCAGCCACTTTGATGCCCCCAGCCCTAAAACACAGACAACTGACCTAATTTTCCTCTTTTTTAAACACCCAGAGGTCATCTCTGTCTGCAGCAAACCCCAGAGGCGGGGAGAGAAACACAGAGCGACCTCTGTTAGCAACATGCCCCCCTCACTAAATCTTCCTCTACATTTTGTCCTGTGCTGTGTCTTCAAATGGCTGAGAATGAGCATCTCTCACATCCCTCGAGGCTGTGAAATGGTGCTGAGGAGAAGTTGGGGAGGTCCCTGTCATTGCTGGGTGCAGAGAAGCTGGGGTGTGGTGTGATGGCTCACTACATGCACCGACTCCACCTCATTCTTCACAACTCAGAGTATCTCACCTGAAGTTCTCAAGGGTGTTTCTTGGCTCACTCCACACAGAGAGACGTGGGGAGACATCACACATTTCCATGTTCACCTGCTGCCCAGTGACTCAGAGTTAACTCAGTTGCTCCAGCAGTGCCTTCCCTCTTCTCTCAGCCCTCAAAGATAAGATTTGCCCTATTTGCCTTTCTGCCCAATTTGTCTTTCCAGTAGATCTGGCCAAACTCACACTTTCAATTCTGTAGCAAGCCTTGATGCTTCTAGGCACACCTTCACACACCTAAAATAACCACTAAAAAAAATGGAAAACTCCATACTTTCCACCCTCAAGAATCATCTTTTTTAGTAAGAAGGTCACTCTAGCCAACTGGAGCATTACTTTTCAGTTCCACACTTTCAGAGCTTATGCAAGCAATAAAACACAGCACCGAAACAGAAAGAAAGGACATCAACAGAGGGTTTGGATGTTTGGGAAGAGATAATGTATAAAATAATTACAGGCAGCATGTCCCTGCAGAGCATTTTGACTCTGACTCAGCCCCAGCCTTGGCAGGGAAGTGCAGGTGTTCAACACACACTGAGCCCAGACCAAACCCTAAAAGACAAAAAGGCAGCAGGAGCCTGTGAAGGCTGGAAGTTGCTGCAGAGTGGTTTGTTGGGATCTCCTCCAAGGATAGACCTTGCAGCTTCCTGCCTGAGAGAATGAGTTGGGAACCCAAGAGGCTGCTCAGTCTATTCTTGCAGGGATACAGAGACACCCTCAACTCAGCCACGAACCTCTAACAGCTGATGGATCACTGGCTGGAGAAAAAATAATTGCGTGCCAGCTTTTAAAAGGCAAGATGTAGGGGTGGGTGAGGTGAAACGAAGAGGAACACATTCATTATACAAAAGCTCACAGCATCAGCTCTGGTGACTGTAAACACCAGGCAAGGCAGGAGCCCACTCTGCGGTCAGGCTGCCGCTCACATCCCGATGCCCGGCAAGGGCAGAGCACAAAGCTCTGCCTGCCTCTGGCACAATGAATATCCCCTTGGAAAATAAACCTCTCCAAAGCCCCTGTGCTCCACCCCAGCTTCCACTCCCCTCCCCTGCTCAGGCCTGAAGGCCACTCCGCCCGATAGGGACTGAGGGATGAACAAGGCATTAGATGAGAGGTTTGGCTTCCATGCGACTCCAAGCGCAAGTCGCCTCCCTTGGGGGCTGCCAGGGCTTTTGCCACAGCTACGGATATTTTTATAATCCAGCTCTTAAAAGAGGCAGAATAATCTTCATGAATTTTTATAAGACCAGCTTCCTTCCTGCTTCTCCTTATTTTTTATTTTTTTTCAAATACTCACACCAGATGACAAGACCCATTCTTGCCTGTTCCCAGATCCCAAAATACCCCCGAATCCCAACGCCGCATTCACGGCCCCCCCCATAACGGATGCTTGGCCTTACTCACAGGTCACACTGGGCACTGCTGGATCCGGTGGGGCTGCAGGCACAGGGCAGGCACCTCTGGGTGCCCTGCTCTGGGTAGAACCCATGGGCACAGCTGTCACAGCGCAGCCCCACATACCCGGCCAGGCACCAGCACTGCCCCGTCGTGTGGTTGCATTCGGCCACTCCGGTGCTGCCCACGGAGCTGCAGTTGCACAGGTGTCCTGTAAGGGAAAGAGAAACACAATCATAGACTCACAGACTGGGCTGGGTTGGAAGGAACCTTAAAGATTATCTCGTTCCACACTTTCCACTACCCCAGGCTGCTCCAAGCCCTGTCCAGCCTGGCACTGATCACTTCCAGGGATGGAGCAGACACAGCTTCTCTGGGCAACTTGTTGCAGGGCCTTGCCACTCCCTCTACATACCCCAGGCTGGAAAAATTGTCAGGATGATTTTTGCCTGAAAATCTTGAGATGATAAAGTGTTGGGAGCATGCTGGGGTTTGAAACCCCATGGCTCATTCCTCAAATTTCTCTCCAAAGAAAAGGTATGGGTATAACTACCTAAAATATATATATATATATGGAGCTGTATACAATGTCTGTATATATGTACACACACATATCCACCCCCATGATTGTCTGGTTCTGTGACTCCAGGAGCTGACAATAACTAGCTGTGTAATATTAGGAGAAAGACCACCAACAGGTAGCAAAATTATTAATTAATAAGATTCTCCATTCCACACCCCTGGAACACTCCTGATTTACCAGCAGGCTGGTCATTATGGCACAGGATCATCAACACAAAGAACTAGCAGCAGCATCTCCAACCTCTGAAGAAGGGATAAAGAAGCCCATGGAAATCTGCTCTTGGGGGAGCACTGTGCACATGAAAACAGCTTTAGAAACTGGCAGTGTGGAGCTCTGGGCAGACACAGACCACCAACAACTAAACCTCAACAGGCGAGCAGGAACAGCTCAGGGGACACATCTCTGCTTTGAGGACACTCCATATTTACAGGGGTTCTGGAAAGCACACTCAGAGCAACTGCTTTTCTAAGAGAGGAGGAAATCTTTTGATCAAGTGATGAATTCCCAGTCCCCACACACGTTATTTCTCATAAGCCCCAAACGCACTCAAGAGAACAATCTCTCCCCTGCAATTTGTTTCTGCCAAGAGCTTTATCTCTGTTCTTTCATTGCAAAATATTTAGTGCCTTAATAATTTAAAGTCTTTTTCTGCCAAGAGTGAATTACAAACAAGGATTATTTGCAGAAATAGCGCATAAAGCATCGGGGGCTTTACGCAGCTGCTGGTGTTTGTTATTCCCTGAGAAGAGCCAGTATTCAGGGCATTTCATAGAGAGGGGAGAGGCCAGGTCCTCATCCCAAGAAAAGTTGACTTAAACAAAGCTCAGATCATGTCAAGAAGACCCAGCACTAATGCTCTGCATCAGCACAAGTATTTCAGATTATGTAACAGTGATGTTGCACACTTGTGCTCCAATCCAGTGGAAGGGGCCTCAGGAGGTGACTGGATCAAACACCACTGAAACCCCAGTATATATCAATAAAGATGAATTTGTCAGTAATCTGCTGCAATCAGACCTCAGTGTATCTTTGGAGATAAGGTCATCACAGCAGTGACTTTTCAAGGAATGCTACAAGCCATGTGGCAAGGATCCCTTCTCCCAAAAAAGGGACAGTGCTGGGGCACCTGGATGTTAAGCAGCCCTCATTGATTTTCCTTGTCATCTGTGTTCTTCCAACACACAAGGAAATGAGAGTTATTTGGCTCTGTTACTCTATCACAGGATCCCCACAGAAGTCATGCTGTCCCTATACACCTGTGAAATTGCACCTAAATTTTCTTCAATCCAAACTAGCAAATAGGACAAACACCTCAAGATCTGCAATTACCCACTTCAGCAGCCACTTCACATAATGAACCAAACTCCCAGCTCAATTATCCAAGCAGAACCTTATCGATTTGGGCACTTGGGCTTCTCCCTGTCACCAGACAACGTGAAAACTTGAACAAAAGCACTTTGGAGTTTGTCAAACATGCATCAAAACAAATTTCCCTTTCAGAGCTCGTTACGTGCGGTGCCATTAGACCTGCCAGACTTGATTAAGAATAGGAAACTAGCACTGTATCCATTCTAATGGCATGGGAGCCACAGAGGGCACGTCCCACACAGGGGGATGAGCTGCTCTGCTTGGAGAAGACCCTTGTGCTCCAGGAGCATCACAGCCACAGCCACCTGAGAGCATCCCAACGCTCCAGCCGAGAGCTGAACTCCTTTGCTTGGGGAGTAATGGGTGCTTTCCATGGCAGAGCCCAAAAGGGCACACAGACACAGCCAGTCCCTGGGAAAGCTGCTGTGACTATCAAATCATCTCATCCCCTGTTAGAGCTTGAAAGGTCCTTGGTGAGGGAAGGCTGTGCTGTAGCAGCTTTATGAACTTGTTTTTGTGGCCATGCTTGCACCAGGGGACAAAGGAGGGCTGTCCCCAAATACGTTGTACTGACAGGAAAGGGGAAAAGCAACATGGACACATTTACCTTCCATGAAAACCAGCCATGGCAAAAAAGGGAAAACCAGAATTGAGAGGAGCTGCACATATTGGGCAAGAGACTCACATTTCTTTTGCCCTTTATCAAAGGACATCAATCTTCCTGCCATTGCTAAACCATGATGCAGCTCACCATGAATGTCAGCACCACTCACAGAAGCCCCACAGGAGCTGAGCAGGAGGTGAAGCAGGATCCATCCAGGCCCTGCTGCCTCATCCAAGGGCTGCAAACATGAACGGCCTTGCTGGAAAACACAGCTGACTTGGGGTTTATCTTGGCAATGGCACCAGCTACCAAACAGGGTTTTCCTTCCAGTGTCAGGGCTGTCTGTGTGCTGAGAGGCTCTGGGAACACCGTATGTTTTCCAAGAACACACACAGCAGCTTCCCCTTTTTTTACCCCGCAGGTCTTTGCCCATCAAAATTGCCCCAAGTCAGGTCAAAACTTGGAGACAGCTCAGCCTGAACAGTAGAACTCAACAGCAATGCAGGCACCACCAGCTCTGCAACACCAGCTCCCTGGGTGACCAAGAAATACTGCAATAATCCAAAATAACACTGGCAAAAGCCACATTATTGTGGGGAGGCTGGTGGAGTGTCAGCTCCAGCTCCCTCAACAGCACTAGGGGAGGCTGGTTCTGCTCGCGAGGGGGGCACAATGCTGAGGAGGCCACAAAATCACCCCTCAGTGCATGATGAGGCACAACAGGGCAGATCAGAAGTCATGTCTCCAGAGGGTTGTTTCCTAGAGGGCTGTGCCTCCCCCAAACCACCCCAGAGACCTTTGGGGAAGGATGGTCCCCAGCAAGGGGAGCAGCATCACATGCAGTCCCCACCCACCCCGAACGCACCCAGCTCAGCTCACACGTCAGCTGATGCAACCCAAAAATGCCCCAAAGCCCCTGAGGTTGGGCAGTGGAGGAGATCCAGACACAGCCCTGAAATCCATTGCCTGGCACAGCATCGAGGTCAAGGCTTGACATGATGATGTACCAGACTATGAAAACCCGAGGCTTAATTTAAAAGACACTTTGTTGTCCTGACGGCAGCCGGGTTCGAGAAGGGTCCTTCAGCCACATAACAAACATCTGCCCTGGACTCTGGGAGCACAGCAGGGATGAGGAGCACTACAGAAGAAAATCAGGGAACATTGTCCTGGCTCCTGGCCAGATCCTGGCTTTTTTGGAGCCTTTATTCAGTTTTCTCAAGCAAATGTTTTGCTTTTGAAGGTAACCTTCAAAAACACCTCGCTGAGAGCTCTTGGGAACACAAAGGAATGAACAGGGCTGGATGAACCCCAGAGCTGCTCCAGGCTGCTCAGCCACAGCTGGAGGCATTGTCTTGAGGTTGGGACAACAGCATCAGCAAGGGGAGCCAAGAGCAAAGGCCTCTCAGGGATGGGGCACTGGTCCAAGCTCTGACTCTCCCCAACTTGCTGCAGTGACTCACCCTTCCTCTGCCTCAGTTTCCTCATCACAGGGTGTTCACCCACCCCCCAAACCCTGCTGGTCTCTGCCTGTTTCTCATTCCTTCCCCACACAGCCCCAAAAAACAGCTCAAAGCTCATGGTTACCAGTGATAAAACCCACCACACCTTTGCTCACAAAAGCATTGATAGGCTATAATTAATTAACAGCCTGATGATGTTTTGAGGTCCCAGAATAGAGGACCATAAAACTGCATGTCACTGCCACATGTCACCCCTTCAAACAAAAAACCCAAATGTCACTCCCTTCAGGAACAACATTTAACCTTCACTGCTCATTGCTGAGAGGCAGGTGGAGTCAAAGGTTCCCAGGTTGGTGCAGCAAGGGCCACAAATTTAATGTGCAACTTCAGTTAGCCTCAACCACAAATTGACTAATAATAATTATGCAATAATTATGCAAAAGTCATATGTTACTAATAAACTGGAGAACAAATATTTCTATGTTTTATTGACTGGATCAACACCATGGCTTTAAGTAGCACTGACACAACCAAGAACCTCCAGGTTTTCAGGTGCCCTGTGACCACTTTTACCTCAATGCCAGGCCTCCAACACCCATCTCAGCCCCCAAATCCCACCCCAATGCAAAACCCAACTCTGCAAACCACAGCAATGTCCCAGACCACACCAGGTCCATCATGACACCACATCCCTTCATCTCCCATCCCCTCCTGGAACATAAACAGGATTTTTACACAGGAACAACCCCTTTCTCAAATGATTTTTTTCACATCCCTTCAGCTTTGCAGTGTTTTAGGTCGTTGCACATATTTAAGCGTGATTCCTTCTCCCCTCCAAGCCACTTAGCAAATGAATAATTTAAAAACAGGTGAAATATTTACAAAGGGCTAAAGAAGCCAACACTTGGAAAAGCACGAAGGTCTCTATGAAACCACATTTGCTGGGGACATCCTGAAACAGTGCAAATCCTGAACAAACTCACCTACTCTCTGGGAGCCAGTATGGAAAATCCAAGATTCACTTTTTATGTTGTAAGAACATGCAGCTGTAAGAGCAAGTAAGTCCCAGGGATGATATTTATTGTCCTTCTGCAAAAGCATCCCCAAGGAGACAGCCATTCCCTCTTCTCTGAGCTAGATGTGGGGAAAAAAAATAATACATCTAAGCTGGAGGTACTGTTGAGTTTTTGGGTAGCATGGCCTCAGCAGCAGCAGAGCCAGAGGTGCAGCCCTAGTGTGGCATGAAGCCAACACAGTTTTCAGCAAGAGCCACACCTCCCAAACACCCCACAGGTATCCTCCTGGAATTAAACCAGCAAGGGGTGCCTCCTGCTATTTCACAGAATCATTAAGGTTGGAAAAGACCTTCAAAATCACAGGCTCCAACCTTTGACCCATCAGCACATTATCACCCAGACCAGAGCACTGAGTGCCACGTCCAGTCATTCCTTGAACACCTCCAGGGATGAAGATTCCACCATCAATCTCCTTTCACACCAAAAACCTTCCCAAAACCAGCTCTGACTCAATCCCATTCACTTCCCCAGAGAGGATAAAGACACTACATCCACTGTACACAGCAGCATCCCATTGCTAGAAAGGTTTTGTTTGGGTATTAATTCAGCAGTTTCTCCCCCTCCCCATACTTCATTCCCAAATTCAAGCCCTACCTTCTCTCCCTTCTCCCTCATTTCCCCTTCTCAATCCCTCTCCAGGCACCATTCCTGACAACACAGGAATAAAGGGATCAGGCAGCAGGTTTAAAAATCTATCCAAGGTCATTTCCTTTCCTCTTGTAATTAAATTGTGGAACTCATTGTCAGGGGATGTTCTGGCTGCCAGAAATACCTACGGCTTCAAAGGAGGACTGGAAATGCTCATGGAGGACAGGTCTGCTGCTAGTTGCTAAAAAGAGGAATCTGCAGGAAGCATCCTGATGGGAAAGTCCCTGAAACACAGGCTGCAAAAAGCCAGGATTATGCCCTGGCCTCATGGCATCTTCTGGCCAGTCTCGGATGGGTGAAGCTTTGCCCTGAGCCAGGCTGGCAGTTCTGATTTTCTCCTCATTTCCACTGCAGGTGGAGGCTCCAGTTTTCCCCCTAAACACATAAATCCCCCTTAAACAGTTGGACACAGCTCTTTCCACTGGGAATTTTCTCTTATTACAGCCAAAGGCACAGCTGTGCTGCACCACTGCTTGCTCCTTCCCCCTTGCCTCTCAACAGGCTCTTTCTCTTACCCCTGAGAAGACACTTCATCCCCTCAGTACAATCCACCAGTGTGCCAAATCTCCCCCAGAAACAGCATGAAGGCCAAGATGGTGTTGTCCCAGCATGAGTAGCCATGAGCTGGCTGTTAAAAAAGAAGGTCCTCCTTTACCCAGCCCATGTAAAATAATTTACTAAGCTGCAGCCCATCCCTCCCAATGTGGTCCAGCCGAACCCTGGGCTGCTGTTTGCATTCAACTCCATCCCCCCTCACTTGGATGCAACTCCACTGATGCCAGGAGTGCAGAAGCTGTTGTCACCCCAGTGCAAGATGCCTTGGCCTCCAGCCTTCCCCCCACAGCCTGCAACAGATCCCAGAGGGCACAGCCTGGCTGAGCTCTCCCACAGGGAGCTGAGGAACTTCTGCCATGGGCTAAGAGCTCCTGCAAGAACAACATCAGAGATGAGCTGATGCACTGTAAACTTCCTAAAGAGAGGCCAGGTCCCAGGACTCATTCCCATCTAGACAGCACTCAGCACAAAATAATGGTCAACTCTTGTATCATGAAGGTGCATTAAAGTGCTCAGACCTATAATTTACTCTCACTTGAGGCTACAATGCAAAGCCAGTGGTAGGAAGAGTATCTCTGCCTGCCCAAAAAAATTTTATTTACATATAGGAGTGTCTTCTGTTATTTTGCATTCCTTTTATTACTGAGTGCACTAGACTCAGGGCACTTACAGACTCCATCAAGCTCTGTAGTCAGGTGTGCTGGTGGTGAAGAGAACAACAACATTCACATTAATACTGTTAAGAGCTTTACATAAGTCACTTGTATTGTTCCCTAAAAGGCTTTTATGGGTCAACAAGGGGAAAAATACAAGAATTTCTCAATGCTTATACATCATTTGTAATGTCATTAAAAGATCAGACATATTTGCTGAGGAAAATTAAATTAGATTAAATCTCTTTCTTATCAGTTGGAAAGGAGTACAAAGCCAAGGCCCCAACTCTTGGGGTCACCAGCAGCCACACAAGCACTTTTCATCAGCATGAAGCAAGCAGGGTTGGGGTTTCAGCCAAACTCCAACTCAGCCCTAACAGTGTCTACACTTCTGCCATTCCAAAGGGATGGAGCATCACCTCCCACCCTGTTCACAGCCCTCCTGCACCACCAGCTGGGAGCAAACCAACTGCTCCTCTCCCTCAGAAAACCCAGTGCCAGGACCCTCAGACTTTCCCCAAATGCAAAGGCTGCTTTTACTCCCTGGGATTGTTTTTAATCCTTCCCTGCACCCACAATGAACACACAGGCATTTGGTTTCTGGGGAGTTCCTGAAAGCTCCTCCATATAGAGCAATTTTGCTGCTTTTTCTCCCTTTTTGATGCTAAACAAGTCAGGAACCTGCAGCAGGGAGCTTTGAACCCTCTCCTTCCCCAGTAAATGTGCATCAAAAGTCAGGCTCACAGGTGTAAAGCTGTCTCGGGAAACACTAAAAGCTAAAACCCTGCAATCATTAGGAAAAAAAAAAGTACTAAAACATGGATTCTCATTAGCTTTGTGTTCCTCCTGCACGGGGAGATCCCCAGCTCACAGTACAGCTGGGGCACAACACCTGAGGAGCTCCTGTGGATGGGACAAGGTGATGTCAGGAGAAGCAGGAGTGGTCCCAGAGTCATTAAGAGCCAGGTTATAAAGCAGAAAGCTGTGCAGGAGGGACTGCACAGCTGCAGCTGAGGAATTATTCATTCCTATATAACAATAAATTTCCATAGGCAGACAAACCCTCCGGGTCTCTTACGGAGCCGACTGTGTACAAAGAGGAATGTGGCCCTAAAATGTTTATGATACAAGAAGCTACAGTAACTTCAAATAGACCAAATAAATGCTTGAGGATTAAAACCTCCACAGTTTAAAAAAAAAATGGATCCAAGCCTTTTAATTAATTTTAAAAATAGTTTTGTTGGCGTTTTACTTTAGTTGGTTAGATTTCCCCACTAATATTTCCACAAATGTCTGCAACCATATAAATATTCCATGTTTCTGTTTGAAAATCTCCATATTTTTTACCACCCAGCATGTGACACAGCCAGCCCAACTCGGGGTTTAGAGATAAACAGGGTGAAAAGTAACTTTGGCAAAGACCTCCCCACCAGCATAGAGCAACCCTGGCAGTTCATACCCTCCTAACAGATGTACTTGTGTGGCACTTCTCAGGAAATTAAATTGTTTTGTCAGCAAAATGCTTTTGGTGGAAGATCAAGACACCTCGCACGGGATGGGGCTTGGAATTTATGAGCAGATTCCAATTTTAGTATCTACCAACCATGCCCCAGCAGAGGAAGGGATTAAGAAGAGCTGCATGAATAATATGAACTATAATCATCTGTCGAAGGCTCTGTGTGCTCAGATTCCTGCAAAAAGTAATTAAACTCACAAACTTTGCTCAGTGCTCTGGGGAGTTGCAGCTAATGAATGAGCAGGTTAATTTATGGAGGAGCTCTAAGGCCCTACAGAGCAAACTCTGAGCAAGGACTGTCCTTCCAACTGCTTGTGTTTGTGCTATAAGGTTGTGCTGCATGAACAACCAGCAACAAAACAGGGGCTAGGAGATGAGTTGAGGAGCATGAGCTCAGATGAACAACCCTTTATCTCATCCCATCTCCCAGTGACACCCTGCAGACTCCTCTGGGTGAGGCCTCAGGGAGAACCAGCTCTGATCATCACCCAGAGCATCAAGGCAGCACCCCCAGCAGGAGAGCTGTGTGTTGGGAAGCTAAAACTATACAAGTGATTTCTCCTGGCTTGAATTAACAAGTAAAAACTTCCTTGCAAGGCAACCCAGTAAGATGCAGATTGCAGCCAGTGGATACCTCAGATACAGAACAATTAAGGAAGGAATCGTCAGAGGCCTTCTCCCTCTGTGGCTCCATTTCTAAGATGGTTACAAACTGCAAGAAGGGTAAATCCAGCCCCAAAAGCTTGGGTGAAGCCTGCAGAAGAGTCCTTTGGCCCACTAACAAATGGGGTTTGCCTCCCCCTCTCTACCCAAGATGTTTTTTTGCACACAGTAGTTGTGTCTGGTTCATCCCACCCTGCACTGCTCCATTCCCAGGGATGCCCCCAGGACTGCAGAGCAGGGACTTTGTTAAGCTGGCAAGGAACTAATCTGTCCAGCTACAGGAGCTGCCTCCTGCCTGCACATTTGTCTGACACAATTAAGTTGCTTAGAACCAAAATCCATTGCTGCAAGGCATTCACCCTTCCAGAGCCTTCTCCCCTCTGGACCTTGCCTGCAGATACAACAGCTCTTCTTCTCCAGAGTCACTGCAATTATTTCCTCTGGCACTCAGTGACAGCTTCAGCAGGAATGGATGTGATCTCCAACCTCCTCCCACACCATCCTGGACCCAGCCTGGTGCTGAGCATCCACTGAACTACCCACCCTGAGAGCTGCAGGGGCAGGTGAGGAGGGTTTGTCACCCCCAGCCATCGCTGCCCCAGGTCCTGGGTGTGCTCACACTGCCTATGAAAAGAAAAGGGAATGGCCAAGTTCAGGCTGCTGGAAAGTCATTTTTTGCTTAGTACAGAAATAATAGAAGAGTTGATAACACATCTGCTTCAGCACCATCAGCTGCTGAAAGCTGCACTGAAGGGAGGTGAGCTGGTGGGGCTGTGAGAGCCTCCATCCCTCCTTGCAGGCTCATCATGGTGTGAGCTGCAGGGCTTGGATCTTGCAGGTTTCCCAGTGAGGTGGCAAACACACATAGCTCATCTCACTGCAAAATATACCTTTTTTTATGTTGCCTAGACATAACCCAATTTCACCAGGTGTACCTAGGTCCTTCACTGATGTATGGAAGGAGCTGCAGCTCTGCCTCACACTGACCCTGGGCAGAGTCACCACAGCTCAGTCCAACACAGGACGGATGTGGTAAGAAGTCATCCTTCCTTTCTCTCTCATTTACAGCAGTCCCTCTCACACTGGGAGGGAAGACAGAACAAAAGTGTGGAGAGGCCAACAGCATGTGCAACCAATCCATAATTCAATATAAAAATGCTGGGAAGCACATCCTCCCCTGGCAAGAGGCAGAGGAGTGCTCTGCATCTCCTGGAAGCAGCAGCTGCTCCTCAGATGGCTGCCACAGCCACCCAGCCAGCTTTGGGGCTCACACAACCTGGGGAGAAGGTCTTCCATCTTTGGGGCAACACAAGCATCAGGCCCAGCTTTCTCTCTGAGTGAGCAGGAGCAAATTTTTAATTGCCCTAATAATTCCACAAGACAAGAGATGCATTCAAAGGGAGACTCTGGAATCCACGAGAAGTGGAAGATGGACCAAGGGAGGGGTCACACAGGTGCCCTGTTACACACAGGGCAGAGGCTTAACCTGCACAACTTGGCACACAGGCAGCAAGAGGCATTTTTACAGCTTTGCCTTTTTTCTAATGAAAAGAGTGCAGACTCTCAAGGGTTTCAGGTTATTTTATGTTTAAGCCTGTGGAGAAAATCTGGAATGAAAACTTTCCTCAGCAACTCCAGCAGGTGCCCAGGACAGTTCCTTTTAAGATTCAGCTCCTCCAGACAAGGAGCAAAGGGACAGACCCGTTAACAAAGGCACCTCTTATCCATAGTGTTAATAAACACTTACTGAAAGAGTTAATAAAAAGAAGCTTTCCAAAGCCCTGAGCTACAACCCCAGTCCATCTCAGTTCACTGCATTTTCAAGCTTGGAGATTTCACAGATTTTGCAGAATATTCTGAATTGGAAGGCCCCAAAATCACAGGATTCATTGCCAATACACGTTCCTAATTTTTCTCCCACTCTAAACAATATTTAAACGTAGACTTTTATTCATCACAAACAGCAAAGTATCCTTCTTGCTCTCTCACTCCCTTTAAAGGCCATGCAGAGGAAGGGAGAGGGACTTGAAGCGAAGAAAACACTTTGACAACCTGAGAGTCCCAGTTCTCTCATTGCTCCCGAGCTTCATTCCAAGTTTAATAAAGGTGTTTAGTCTCCTTGCTTAATAAATGGAATTACCATAGCAGAAACCCCAGCGGGGGAGAGGGACAGCACAAGGCATGAGTAATCACAACAGGTTTCAGGCAGGTTTTGCCATTTGGGTCCTGTTTCAAGGTTATGATGACATAGTGCTACAGGCTAGTTTGGAGTTACCATAACTCCTGCCAGACAAGGAGTTGGAAGTTACAACGTGCTGTGAGCAGGGAGAGCTGCTGGGACAGAGCAAGGAAAATGTCACCCGAGCTGGGAAGGGACGTTTCCTGCTCCATAAGTTTTATTCCCTGATTTGCTAACACAGCCTCGTGCTTGCCCTGATATGCTTTGCACAGGACACAGATGCATCCACCTGCAGCTCACACTGAGCGACTTGAACTCCCCCTCTGAGAACTTGTTTCACACCTTTGCTCTCATCCAGCACCTGCTGAACTGGGTTGCAGACACTGCGGCAAGACAAAATTTGCAGGCAAATCCAGGGAGGAGAAGTTGAGCTCTCAAAGATGGAACTGATATGGGCTAGGACACGTCATGGAAAAGGACACCTGGACAGAGAAAGCTGTCACTTATCACTAGAAACTGGGAAATGCAGCAGATCCAGTGTCACCTGCTGGGGGAAGCAGCCAGAACGGTGCACCCAAGCTATACTCCAAACCTTCCTCCAGCAACTGCAGCTATGTCATGAACTCAGAGAGCATAAATCCCCCTGCGCACTGAGCAGGGGCAGAGCCCACCTGCAGGGCTTTGAGGGCAGCTGCCAGCCCCTGCCTCCCCCTCACCTCTGCCCTGAGCCCTGCAGCAGATGAGTGACTCCCATCAGGGCTGCACATCAGCTTTTCATTCCACTTTCCTTAGTCACCACACTGCTGCCAACAGGGACAGACCCTGTAGCTCCATCCAGTCCCAGCTTGTGCCTCAGCCACAAGTTATTACCTGTATTTATTTCTAGCAATAGCTCACCTTCCAAAGGGAAATGTTTCCATTAAACAGCACAAGTGCAGCAACCACAAACAAACAGTGACTTAAAGCCTGAGCCAATTCTCTGAAACCTCCACAATGTACCAGGCCATCCAGTGGAGCACAACAGGCAACAGCCCTGTCCCACACAACAGCCAAATCCTCTTTAAATAGGCAAAACCCTTAAAAGCATGACAAGAATGAAGGCAGCCAGGCACAAGGGTTTCAGGTGCCATGTGCAGTGCTCCCTGCCTTACCCACAGCTTAGGCACTAAGCTAAGCCCAAGTCTGAGCTAAAACCAAACCAGTGATTTGCAGGGTCAGAGCTGAGCCCCCCAACGCCACCAAGGGGGAATTACCCTCAGCAAAGGCAGCACGGTCAGCCTTGGGTTGGCAAACCAAGCCTGATCCCAAGCCAAAGAGACACTCAAAACCACAGAGCTCCCTCTGCAGCCAGTGGGTCAGCTAGAAGAGGTTTGTTGACATTTCTACCCTGACCATTTCCTCATTTTTGAGGGCTTCATAATGACTGTTTTGGCATTGCAGGAGGAGGAGCAGTGCCTCTTCTTCCACCAGCTCTGCTGCCAATGAGAAACCCTGCAAAAAAAAAGGATGTGAGGCCCATCTGCAAAGAGAGGCATCCAAAGTCCTACCAAACCCAGGGAGCTGCAGGTACCTGACACAGCCCTGAGGCTCTGCATCAGTTGGGCCAATAGTGCACCCACTGTCAGATGTATCACCTGGTATTACACATACACAGGCAGGAGAGGTCTCAGCTCTAAGGCAGAGTCCACCTAGCTCATGTACACCTTGCAGTGGACACAAGGGATCCCCTGAGAAGGATCACAAAGTGATGGGTGGTGCAGAAGAACATCAACTCCACAGTCCACAAACTTGAACTCACCATATACACACCTACTGGAAAGCTCTTAGAGAGTCTGTAAAAGAAAAAATTAGTGATAACCATTGCTCCAGTCATCCCCTGACACTAAACCAGGACTCTGGGGGAAAAGGCCCTCTCCTGGGCTCAGCAGGACGGTCATCCTGTCCATCCAAAACCAGAGCCTTCTTCTGCAGGGAAGTCAGTGCCACTTTTGTAACCAACTGTCCCTTCAGAGACTGGTCCATTTCTTGTTTATTTTTCATTTGAAATGGATCAGACATGTACAAAAGCCTCTCTTGAAAAGAAACAACCAAGATGTGAAAAGGATGGGAAGATCCAACTGCGAGGCGTCAGCACTAATCCACGTCAAAGGGCACACTGTCAACAACTCACTGTAAACTTCCAGGAGGGACAAAATGCTCAGAATAAAACGGTTAAGGCCAGATAAACGTTTGTCATTCATTATCAGGAGTCAAACTTGGATTTCTCAACCACACAGCCAAGCCAAAGCAAGCACATTAATAGCAGAACATCTTTTCCAGGGAGCTACAGGCCATGCGTGCAGCCTGCCCTTGAAGGGAGAAAGGCTGGAGGCAGGTGGAGGCTCTGTTTGCCTTTCTCTGATAACAGGTATTTAGTTTCCTACGTCACTTCGCTTTATTACAGCCCAAGACCCAGCGGAGCAGCCCGGCTCCACCTCCCCATCTGCTCCCTGTGCCAGCTGGCCCTGCAGCTGAGGGGATGCTGGGCAAGCCACCAGCTCCCCACACCCCAACTGGGACCCCAAGCCCTGCCCAGGAACTGGGGGCGCTGCTGGAAAACCCCACGGGACAGACCTCACACAACACGGCTGTTCACAGGGAGGGCAGTGCCGGGCGATGGCTCCCAAGTCACCCCCCACAAATTCCTCCTGATGTACTGGGACTGGGAAAAAAAAACCACTGGCCTCAGCAGAGAAGGGCAGAGCACGAGCTGGGGAGGCTCTGAAGGCATCGCCTGCGTTGGCAGCAAGTGAGCAAACACCCAGCCCAGGCAGGAGCCGACAGGCTGCTGTGCTCCACTTCAGTTCCAATCACCCTTCAGCTCTGATAAACAACCTGGAGCAGATCCTCCACATTCTAGGGATATCCTGGAGCCCCCATTGTGTCCCAGCCTGGTTTCCCACAGCCCTCAGGCTGCAGTTTGGGGTGGGAAGGGTTGCATGGCAGTGCCCCCCACCCTCCACAGGCACCGCCAGCCACGGTGTTGCACAAGGCTCTGTGTTCTTTCCCCATCCAGCAACACTTCAAACAAGAGGCACCACAAAGGTGTGGGTGCCTCTGCCCCATTACTCACACATCTGCCATCAAGGCATGTTTTGGGAGGCAATAATAGCAATAATAATCGTGCCTATTCCCTCAGCACCCAACACAGTGCACCCCTCTTGATTTTTTCCTCCCAAATAACTGCTCAGGTGAGCATGTCTCAACTTTGGGGCAGAGACAGAACACCCTAAAAACCAGTCTCTAATGTTTGCTTTGTTCCTGGTGATAAAAGACAAGAGTTTTAGCACGCAGAAAAAGAAAATATATGTTAAAATATATATGTATATCTATATAACTTTTTTTGAAATAGAGGGAAGAAGGAAAATGGAATCATTGAAGTTTGCATGGCCCAAGAAGCTTTGAAAAAATCTGGAGAGAAGGAACAGAACATCAAGTTTAAACTGTTTCAATGGAAAAGCCCATTAAAGGAAAAGGGATCTTTTGCAGAAAGAGATATATTTTGCTGATTTTGACAAAAAGGCCTGTTCAGAGGAGGGGAAAAAAGCTTTCATTCTAAGGTTTTCAAGTAGCGTTGCTTTGCACCTTTACAGTGCTGCTCATGAAAGCATCCTTACAAACCTGTCACTGCTGGAACACAGTGTGCCCAGAGAGAAGGTTGGTCTGACCACATGCTGGAAACAGGCAGGGGTTTGGAGCCAACCCTTGCCTGTACCATGAAAATGAGCAGGTATTATAAAAGGCAGGTAAAAAAATATATATAAAAAAAAATAATCAACTTCCTCCCCTCCATTTTGCCCCTGGGTGGGGGGAAATGCTGATCCTCCAATTCACAGATGGTTCTTCTGGAACAACCTCCTGGTTTCCATCCCGTTGGCCACGTCAAGTACTGGGGAAGGGGTTTGGAGCAGGGACGAAGGATGTCAGACTCCTCAATGTCAGCAGCACTGCACATGCCAGGAATGCCGTGGGATGCCCCATGGGATGTGGTGGGTATTTCCTGGGATGAAACATCCCCTCTGCCCTCTGATCCCTCCCCAACCATGGTCACATCTCACACCACGGAGGAGGAAACTGTGGTTCAGGCACACACCTCCCTGGCGATTAAAGCCATCTTCTTAATATCCACCAGTCCCAGCCACGCTGTGACAAGCCACAGAAAATATTAATGACACCCTTCCCAATTCAGACCAGTTTTCTTTCTCATCCAGGTGTTGCTGGGCCCAAGTCAGAGCCAAGCTGGAATTCAGCAACTGCACACAAGGAAAGACAGAGCATCACCTAAGAGGTGGCTGTTCCACCTTGTATCTCCCTGAAACTTCACACAACTGCACACACAGCAATGAATTTAGAGTAATGCCACCAATGAAATGCTCAAATTAACAGCAATAAAGTGTAAGTGCTCCACGTGGCAGCAGCAGAGCCACACCAGGGAAAACAACCTGTGAAGACTTAGAAACCAGCAAATGATGAGACCACTGGGAGGGGGGGGGGGAAAGGCAACAAAACAAACAGTCCATTTCAATCTTTTTTTCATAAAGAGCCAAAGTGAACCCAGGAACATCAGAGAATAATCATTTAGCACAGATCAAACAGGAGAACTAGCATATTAAAAATACATGCAGCATTAATCAGCTACACAGAGTTATGGGCCATCATTTCCATAAATAATACAGGATCAAAGCAGCCCAAGCAGCACTATCAGTTAATACAGTCAGCCAGTCAGTCAAAATAGAGTAAAGCTGCCTGAAAACTGTGGCTGTGTAATTTGCCAGGAATAAAGCAGATTCATCTGAGAAGTGGCACGACCAGTTAAACGGGTAAAGGTTACCAGCAGCCTTCCTCATTATAGGGAGGTGATGCCACAAAGGAATTTAAAAAAAAATAAAAATGAATGCAGCTCCAAAAAATTATTAAAAAAAAGCTTAGGGAATATCAATATATCTTGTCTAGTGTTAACCCCAAGAAGAGGGGGGTCCCCTTGGCCCAGAGAAATCTCCCTGTTGCAGAAACCACCCTGCCTGCTCTGGGTGAAGGCTCAGCACTAACAGCCTTTAAACATCCACCCATCCATGCATAGAAAATGCCTGTGTCATTAAGCCTTTTGCTGAAAGGCTGCAGAGCCATTTAGCTGCCTGATTTTTAAAACAGGCATGTGGAGCAGCTCGAGCTATAAATAGCAGGGATGCTTGCCTCGTCATGTGTCTGGGGGCTTATTTATAAGGACAGAGGGCAACTGAATTAAAAATGGTTATAAAATAGCATCTTGGGCTTCTCTGCTTTAAGGCCAAGATGCCAGAAGGGGAAAAAACCTTCGAGGTTTTGCTTTTCTCCTTTTCCAGGCGAAAAGCGAGCGCCCATCGCTCAGACTCTGAATCAGTTACATTTAAAAGGCAAATTTTAATTCATACAGCAGGTGTTCAGAAAGAAAAAAAAAAAATCCTCCTTTAAGCAGCACAAGACCAAACTGAGGCTTTGCATTAGTTCATGTGGCTCCAGGCGAGCTCCTCGTTCACTGAAATAGGACCCGTGTATGTGAAGCAGGAGCAGAGACCCCAAAAATCTGTTCCAGAGGAAGGAATAAAAGCCCTGAAGAGTTGGAGCAGAGCCCTTGCCAAATCGGAGGGCTGGCAGCCTGCACGGCATCACAACCCTGCTGCGTTTCGGGTGACGATGGGCGACAGGAATTTTGCATGGGAAGATCTGGACGAGCATCGGCCAGAGGAGGAATTCAGCCCCCAACAAAAGAGGCGCTTCAGGCAGCTCAAATGGTCCCCAGGCGATCTGTGCCCCGGCAGAGTGTTTGGAGGGTCTATTCTTCGCAGGCAGCAAGGCACAATCCCGGGAAACCACGTGGATCCAGCATCCCCCTCTCTGCTCCCTGCCTTCATTAAATCGCCGGAGAACAAGGGGAGAGCGCCAGGCTGCTCGCAGCCCCTCGGGCAGGACACCAGCCAGCGGGATGCAGGAGAGGCTGGACCACTCTGCCAGCATCTCTCGCTGTGAAGAAGCAGGGAGAGGAGCCATGGGGGAACAAGTGACCCCATCAGATGAGGTGACAGCCTCCACAGCTCCTCCAGGAACGGCGGCTGTGGAGGAGGCAGGACCAGCACCACCGGGAAGTTTCCTCGTGAATAAGGGGAAAAACGTTCTGCCAGATAAATTAGGTTCAATTATTCCAAGCCCACAATGCCTTGTTGGAAATGCTTCCAGACTTACAAGCTCTAATCCAATAAAAGACCCTTGCAGACAAGCCCTGCTGGGATTTTGGGGAGTGTTTCCCCCCGCAGCAGGGATCCAGCAGCCCCCAACCCCACACTGGGGATGGATTTAGCCCCAAGCACAACAAGCACATCAATCTTCCAGGGCAGCCTCAAGGCACAGGACCCTCGAGCTCATTGGAAGCTTAAGCAGAAGCAAAGCAAGAACAACCACTTCATTTCAGTCTGACTCAACCCAAAAGTCAAATTAAAAAAAAAAAGCAAATAATTTCCTGTGAACGAGAAATCTGGTTTTTAGCCAGTTTAATGAGACTGAACTGCAACCGGTTCTGTTCTCCTGGGGTGGTGGAGACACACGACCCCCCCAAGGCAGGGCAGATGGCTGGATTGCAATCTAGCCTTTAGCCCATAAAACATATTAATATCCCCAACCAATTATAAAGTGCCAGACTCTGCCCCTCTGGCCCCTACTCCCAACTGAGCGATGCCTCACTGCACAAGGCAGCCCTGTTGAGCTCAGACACGCAGCACCTGCCAGGGCAACAAAGCCTGTGGCTTTCCAGGACCTCTGGAGCAAGTCCAAGCCCTTGCTCCAACCCCATCCAAAAGCTCAGTGAAGTCTCAGGCTCAATCAAGGTGCTGGACAACAATCCAGCTCCTTAACTTTCATTTTGGTTTATTTTTTAAGTGCTTGTCAGTGGCAAAGCAGAAGGAGCCTTTCCTTTTGGCTGCAAGAGAAATCCCTGCCTTCAGCACCCAGCCTTGGCATGAGTTTATTCCTACTGCTGGCAGATGCTCCACACCACTGTTAAGATCTTGGCTGTTCCTTGGAAGCCCCAGCGAGCACCTTGGATCCCGACAGTCAGCTGGTGTCAGCCCCACAAATGTTAGCAGCACACAGAGCCCCAGCCCTGGGTATTTATAGGCCACAGGCTCTCATCAAAAACCTCTGAAATCTTTCCCCTGACTTCAGCAGACTCACATCCGGGCCCTCAGGGACAGCTTGTTCTGTGCTCCTCTGCCCACAGCCGTGGGATGTCCTGGATGTCCCCGTTCTCCTCCTGCTGCTCACCCACAGGCAGCTGGTGAGGACAGACTTGGGGACAGGCCCAGTGCCCACCATCACCCAGCTGGGTGGATCCCAGGATGCTGCAGCCACCTCCAAGGCTGTACTGGAGCAGCACAAGGATCACAGTTCCCTCCAGGATTGGGTCATTCACCCCCTGAGGCTACAGCTCAGTGTAGCACATGAGGTGGGCTCTGCTGCCAGCCCAGCACCATCACCCCATAACCACAGTGGTCCTGGTCCCTCTGGCACAACCAGGCAGAGAGCCAGAGACCAAGGTGTGTCTCTGGGAACAGGCAGCAGCAGGATTCTCCAAGAGCAAAACCAGCCACTGGCCAGGACACACAACCCACATTCATCCACACATTTTCCAGCTGTTTGAACAGGCACAACCTTTGCACCCCGTGCAAACCCCAGTCTGTGTTGCAAGAGTCCCCCTGGTCACACTCCAGCACTGCCCCAACTGTGCCAGCCACCCTCACAGAGCCTAGAGAACCACTGGCATCAGAGAAGAGACTGGGACTTCTCCTGCCCACCACACAGCTTCAGACAGACCATTTGACTCAGTGCTCCAGCACCTTTGCCTCCCCACAGGTTGGTGTTTGGGTGTTACCAGGAGCAGCCACATAAATAACGTTGCCACAAAGTGCCAGTGCCATTCCACAGATGGCACTTTCCAAGTGGCAGCACAGTGATGTGATATCTGAATCTCAGCCATCATTTAAAATAAAAAAGAAAAAAGCAAAATCCCAGCAGAGAGAAGCTAGCAAACAAGACCTTGGATGCTCTGCAGATCCTCCCAGAAATATCCTGATATTCATGAGCATCGCCAACTTCCCGAATCTCAAAATCTTGAGACAGGACAGTTGGATGCATCTGATACAAGAATGACTCAGATGGGAGAGTGGAGGCAGGGAGTGACATTTTCTGCTGTGGGCAACATCCCTTTATTTTAAGCTCAAAGATACAAACCTCACAATTTATTACTTGATTGAAAAAAGGCTCTCTTTGCCCTGGCTGCTCCTGTACTCATCCCAAGGAACAAGACCACTCTCCTTATCCTCAGCCTTCACATCCTTAACTTCATTTCCATTTCTTTAAATAAATTTAAATCCTGCTGACACCTTGAACACACGTTATCTCAGTAAACACATTGAACACAATCCCAAACCCTCAAATGAGGAAAGCTTAAGCTGCCTTCCCAAGCAGGAGAAAAGCTCCAGCTCACCCTGCCTTGGCCCCCACAGGGTCAGAGGCAGAGCAGGGGCAGTCAGGCAGGTACTTGTATGAACTCATACACAGGTGGAAGGACCTCTACCAAAGCATGAAATGGCTGGATGGGAAGAGAGAAGAGTCACCCAGATCTGCAGAAGGGACCAGCACTGGCATAAGGTTCTGAAACTGCCTTCAGGAACTTGCCTGTTTCTGTCCTACCAAGATATGAGAGCTCCCAACCCCTGGAGGGGCACGGCCCCAGTGTGGCTGGATCTGGCTGCTGATGGGTCCATGGCTTGGACCAAAGTCTTTCCTCCACAACAATACAGATGGTGCTGCAGGAACCTCCCAAACAGGCCCCCACTGTGCCTCATGCACACAAGGGGTGCACAGCCCTTTCTCCATACACCTGCACAAAAGCAGAACATTCCACCTCTCCCACTGGACCATAAAGGCTGAAGCCAGCACTCACCAGTCCCTCCCATCACCCCACTACCACCCCTGCACCCAGCCAGTCACTCAGGTCAACCCCAACACCCCCAGGGATTTGCCAGACTCTCTTTAAAAGCTAAACTCATCAGCTAATCCCACCCAAGCCACAGCCATCACCCACTCAGGGGGCTCTGGCTGCACCTCCTCCATCTGAGCTGCAGCACCTCAGCAAGAGGCTGGAAACCCATCAAACACCACTGCACCCCCTGACTCAGCTTTCACACATTTCCGTAGCAGCGTGTGACACCTCCCCGTGGTTAACTGCTCCCAGCCACCAGGCCATCTGCATTTCCTGCCCTGTGGCTGCAGCAGAAATTGCTCATTGTCCCCTCCTATGAGGTGCAGAGGTGAGGAGTCAGACCCAGCATCAACTCGGGGAGCTGGTGACCCAGCAATGCAGGTGGAGCACAGAAAGAAGAGAGAAGGCAATGGCTTTCATCAAGACCTGAAACACTTAGTCCAGCCTAAAGACACCTATTGCCAGGGTTTGGGTGCAGCTCTCCTGTTGACACAGCACAGAATGGGAACAGCAAGGCTCTGAAAGGAGGTTTGGGCTTTTCAGCCCACCCACCTGCTGTGCATGGGGCTGGAGAAGAGCCAGAACAAAAAGTCCTTCAAAGAGACCCATATTGTTCAACACAGCCCTACAGAAATGAGTGGAATAGAGCAGTTTTGTTCTTCAGGCAGGGAAAATCCAATTTGGACTACACTGGCCACAGCAGCCACATCTCTGCTCCAACACAAGCAGCAGCCACCTCCAAAACACCTTCCTCAGCAAAGCTCCAGTTTCCACTTAAAATGAGACTGTTGTGGATAAAAGGAGGAGGCAGAGTCTCCACGGCGGGTGTTGGAGGCTTTGGTGATAAGGCAGGGGATACTTTTAAGCTTGTCTCCACAAACATGAGGATTAGCAATTTACTTCTCTTAAAAACAAAATCCGGGATTTTAACACGATCACAGGCTTGGAAAGAAAAATAAACACCATGAAACTGGGAAAGGGAAGAGGAGGAGAGCAGAGCAAGCAGGCAGCTCAGTGAAAGCTGAAGTGCTTCTTAAATCAGAATGAAAAATGCATTGAAGTCAGAATTGAAATCTTGGTAGTGCTGAACAGCACAATGAGAGGACTCTCACACCCATCTCTTAACAGTAATAACACCAGGGGCATTAAGGGAAGCCTCTCTAATAATGTGCATGAGAAAAGGCCCATTTGTTTCATGCAACAGAGCATATAATGCATTAATTACCTATTGAATCAGAAAAGTAATGTTGAAAACATGCTTGAATTAAAGCAAAGGGAGGGTTTCAGCTAAACCCATTATGTCCACTGGCTTTGCTGTGCCTTTAGTGCTTAGTGCCCTTTGAGAGCAAACCTCTGCACAGGACTCCAGTGTCAGGGCAGCACAGAAAAGCCCCTCAAACCCAGAGACCAGCTCCCACACAGCCCCTGGCTGTACCACCCACCCAGGGCACCTCCACAAGCTCCCACATCACACAGGGGGATGCTACCAAGCCCCGATGCTGCCTTATCCCTCCCCAGGTGCCCCAGAAGCCACCCAGCCCACAAGCACTCCAGCAATCCCCCATCAGGCTGGGCTAATCTCAACCTGTCACACTCAGGACTAACAGGAATAATCTGCCCCTGAGTTCCTACCCTGGCCATCACTGCAGCATAAAGGCACGGGAGAGCAAATTTGAGATCAAGCTATTAATAATTGGCACCTTAAAGCTTCAAAGGGTGATGCTGGCCTCCACAATACCAGCCCAGCACACCCAGGGATGGTGGGGAGGAAAGCACATCCTTGCTGCTCCCATTTTCCAAGGGAGAACTGAAACACAGGGGTGAGGGGGGCCCATGGCAGCACAGGGATTAGACACAAAATCCCCCCCAACTTGCACTCCTGACAGCTCCTGTGGCAGGAGACAAAGGGTGCTATGTGAGCATCCCAAAGCCACTGCTAATCCAGTCTCCTCATGCCTTGCAATGCTTGCATTTGTCACTCAGCCCATATGAGAGCGATGCTCTTAATAAAGTCATTGGAACCCAGGGCTGGAGAGACGATGCCATCTGATACTGATGGAAACAAACAGCACAGGAGGTCAGAGAGGGAACTGTGCCCTCTCTGGGATGGGTAGTGCATCCCCTGGCTGGCACCCACAGGGTCACACTGTGCTGCACATGCCAGCAGAGCTGCTCAGTTGATTCAGTCTGATCGTGGCACAATGGAGAAAACTGCTTTTGCTTTAAGAACACTCAACCCATCCTACCTTTATCAGCAACTCCTAATCTTAAGCCATTCTCTTTCTTCCAGAAAAAGCAAAGACAGAAACCTCAGTGGAAAAAAGGGAATTAAAGTCTGAAAACAAGCGACTCCAGATCTTCAGCTGATTTTATTTCCAGCCAAATAAAACAAGCTGATTAAACCACTTGTTCAGACTAAAGCTACCAGAACAGCAGAACACATCCCTTTCATATCAGAGGAAGCTCAACATACTTAAAGCAAACATCTTCCAGGCAAAGAAAAAAAATAAATACAAAATAGGGCCACTGCTGTAGTATTTGCACGTGTCTGAACATAAAGCTTTGGAAATGTAGAGTGAAGTCAAGTTCTCCAGGAGAGTAAGTGGACAAAGCTCCACCAATGAACTCCAGCAGAGTTTTGTCTAATTTAATCTACAGGTAAACTGGAGTCTCAGCTTTGAAGAACACCAGTGTCACTGCACTACATCCAGCAAGAGCCTGACCTGAGAGCACAGCCCTCCCCGTCCAGCCTTTACCTGTCCCCTCCTCAGACTCTTCATTGATAATTCCACTTATTCCCGTTGCCACAGCACCTTCCTGAGCTCTGCACAAGCCCCTGCCTGTGACAGGGTCAGGATGAGGCCTCGCACAGGCTGCACTGAGATGCATCTTTCCCAGCACAGAAAGACCATCGGGTACCACACGAGTCTGAGCTGCAAACACACCTCCCTCTCACACGGGTAAGAGCACGAGCTCCAGAGACACCAAATCACTTCTAACCCCGCTCTCCCTGCTGAGGGAATGTGGAGGTGGGACCTCGGGACCTTCCACGCTGAAGGCCAGGGCCCACCCTGTTGGACACTGCCCCGGCGGGGAATTCCATCCCAACGGGGAGGGGAAGGATGTGTCCTCACCTCCTCCACGGGGAGCACGGGGCACACCGGGGACCACCGCCTTGAAGGATGCTTTGGGTAGCCTGGACCAGCACCTGCCCCGCTACTCCCCAGTAGCACCAGTAACACCTGTAAGAGCCGCAGCACGGCACGGGCTTGGCATCCCTGCCCTGCCAGACCCCAGCCCGGGGTCGGCACGGCCTCGGTACCCCCGCCCCGCGACAGGTCAGTGCCGGCCCGTGAGATGCTCCCGGGGGTCGCTGCAGCCGGAGGGACCCGGGGAGCCGCCGCCCCGACCCCGGCCCCCGCAGCGCCTTTGTCCGCCCGGGGGAGGATGGATGGATGGATGGATGGATGGATGGATGGATGGATGGATGGATGGATGGATGGATGGGAGCGGCAGCCCCGTCCCGCTCCCTGCCGGTGGCCCCGCTCACACCTCCCCGCCCTTCCACGGACACGCGTGGGCCGCTCACCTGCGGGGCCGCTGCGAGCCACCGCCTCCTCCACCTCCTCCTCTTCTTCCTCCTCCTC